>PYHX02000495.1:10319702-10669650 GCA_004302925.2 Cochliomyia hominivorax | reverse complement strand
GATCTTGACTGCTTTTCCTTCCGTCTGTCTAATTGTCTGCTCACGTGAACACTCTTCATGATGTTATTTTAGAGATATTTTAATGAACTTTGGTATATATGATTATTTTGAGCCATGGACGAAGCCATGACGAATACTCCTCCAGAGTGGGATTTTAAGCTGAAAAAATTCATATATGAAAGTATAAATTTTGTGACCTTTTAGAATTATTACGGGCGAATTTGAGAGATGAGAATGTGATTGTCTGTTGGTTAAGAATAGCTAACAATGGCCTAATCGTACGCTTAACTAAAGCTCTAATCAAAGAAACGAAATTTATCTGAAAAAAGTGCTTGACTGCTTCCTTGAATTAGGAAAGCAAATGGTGTTCGAAATACACAGATGATTTTGTTATGCAGTTAAAGAAAACACTACACGACAATTCCAACAAAAGTCACAGTCGGTGCCTAATTGAGATCTGACCTCTTTCCTACTGAAAACAAGGAGCTAATGGATGCTGTAGATATTTCAAGAAATTCAGTTAATATTTGTGGACTTTTTTCTAGATTTAAATTAAAAACGCTGGACATGAGAATGATCATAGTTGGATCTGTTTCATAGAAGATCAGTGTATAGCTTTGGACCTTTGGTCAATTGCAGCTCTTACATTTTCTATGTTCAGGAATCAAGACAAACTTACTGCTCTCAGAGATTTCCGGCATTCGGTTATTAATATGGATATCGGTCTAAATTGTGGACATGACAGAATCTCAAGAAGTCCTACCTCAAATAGTTATCTTCCCCTTTTGATAGCAGAAATTAATGGCTGCAAAATACCGTCTGTCAATAGTATAATATTGTTCTAGTCCAAAGGAAAAATCGACTCCGAAATTCCTCATGTACCAACTCCAACTTTATAGCATCTCCTGAAAACTTTCCTATCGAAGAAGAAGACTTTGAAATTCAATTAAATTAATTGAAAAATTTAATTGCACCGAATAATTATTTATTGACACCGAAGATCAACAAAGTTTCAGTTAAATAATATTAAGAGAGTCTAGATCCGGATCGATAGAAGATAGAATATCTATAGAACTATAACAGTGAAAGTTCTCAAATTTGTTCCCGACAACTTTTACTGGCCAAAACGTAGGACGGATAAGAGCAGGGGGAGGGGTATCGCTCCTACACAAAGCAAACATCGATAGTTCTCAAAATTGGCCTCAACAATTTTCTCAAGAAACTGTTTTACTGGATAAAACGTAGGACAGATAAGAGAGACCAAGAGAGGCAACGATGTTTGGGCGTTTGCTTGTTGAGCTTAAATTTTTAATTAAACTTAAATCGCACCGAATAGACCAGGATGTCAGAACGATCTTAGTCTCATCTACTTCATTGGATTGTCAGCGTACAGCCTATTTAAAAATATAGTTTATTGACACCTTAGATCCAATTCAGCAATATGAACGGGACCTAGATCCGGATCGTGAGCAGCCCTTCCATAATCGGGATGACAAGTGTGCTCCTCTAGCGCATTCCACTATAAATGACTGTAGTAAAGATCCAATTCCTATACCTTCCATACAGTTAGCCAGTACGTCCAATTACTTTCCTGCAGAAATAAAGACCCGGATCTTAACTGGTTAAATATAACTTTAATTAAAGCCCATAATGTCATTCCTAAAAAATGTCTGTAATTAAAGATTTATTAAGATTCCTAATCACAAACTTTTCCAACACTTCCCGTATCCCCCATTTTCAATAACTTCCAATACACTGTGCCAAAATATGCATATAATAGTTGAATTCGTTAAGCAGCGTTTTGGTGTGACATTTTTATTTGAAATGCAAAAAAATAAACTTTAATTTAAATAAATAACGACACAATGTGAACCACAATAAAGTTTAAAACAAAAAATGAAATAAAAAATTTAAATTTCACTTGACAAAAATAATAATTCATTTCAACGCTTCATTTCATTACAAGACAATACTTCCAGGGGTTTTGTGTGGGGGGGGGGGGTTGGTTGCGGTTTTTGTTTGACATAAAGAAAACAACTTTAAATTCAAATTTTGTATGTTTGAATTTCTTTTCTTCTCTTTTTTTCGAGATAAATTTTCAAACAGCAGGTGATAATTGATTATTCATACCTTCAATTTCAAATTGTTGTATTTTATTTTATTTATGTTTAAACTGGATTGGGACTCATGATAAACATTTCATTTCAAACATCAGGTTTACAAAATCCACTTACACTCTCTCATTAAATTTGATCGCTTTGGCTTGAGCGCGTCACAAGTAAAAGTCGTGCAGATAAACGATCAAAACAAATAATAGAAAATAATAGAAACGAGGGTACCACGAAAAAGACAATTAAAGCAGAAAAAATGCTATTTAACAAAAAGTGAGATCAAAAAAGTTTTAACATACATAATGGTAAACGCAACCTTTAAACTAAGAACTTTAATTAAAATTGTTATTAAAATTTTCAAATTTTGAAATGAAATTTTGAATCTTCCATTAACGTTTTAATAGGGCTTCCTGTCACTTTGCTCGAACAGGCAGTTCATCTCCGAAAACATCTACCAAAAGATTTTAAACAACATTTTTATTTTTGCTCTTCTATTCTCTTTTAACAAGGGCCCAATATCATTGGTCTTAGCTCCGGGCAGATTGAAGAATTTTCCTCTTTTGGCACAAATGCCGCATTATATATTATAGTGACAGGAGGCCAAGTCAGTCCAAAAATAATACACATTATGAAGTCTTATGAACGGAAGCCGTTGTAACAAATGATTGACTGCTTTCGCCGCAATTGGACATTGCTCGTTCCTGCGACAATTGGAACGACCTGAGTAACTCTCGGCCAAAGATTGTCAACCCTGCGAAAGCTATATCGTCCTATTGATATAGCTTTCGCAGGGTTTTTGCCCCAAGAAGGAACAACTGAACTGTTACAACAACAACTGCGTATTGCTTGTCATTTTGACTGCTTTTGGGTCCTAAACTTTTCTTCAACTTCAAATTTTTTTGACAGGAAGTTGCGACAAATCTGCCAGAACATATGCTTCGACATCCATTTTGCAGCAAGAATAATTTTTTCTAAACTTGACTCCATTTACAAGCTCTGTTTTTGGCCTTTAAATTGTAAGCAGCGTTCCTGCCAGGAACTTTTTAAGCCTTCAATGTTTTTAAACCTAAAGTTAAAGTCTGAACATAGAATTAACCGGACTGCTTTCCTGCCGTCTGTGTTGGGCGCATTTTTGTAAAACCAGTCTATTTTTTTGACTTTAGAAACATCATGTGGTCTATTCCATCTACCGGAACCAGGTTTTTTTTATTAACGGACAAGTTTTCCCGGTAATTCGGATTAACTATAACATCATTTCTTTGACTTAAATTATACTTGAGTGAAAAATTGTGAGAAAATGGTGTGTTAAGAATTTTTCGATCTCACTCCTTAATTCCCAAAAATATTAATGATCTTGTAAACCACACACGATCAAAATTTAAAATAATGTTATTGATCTTAATAAATTTTTCGATATATTTTCTTGATCAACATTTTTAAAAACCCCCCTCGCCTTTTTATACCCTTCGCCAATTAAGTCACAAGTTTCGATTTAAACCCCCCAAAAGTATATATATTCTGGATCGGCATAAAAATGGAAATTGATTGAACAAGTTTATGGAGCCGACCTTTACTTAACATATATGACATGTATATCAAACGATTGGAAATACTTCCGAGGGAAATTGGTTCATAAATGGCTCAGATATAAGCAAAAAACTAAAGGTACCTCAAACTCAAACATATTTTCCTATAATTTGAACCCCCTATGAGACCTATAAACTTGGTAATGACATTGATTTACAAAATTTTCTTTTTCGAATTTAATCTTTTTCATTTTTCAAAATCGGTTCATAAACCATTGAGATATGGTCAACTCTTTCTTTAAAAATTTTAATCCCATGTGGTTGTTGTTGTTTATAACTACAGGAAAACAATAAAAACGTTTGAAATATTTTTTTTTGAGATTTTGTCGCTCTATTAATGTTAGAAATTTAATTTTCTTAATAATGGACCAGAAATATTTTTGTGGATTTTTCATTTGAAGACATAAATCTGATTAGGCCATTAGTTTCCGAGATATGGACGAAAACTTATTTTGACGCTCCTGAGGCAGCTACGGATCTAGTTGGCACGCAGAAAAATTACTAATTTTTCTCACGAATTTTGGTTTTAAACAATTTTCAAATCGGTTCATAAATAGCCGAGATATTACCAATTCTTTATTTTCCCTGTGGTTGTTGTTGGAAATAGAATTGAAAACAATAACAATTTAAGGCAAAGTAAAGTTTTCGACTTTTTGAGCGTTCTTTTTAAGCTGGAGACAGTACTAGCAGATCGGCAATAATTAGGAGAATATTTGAGTTGAAAACATTACATTTTTTGGTCCATTAGTTTCTGAGTTATAGGCAAAAACTAATTTTCCTCATTTTTTTTAGTGAAAAATTGATTTTTTAGTGAAAAATTGAATTTTTTGTGAAAAATTGAATTTTTAGTGAAAAATTGAATTTTTTAGTGAAAAATTGAATTTTTAGTGAAAAATTGAATTTTTTGTGAAAAATTGAATTTTTAGTGAAAATTGAATTTTTTAGTGAAAAATTGAATTTTTTAGTGAAAAATTGAATTTTTTAGTGAAAAATTGAATTTTTTAGTGAAAATTGAATTTTTAGTGAAAATTGAATTTTTTAGTGAAAAATTGAATTTTTTGTGAAAAATTGAATTTTTAGTGAAAAAATTGAATTTTTAGTGAAAAAATTGAATTTTTAGTGAAAAAATTGAATTTTTAGTGAAAAATTGAATTTTTAGTGAAAAATTGAATTTTTAGTGAAAAATTGTGGTGATATTATGGAAGTCTATTTATAACATGGACTTAACGCTAAATATTAAGTCCGTTGCTTAAAAAAAAATTCCATATAAGCAAAGGTGAAGGGTATAGAAAATTCGGCAAGGCCGAATGTTACACTTTAACTTTTTTTATTAAAGGTTTGTTATGCGCAAAATCACGGCCATCATGATCATTATAATGATCTTCATTCCTCATTATCGTTTTGTGCATTAAAAATTTAAAAAAAAAGAGAGACCAAAAAAAAAAAAAGCAAATTTACTTCAATTTTATGGGTTTTATTTTTGTGTTGTTGTTGTTGTTTTTATTTATGTTGTACAATTTTTAACATAAAATTGTTATTGTTGTTGTTATTGTTATTAATTTTTTATAGGTTAAACTTTGAAGGAGACTCTCAATCGCATTAAAGTTAACTATTTCATGTTGTTGTTTTTATTGTTTTAAGTTTTTCTTAAAACTTTTTATGGATCTGATATGCAGAGCACGTTTAATAAGTTTTTTTTTGTTTTTGCTCGATATCATGGCATGTTCAAAATATTATTGTAACTTGCAGAGGTTTCAAAGAATGTTTTCTTTTATTTAATTTCTATTGGCGGCGTTTGAAGCACTCACATTGCCAGGTTGTCACACAAAGGTATCTCATGTACGAGAAATCCGCCTACAACAACATAATCGATGGGTTGTTGAGTTTTGTTCATACAGAAGATTACGGCAACTCCAAATTGCGACGTATACCTTCATATAAAAAGGAGCAGCTCCAGATTGGCAATTAAAAACTTAAGTATTTTATGATCTTCACCAGTTTACGACGTATATGTTCAAAATCAAAAGCACATGGTCAATGTATAAAACCCTTATAACGGTAAACAATATAAAACCCCTTATAACGCTAACCAGTACCGCCAAGTGACGCCTTAGCATTCACCAATGTGCAAGAGTGAGACGCAAAACTCTCAAAAGCAAGCAAACAGAGTAAAGCCTGACCGCCCGTCCTTAAGCGATAACTAGAGTTACTTTATGACTGCATAAAGTTGAATTTTTCGAAAGCCATCAAACATCTAGAAAGTATTGATCGCATAACATTTATGTGAAATTGGATGGGGTTATATAGGAACTAGAAGATATTATGGACCGATCTTTGTATAATTTCATACATCTCATCTTAATTTGACAAATCATTACAATAACAACATTAATGTGAGATTTGACCTTCAAAGTGATATTTGAGAGGTTATATTGGACCTATGAGCACTGATCCTCGTATAATTAGTCATATTGTTTAAGATTATGATGAAACAGATTTTTACTGAATTTTTTTATAAAAATCTTTTTATATTTAGAACTACATTCTGGAAGTATATTTGGGTCCATTAGTTTGGGGCCTAAGCGAAATATTGGACCCATCGTTATCAACTTCAATAGCTCTGGTCCTTAAATTAAAATAATAACACGTGCAAAAATTTCATCAAAATATCTTTAAAACTTCATCCTGTTTTTTTGTTCACATGTACAGCAAGCCGTCCAGGTGGACATATATCGGACCTAAAATAGAAATTGATATCGAAAAAAGATTTTTCACATTGCAATACATATGGATCAGTTATATTTGAAAAATAGGTCTGTTTATATTCATAAACAAGTGGTTTTGTTGCAAGTTTGATCAAAATATAGGAAATTAAAGGTCAAAACAAATAAGAATAAGAAGAAGAACCTTCAATAACCTCCATCAGAATATGCTTTTATTTATATAACTTCATATGACATGACAAAAATTCATTATAATTGACAATTTAGCGAAAGTTTTTTACTTGAACTTAAAGGTTGTCTCAGATATCTGTCTATATCTTTTAATATACTAAACCGATTTTTTTGGTTTTAAATAGGAAAACTCTCAGAACTATAAAAAATACTCAGGCTTAATTTGATTGAGCTCTGTCAATTATTGTGGATGTGAAAGTGCCAGCAACACAAAGAAAGGCGAAAAGACAAACGGACTTAGCTAAATCGATTCAGATTTTGATTTGAAGCAAAAGTATTTATATTATGGTTGCTCAAGACTAAGGAATGATGATGACCTCTCTCCGCTGGAATTCTCTACACATGAAATTTTAGTACTTAAATTTTTTAAATCTTGAATCAACTATGTTCAACGTTGATTTTGGCGTATTCATTCGATTCAAACTCATAAAAATGCACTACAACCTTTCTCCAACTGTTTTGGAACAGACATTTTATTTCCTTTTATATTTGATTTCTAGCTTTTGAACTCCAAAGTTTTATCTTTATCCCGATGTGAAACCAGGAGTTCGGAAAAAATTTTCACTAAAATTTGAAATTTTCACTAAAATTTGAAAATTTCACTAAAATTTGAAATTTTCACTAAAATTTGAATTTTTTAAATTTTTACTAAAATTTTGAAAATTTAATTTTTAATAAAAATTTAATTAAAAAAAAGAACTTTTCACTAAAAATTCAATTTTTCACTAAAAATTTAGCTTTTCACTAAAAATTTTATTTTTTCACTAAAATTTAAGATTTTCACTAAAATTTTGAAAATTTAGTTCTTGTTTTAAAATTGAAATTTTTACATTAAAAATTCAAAAACATTTGTTGTTGTCATTATAATCTTATTTGCAATGTCAAAAATAAGATTATTTCATTGCAACTTATTTATCAAACCTTGCAACTTTGCACTTTATTTTTTAAGTATAAATTTAAGATTAATTAAACTTTGTTTTAGGACTTTAAACTGAGTTAAATAAACTTCAATATTTTTGAACTTAAACGCCCCTTGAATGCATTCTTTAAAGCTTTTACGTTTTAACTCAGCGGTGGTGATAATTTATGAGAAAAAAAAAGAGTTACGATGACAACGACAATAAAAACAACAGTGAATACAGCTCTTTATTTTTGGTTTAAGCCAAGTTTCTCTTTCACTAACAACAACAACAACAACTACAAAAAATGAAAAAGCACAGTCACAATAGAGTGTTCGAATTCATGTTGAAAACAAAAATAAGTGTAGACTGTTTTAGTGGCCCAAGTTTTAGACCGTGATTTTGTTTTTAATGTTTATCGGACTAACTGAGTGGTTGGCTGGTTGGTTGGTTGGCTGGTTTTAATGGTTTAAGCCAAAGTTAAATGATTAGTTGTTTATCGAGCACCAAAGTGTTTAAAACTACTAAAAAGATTTTAAGCATAAAATTAATAAACAAAGAAAAAATTAAAATTAACGAAAAATTATTAAAAAATATAAAAGAAAAATTAAATTAATTAATCATAAATTGTTAAAAATTATTAAAAATAATAAAAAAATAATTATAAAGAATAAAATAAAAAGGAAATAAAATTGTTGAAAAAAATATTGAAAAATTATAAAAAAAATCAAAAATAAATTCAGTTCAATTGAAACCTTTAAAAACTCGTGAATTTCGAAATTAAAAAAAGTATGTTTTCAAGGAAAAATTTCCATAAATTATTAATTTATTATTAAATTCTATATAATTTTAAAATTTAACCGCCTTTTAAGCGTTTCATATTATTTGTACTCATTCCCATGTTTTTTTACACCCTACACCACCACAAGTGGTTATATTAACTTTGTCATTTCGTGTGTAATGCTAAGAAGGAATCATCACAGATTCTAAAATGTATATATATTCCTGCATCAAATCAAAATCTGAATCGATTCCGTCTGTCTGTTCATGTTCACATCCACAATAATTAAAAGAACTCAATGAAATTTGATCTTAGTATTTATTATAATCCTGAAAAGTTTCCTATTTAAAACCAGCAAAATCGGTTAAGTATATTAAAAGTTATAGACTGATATCTGAGGCAATCTCTAAGTTCAAGTAAAAAAACTTTTGTAAAATTGTCTATTATAAATCAACAAACTAGATTTAAAAGGTTCAGTTCCGTTTACCATCACTAGTATGTATGTACAAAACATAATGTATTCACTTAACATGCATTTGTGTTGGAGGGTATTTACGATTCGGCAAAGCCGTATAAAGCATTCTTACATGTTTTTTTTTTTTGTATTATTGTGAAACGAGGCTTATATCTCTTTGAATTGTTATTGTTGTTGTTGCTATTCTTTGTTGTTTTTGTAACAGATTCTATAAGATTAAAAAGCTTTCAATTTTTTTTCTCGAAAAAGTGCATTGTGTATTTTGTTTTAAGATTTGTTTGAATTGCGTGTTGACCGACTTTCAATTCTGTGTAAAAATAAATTTCGAAATATTGAAACATTAATAAAAAAGTAATAACAAAAAAAGAAATAATAAATCATAAAAATAATAAAAAACATAATAATCAAAATCCGTTTAAAAAACCCCCTTAAAACTTGTCACAAAAATAAATGAAACTAAAAAAATCTATACTAATTTAATTTAAATAAATAAAATAAAATACAAACAAAAGAAATAAAAAATCGAAAAAATAGTTAATTATTTATTCTAAAAGAGAATAAATCAATTAGTATTTAAAATGGGTAACGTGAGAGTCCCCTTTTTTAAATGGAATTTGTGTCGGATATAATAATTTGTCACTCAATTTTTTAAATTGTCACTCAATGAATCATTTATTATTAAATTTACCGTTAAGTGTTTAGTTGTGAAGGTAAAATATTGAAAACTTTAAAAAATTTTGAATTAAAGTGCTATGGAAGAGATGCCAGATTAATTAATTTATAGTAAACAAGATTTTAATTATTTAAAAAAATTAAATATCAAATTCTTTAAACAAAAAATTCAATTAAAAAACTTTAATGTGTAAATTAAAAATTAAATTAAAAATTCTGCCAACACTGGTCAAATATTTATTAAAAAAAATCAGTGAAATATTAAAATAAGATATTGTAATTATTTTCTTAATGTTAATACGGGTTTCCAAGTGTGGTACTTTTTATGAAAATAAGTACCTTAAATGGTATAAAAAGGTCTCTTTCTAAAAATCGATAATAACATTCTTTTTTAAGTGGAATATTAAAAATTAAAAATCAATACAAATAGATACTCTTAAAGAAATATTAGAAACCTTAAAAGGATTATGTTTTCTTGGAATTGTATAGGTTAGATTGAAGAAAAGAAATCAATCCTTCTTTTTAGAACAGCAACAAATATCTGTATAAATATGGGAATTCTGAATCGTATACATACTTCTTCAATACCTTCCAGTTCATTACGCTAAGGTGTCATCCATAAAATTTTGGAATCCCGGAGATGTGAAGGCTTCCATCGTTTCAATGTTTTATCCATTTGCCATTCATTCACTGTCATCGGCTGCTCCTATGTGGATTAAGTGTGGCTGAAGAGCGAAGACACCCATCAGTTTTCAGCTTATTTTTACTCAATTCTATTATACTTAAGGTTTTCCTCTCATCTGGATCTTCCCAAAGTATCTCGCAGAACACTGACCTACGATGTTGACAACACCGAGATTCTTATCTATCATTTGATATCCACATTGAAATTATTGTCCAAAATTTATTTGAAAGTTGTATGTTTTTCTCAATTTTTAGGTCCATTATATTTTAGAAAATCTGAAACGATTTGATAAAAATAAAATTTTACTCTCAAGTTTATTGTTCTCTGCTTTTGGGATTAATATACCATTTTTCTTTTAAAATTATCCATACTTTGGAATATATCCATTGTGTTCTGACCTTAGATCCTTTGTTTCCAATAATATACTCTTTCACAAATTAATCAGGATCATTAAAAAAAGAAATCGGATTATTTAAATTATAAATGACCTTTCATCTTTCCATCCATAGATCCAAAAATCTGGTGAACATTAATGCTTGAACTAAGCTGTCATTTAGGACCAGTCGATCTTTCTAGAACCAGCGGACGGATATTTATTAAAATATATTTCGCTGAATAAGGCGGCCAATTGAAGTTCATTGAAATCCAATTGAAAGTTGGCCGGATATTTCAGTTGTTTTAAAATATCATGGAATCGTAAAAATTTAAAATGTTCTAATAATTAAAATGTAAAATGAACCTTGATTATAGGAATATTGATTTAAACGTTTCCTTAATTAAGCGGCATTTTCAACTCCTTTTACCTCGACGTGGAATCGTCAAATGGTTTGGACACAACTTTATAAATGTGCCAATTTTATGATCGATTTAGATTTTCTTTATATTTTGCGAATGTGATTTCTTCATCAAATTTACAACAATGCAATATGAAAGCAAACATGTATTAAGACCCTTTCATTCTCACCCTGTGAGGTTAGTTTTGCCATTCTATAAATTAAAAAAAAAAAACTTAAAACTTTAATAATGTAAATTATTTTATGAAAACTTTCAAACCTGTTGTAATTACCTTGTTATGAATACAAATGACATGTTTGTTCCCCCCCCCAGTGTAATTACAGTGTGTAAAGTATAACAATTTTATATTAATTACTCGCACTTTTGATCTTTAGTGTGAAATTAGAGAAAAAATGAAAACATTGAAGTCATTTTAGTGTTCTTGTTTTTATTGTTGTTGTTTTATTTCTGTCTCCACTTCTTCATCGCCTTAATTTCTAATTATAATGATGCGTTGATTTATTTCTTTTTTATTCCACTTAAAACTTTTCTTTAATTTTTAAGAAATTTTTTTGTCCGTCCAATTAAAAAAACATTCATTTTCAGATTGTTTTTTATCTTTTTAAAGATATTTTAAAAAGCGAAACATTACAATTTCAATTAGACCATTTTTTTCTGTTGAACTGCTGCTAATGCTGCCTCTACTTAAAGCTTTTAAAGATCATTAACCAAGCAATCAACCAAAAGATAAAGACATGGAATCATGTTGTTTTTAAGACGAAAAAAAAACACGGCAAATATCTGTTTTTTATTATTTCTTTCTTATTAATCTCAATAGCAGATTCTTCTTCTTCTTTTATTTTTATTTATTTGTGAAAAACAACAACTTTGCATTAGCAATTAAAGAAAAAAAGGTTGTGAAAGTTTTTTTTCTATTGTTGACTTGTTGTTTATTTACTTGTTTTTTTTTTTTCAAGTAGTTGTTGTTATCAAACAAAAATAATAATGAGAATTGTTAAAAAAAATAAAAGAGAGTAATAATGAATAATGAGAAAGAAGGTGGTGGTGGTGGTGTTAAGATGGCGGTTGTATGTTGAATATGAAAAAAAACACTGCTACTTGTTGTCATTTGCAGTAAATGACAACAACAAGATTTATAAACAAAACCAACACATTTAGTTGGTTTTTCTCTTTTTTGTTTTTTTATATTTCTGTGTTTGTTTATGTTTTCTTTGCGATTTTTTTACGTTTTTTTATAAAGTTTTAATAACCTGACCTATGACAAGTTATTATTAAGTGTTTTTTTGGATTTCTGTTTCAATGAAGTTGTAAAAATATCTGTTTCTTATTAATTAATTATGAAATAAAAAGCAGCATTAATTGCGAAAGTGAATAATTATTAATTTGCTTTTGTGTTGAGCTGTGTAATCGGTAATTGTAGCGATTTTAACCTTGATTTAATTTTAAAATTATGAATTAATGGAATATATGTCATAAAGTATTTAAACATTCGACACCTACATATTTATGAAATATTTAATATATTGGGTATACAAGTTAATAACGCTGCAATTTAATTTCAGTTAGTTGATATTTAAAATAATGTACTCCTTTTTTCCTATATTTCTGGTACCACATGGATTCCACCTCAGAAGAACTTCTCCGGTTTTGACGTTTAGAAACCAACTTCTGATATCTTATTCTAAAGCGTTTAATAGATACTACGAAAAACGTTTTGTTAGCGATCTAAACTAATGGTTGTCACAAGGGACAAAGCTTATACCATAATGCGAGTTTACCGAAGCTTCTCATCTATTATTATTATTATTCCAAACAATTTTAGGCAGAACTTGCAACTTTTGTCCGAACGTTGTCATGACGAAAGATTACTCTACCCTGTTCACGTTTAGTTAATATCTTTTGGCTCCATTTCAACAATTCTTTATATCACTACTTTTACGTTAAAGCTTTTTGTGTCTTTTGGGAGTCGATTTTAATGATTTACTGTGCTTTCTAGAGTATTTTTCGTGTTTGACCTCATGTCTGGTCGAACTTTTTTATCATTTCCGTAAAATTCTCTAATAAAATAAATTGTTTCCGAAACATGATCCCACCAGATATACTTAATTGTTTTGATTATATGGCTTCGGGATCATCGGCCGGGTTTTACATTTTTTTCTCGTGAGTTATCGCTATGCATCATATAAAATAAAGTCATCACAGTGCTATAGTTCACCTATGGGTCTTTGCTATGGAGGACTACAAACAAGGAAAATGTACGTCTTATAGGTACAAAGATCAGCATGTACTTCAATTACAAAAGCATTACGAAGAACCCCTTCGGAGGTTCTAAATTCTATACTGAATATGATTCCCATTGGCATTCACATAATGGAATATTCTCCATTCTTCTTGGAATATAGAGCAGTTAACTGTTGAAAACCGAGATCATATTGGCATGCGAAGATTTTGAACATGTATAAATCGAAACTTAGATTTATCAGACTGCAATTTCGGCAGGAGATTTTAATATCAGAAGCAATTGCAAAAAGGAGTAACTCAACGCAGATATTTAACATTAAAATCTATACCGATCGTTCCAATATGAACTGTGTTGTTGTATCTATATCCGTTGTATCATAGACTTCCGAATGAATATAGTTAGCTCCGTGGTGAAATCTTTGCTAATTCCAAAGCATATTCACTTAGCACAGAAAAAATTGAATGTAAAATTAATTGACATAAAAATAATTTCACTTTTTTAGTAACGATTTTGCTTCATAGATAAAAAATGTTAATTTAACATTGTTTCACCATAAATTCTTCTTCTTAAGAATATTCTTGATTTTTTAGTACTTTTTTTTAGTATCGTTGTATAATTTTGTTTATTAGTATCGAAACGTTAAATTAAAACTAAATAAAAAAAATCAATCTCAAATCAACTATGTTCAACGTTGATTTTGCTTCATGTTTTATTCCGTGTTTATAATTTTATATTTTTCTTCAAATTAATTATGAATATAAAATAAAATATGAATTTGTTTACATTTTTTTATTATGTTTTAAATTCAAAATACGTGAAACATTTGCAAAAAAAATAACAAATCACTTAGCGTGACATAAAGTGAAATTTTTGTATTTGAAAAGAAAACCTCACATTCGCATACACGTATTGTATAAATCCCTCATTAATTTTCATAAAAAGTCTTAAACAATTAAGCAACAAAATGTTTGAATGCACTAAACTCGTGAATAATTTCACTTCCCTTTTAACTCCCGCAATCACTAATTAAACGCTTTTTTTATTTAAATTCAAAAATCAAATCAAATATCCACCATTTGTTTTGTTTTGTGGACATTTTTAAATTTAAACTTATGTATTTTTATACCCTACACCAGGTGGTTGGGTTATTATGAAGTTTATCGTCCGCCCGTCTGTCTGTACAGCTGCCCATGTAAACGTTGTGAACAGTTTACAGGTTGCAATTTTTGAAATATCTCAATGAAATTTGCTGCATATAATTATTTTGACTTAAGATCGAAGCCTATAGAAATTGGCCATGTTCGGTCCAATATTTCAGGTATCTCCCATACAAATGTTCTTTTCGTAATGGGCTTTTAAGGCCATAAAAGTTCTAAATATAAAGTGATTTAAATTTGGCACGAGAAAGTCTTAAAATATTCTTAAACGATGTGCCGATTAAAGAATGTCCGTCCTACTCTCTGTCTGTCAGGCTGGATGTCCATTTAAACATTGCGAACAGTCTACAGGTCGCAATTTTTTAAATATCTCGATGAAATTTGGTACATATTATTATTTTGGCTTAAGGACGAAGCCTATTGAAATTAGTCATGTTCGGTCTAATATATTTTCCGGAATGTGGTTCTAAGGTCATAAAAGTCTTTAGTAAAAAACGATTTAAACGATATTTGGCACTAGTAAGTCTTATAATATTCTTAAACCATGTGCCAAAATATACGAGGATCAGTCCATTACACCTCATAGTTCCCATATAAACCCCCTTTCAAATATCACTTATAAGCGCAAAAATCTCACAAATACATTTGTATTGTAATAATAATTAGTTAAATTTAAATAAATATAAGCAAAACACGATGTGCCAAATTATACGAGGATCGGTTCATAATTGCTTGTAGCCTTAAAAAAATTCATTTAAAAATGCATAAATTGAACAGAAATCTTAGTATCACAATTATGTACTGCACACTTGAGAATAAATTAGAAAATCAAATTTTGCGAGGGTCGTTAAGTAAATTTTTATTTAACGGTGTGGTGTAGGGTATTAGATAATGGGGATTGACCCACTATACATTCTTATTTGTTTTTATTTTATTTTTTTACTTTTTCATATTTAAATTTTGAAATGTTTTGAAACGAACAATGAAAAATTGTTAATAATAAACATGATTATGAAATCACTTTTATAATCATAATAATAATAAACATAATAAAAACATACTGACATACAAATCATAAAGTTTATTATTATTTGTTTAAAGTCAGCATCCATAAAATACATCATCATTAAAGTTTAGATAAGAAAAAAAGATTTGAAATAAACTCTTTTTTTTTGTTTATAAATATTTAAAATTGTTTTTTTTCACTCATAACAAAAGTGTGTTCAAAAGTCCAACCGACATTTTCAGGAAACTGGTTTTTGAGTTATTTGAAAAATAGGATTTTCAAAAAACCGGTTTCGAATCCGGGGTTCTGTTAAAGAACTGGTCAATCGATTTTTGTAAATTTATAGAAAGCAAATGTGTGAAAGCATCTTGAAAATGTTTCAAAAACTTACACTTTATTCGGAAAATCTTTCATTTTTGGTATTTTTACTTTAAAAAAACTTAGTCCAATGTTCAAAAACTTTTGAAAAAAATGAAGAAAATCACAAAAATTGATTCTATGTTAAATTCGAATTTATCTTCACACTTAACAGCACTCTGCTTACTGCTCTGTTAACATTGTTGGTTTTTTGTCTTTGCTAGTTAAATTCGAATTTAACTTCACACACATAGAAAACAATTATTATTTAATAGAAATCTAGAGTTTAACCAATAGAAACATATATCGTCTAATGACCTTTAGATGAAATGTAGTAAAAATAATGGTTCCTTATCAAAATAACCATTTGTAATAAACTTCTTCAAATAATCCTTACACTGTATAGGATCCAAAATGAGGGGAATACAAAAGTTTTTTTGTTAGTGTTTTTCGGTATCGTATTAAAAAAATATGTCCAGATGCCATGGATCCAATTATATTTCTTTGCTTTATAGAAACGTTTTCTTTAATTTCTGAATATTTGTAAATTATAGATCTGTATCTCTTTAACTAAAAAATGTGTATTACTGAACAAAACACTTGCAGAATCTTATTTAATTATTTTTATCGTCGTGATTATGTCTTAAACAGACGGACATAGCAAAATCGATTCAGAATATGATGTCTAAGAATGCATACATTACTGTGCTCCAGTAACACACGGAATGATAAATTTTATATATTCACTAAGTCATGGCGGAATTAAAAAAATGAAGCTAAATAAAATAGTGAAAATGTTAAAAAGTGACATCCATTAAAAACCGGTTGACCGACTGAAAAAAATCGGCATGTCGAATAACTCGAAACCTACTGATTTTCTGAAATGCAAAAAACCAGTTTTCCGGATTCGATTTCGCTTTTCGAATACACTATATATCGATTTTTCTCTTTTAATGTTTTTAAGGGCGTCCATTTTCTATAACCATTTTGATTACAAATCTTTTTTTCAATATTAATTAAGATAAATTTAAATTTAAATTTTAAATTTTAAATAAAAAATATTTAATAAATTTTAATTAAGTTTAGAAAAATAACAAGTAAGAATGTATAGTTGGTCAAGTCCAACTATCTAATAACCTACACCATATCGTCCTTTAAAAACGATGGTTAAGAAAAATTAAAGAACAGCCCTCGTATAATTTGATTTTTTAATTTATTCTCAAATGTTAAATTTATGCATTTTCAAAGTGAATTTTTCTGTGGGCTACAAGCAATTATGAACCGATCCTCGTATAATTTTGCACATCGTTTTTTGCTTATATTTATTTAAATTTAACTAATTATAATTACAATACAAATGTATTTGTGAGATTTTTGCGCTAATAAGTGATATTTCAAAGGGGGTTTATATGGGACCTATGAGGTGTAATGGACTGATCCTCGTATAATTTGGCACATGATTTAAGAATATTATAAGACTTACTTTTGCCAAATATCAATTAAATCGTTTTTTATTATAGACTCTTATGACCTTAGAACCACATTCCGGAAAATATATTAGACCGAACATGACTAATTTCAATAGGCTTCGTCTCTGGGCCAAAATAATAATATTTTGTACCAAATTTCACCGAGATATTTTAAAAATTGCGATCTGTAAACTGTTCGCAATGTTTAAATGGACATCCAGTCGGACATACGGATGGACATCGTTATATCGACTTAGAAAGTGATTCTGAGGCGAACGATATACATAAAGGTGGGTGTAACGGGCATTAATTAACAACATTTTTATTTTTACTTTTTTTTAAGACTTTGCCGCCCTTATAAATGAAACAAATGGAGGCTAATTTCCTCTTTAATCGTATCCATCCTACATCAGTCCAATAAAGTCTGTACCTCTTTCCCTGATCTTATTATAAATTGAGAGTAAAGAAATTTGTGACATATATAGTCCCTGAAAATGTCTATAAAAACTATACTTACATGTTTAGGTCATCTCGTTTTGGAGATATTCAAGTTCAATTACATTTTGAAGCCATTTTTAGCCATGTTTATTATTATATTACTTTTTTTGAGGTAGCGGACTAGCTAATTAATTATTGGAGTGTCACGCACTACGTGTCTGGCATTGTTCTGTTGCTGGCGATAAAAAAGGATTATTATTCGGAAATACCTTGATCATGGCCTTTTTTAATTACTTTTTGTTCGATGCACAATGTTCTTAGTACAGCAATACGCTTCACTTTAGAACCGGGTATTAGAAATTCGGTTGATCCATTTTCTATTTCAAAAAGAGGTCAATAAGTTAATGTCGTAATTACGAGGGTCTATGAACTTTTGCAAATGGGTCTTGTGATCGCAGGGAATTTTTAAATAAAACAAATAGTGGACAAACAATGGACAAGGTCCATCAGACACCTGTTCATAAAACAGGTGAAAACAATTTCGAAAACAGTATATATGAAATTTGAATTCTCGCACCTTAGAGTCCAGACATTTGACTTAATTCATTTTGTATTTTAAAATCAAATCAGGTCCCTTGATGCTAAGTTAATGTTCTATATTACGCTCAGGCATTCGAAAACCAATAATTATTAAAAAAAAGAGTGGACGGCTTACAGCTCTAATTATGTCTCTTATTTCGATCGATTCAGATTGCCTTTAGCGGAATAATGTTCACTTCAGAAAAGTGTAAAATCTGATCATTTCTCCCGAACAAGAACCCTTCTTGTTTATAGAGAAATCGAGTTAAGCGATTTTAGGTGAAATCCGACTGAAGGCAATTAATAACGAAAATTTATCACACAAAGGGCCAAAATATTCCTTGAGGACAATGTTGGTCCATATGTTTAAAAGTCGGTTACGAATTATATAGAAAGAATGCATATAAAACCTTTGGCTCTTCCTGCTTACAGCCAAGATTTTGTGCCATCTGACTATCACTTGCTTCATGCGATGCAGAATCCCTGATAGATTTGGAGCTTTTCCAAACACGATATATTAAACGATTTATATAGAAAATAAAGTTCTGTCATGGTGGCGATAAAGTGATTGAAAATTTTAGGCTCATCTGACAGTCATTAAAAGGGAATTTTATTCTCTTCTTAGGGTCTATAAATAACTAAAAACCTTTAGAAGTGATAAAACCCTCTACAATTTCTTTTTAAGGACGTTTGTTAGCTTTCAGACCTCAAACAAGACTTTAATATTTCTTCGTTATTTTTAAATTTGGTCCTCCCCATATCACATGATCCTAAAAGATTTTTCCTATCCCACCCCTTCCTTAACAATAAATTCGCCCATGAGAACTTTTGCCTCCATTTAAAACTTATTTAACAATTTAGACGCCAATTGGTCTTTTAATGGGAATATTAGCACCTGTTATGGAACTTAATTGAATTAAAACACTGTGATGGGATTGACAACGCCTGTGTTCTTATTATAAATTCATAAACTCAACTACCAATAAATAAAAGAGCAACAACAACAACAAATAGCAGCAAAAGCAAAAATTCAAAATCAATAATTTTTCAACCTTAAAACAACAAGGAAATTTTCAAAATCCTGTGAAAAACACGTGTTCAAATTATTCATAAAATTTTATAAACCTGTTAAACCATAAAAAAATTAATAATAATTTCCTTTTTATTATTTTACAGTCTCTCAACAGAACGCGTGTCCTGGGAACCTAAAATCAATCGCTTTATTTTCTACAGCAAAACATTTTCTTTGAAATGTTTAAAATTTTAGCGTGATTTTTTCTTTTCGTTTAGCGAAACAAAAAAGACAAAAAAATCAAAAATCGGGAGCAATTTCAAAATCATAGAACGTTATTAAGTTTCCAAGCAGAGTTTTTCTCAACGATCATGGTGTCATCACGTTCTGGTGCTGCCATTATGACAGCTGGCTGGAGTTACAAACGTCATTTGCAATTGTGTTGTGTGGCCGCTAGCAGTGTTTTCATTTTGGGCTTTTTAAGTACAGCTGGTGCTAAGCCCACACTTACCTTCAGTTTTCCACCAAGTCTACAGGGATTTCCCACATTTCAATCGTTTACACAACAGATTATTGAAAATCGTAGTGCCAGACAAATGAAGACTTATAGGTAAGTGGAAAAATTGAATATTTTATTTTACCGGGTAAACATGACATTTTAATGGCAAATTAAAAATGATAAAAACTAGTTTTTTTAACATCGGTTCAGATTTTCCTACAAATCGGCTTTAAATATTTACGATTAAAAAAAAACGAACAAATGAATAATATTGGTAATATGACAATTTGGAGGGTCGAATTTTGTGTTGAAAATATTTGAGGTGAATTTCGATATACCGTACGACTCCGAATCCCTTCCTGAGTCGATTTAAACCTGTCCGTCCGTCCGGCTGGTTGTCCATGTAAAGCTTATTCGGAAATTACAGATCGAAGTTTTGAATATATCTTAATGAAATTTAACACGTACTATTATTTGGCCCAAGAACGATGTTTATTAAAATTGGTCATGATGGGTCCATTATTTCATATAGACCCCATGTAAATGTACCCCCAAAATGGGGTTTTTGGTCCATAAAATTTCCTAAATACAAAACGATTTTAACAAAATTTTGTAAAAATAAGTCTAATTATATTCTAAATGGATATGCCACATTATACGAGGATCGGTCCAATATTTCTCATAGGTCCCATACAACCATTCTGCCAATATCACTTTGGAGCTCATAAATTGCATATGTACGTGATTTTTGGAAATTAAGATAAATATAAGTCAAAACCAACGTGCCAAATTAAACGAGGGTCGGTCTTTCCAGAAAAAAATCCGTTTAAAACGCATAAATTTCACATAAATGTTGATTTCATATTAAACTATTGCACAAATAAGCAGAAATAAGAGAAGCAAATTATGCGAGGGTCGTTAATAAATTCTTCATAGCAGTCATTTACAACAATGTGGTGTAGGATATTTCATGGTCGGACTTGACGGACTATAACATTTAAACTTTTTTTGTATTAAATTAATTTAAATAAAAAAATTAATTTAAAATAAAATAATTTAATAATTTAATATTGTTTTTGTTGTATTTTAGTGGAAAACGTTTAACGAACGATTCATTGATAATGATTTATTATCACGATTCAACAATTGCTGTTACCGAATTGGGGCCACAAAAACTTTTATTAGGCTGTGAACTGATTGAAATTTAGTGAGTGTTTTTATTTTTATTTTTATTTTTATTTTTATTAATAATTTATTTATTTTTATTTATAATTTATTTATTAAAATAAAAACTTTTTTGCCAAAAATGAATTTCATGTTGGCAACACTTTTTTGTTACGAAATTTTAATTGAAATCAAATATTTATTCAAATATTTGCCAATTAATTGTTTAACAATTTCATTAATGTTAATTTTTGCCAAACAAATTTTGTAAAAATCGTATTTGGGACAAGAGATTTTAAAAAATATTGCACAAATGCACGTTGGGGTAAAATGAGTCAAAAGTGGCGCTTAATTGGATTTTGAAAATTAATTTTGTTTAATAATTTGTTTAATCATATATATCACTTACTAAGTCCAGATGCGCTTTGCAGCCCATATAAAGTGGGTGGTACCCCTCCCCATGGTCCTATCCGTCCTGCAATTGGAACCAATTTTAATACTCACGTTTTTTGTGTACTTTAGATATTCGATAATTAATCTTTGCTTTGTTTGGGAATACCCTTCCCCTTGACCCCACCCGTCCTATATTGGGATCAGTAAAACAAATTTTTTAGAAATTGTTTAGAGTCGAATTTGAGAACTATTGCTCTTTAGTTCTATAGATATTCAGTTCTTTTTTTTTGTAAGGGGGCTACTTCTGCCCCTGATCCTATACGTCCTACATTTTGTCTAGTAAAATGGTTCATTCATAAAATGGTTGGCACAAAACTCGAAATTTCTCGCTGTTATAGTTCTTTAAATAATCGATAATAAATATTTGATTTGTATTAGGGCTACCTCTTCCCCCCTTCCCGATTCTGTGCACCCATATTTTGTCTTGTAAAATAGTTCCATGAAAAAGTTATTGGAACCAAATTATTCTTTAGATATCCGATGAACAATATTTTCTTTTGCATGTGGGTTACCTCTCTCCCTAATCCTATCCCTCCTACATTTTGTCCAGTAAAGCACTTTCTTGAAGAAGTTATTGAAATAAAATTTAAAAATTCCTGCTGTTGTATTTCTTTCGATATTTGATAATCAATATATTTTCTTTGTATGGGGAGCATCTCCCCCCCCCTGATCCTATCGAAATTTTGTATGGTCTATATAAGGATCATTCTGTGAAAATTCTGAACTTCGATTTCAGAATAAATAATATCAAATTTCCGAACTAAACTTTAATTTCAGAATGTCGATATATCACCGAGTTCCAAACGAGAAAAATGTTTCAATGATTTGCCAGAACTGAGGGACTATTTACCTTCCACGTTCGCTTATATACTGTTAGTATGGCAGTGTAGCTACATAATTTGAAGTTAATGGAGAGAGAAATGTGGTCTCGAAATTTTTATTTCTTAATCAATTTGAAAATCTCAAAGCCCCCGATAACACCATCAATAGCTTTTATAACTTGTCCGCCATATTAAAAATTCAATTATTTTAATTCATTTAAATGTACACAAGTTATCAGCTTGAATATTGAAGTTGTTCCAGATATCAGTCTTTAAGGTTTCCTTGAAAAATTACTATTTAATAGTAACCGGTTTCGGTTTTTTAATAATAACCGGTTAACCGTTTTTTTTTACAAAATATTGAACGCCTAAAATTAATAAGAAAAAAATATATAAAAGTACAGATTCGTGATGGAGGTTATATTCCGTATGTTACTCCAAGAAGGAATCGATTCCATTATATATAAAGTATATATATTCCTGCATAAAAATCGGAGTCGATTTATCCATGATTTCTCTGTCCGTCTTTTGAAAACGTTTTCATGGTCACAATAATAATCCGAATTACAAAAATTTTGCCCAAATAATTTGTTATTTGTCCTAAGAAGTTTGCTATTTAGAACCCATTAAATTTATAGACCGATATCTGTGACAACTTCAAAATTGCTAATCGAGAAGAAAATCCCGATTTCTTCGATATAAAAACCGAAATCATCTTAAGCAAAATAATCGGTTTAAACCGGACCAATCACCCTAGAATTTACCCAACCGATTTTGTATATTTTAATTAGAATACTTCTCAAGACCTCAACAAATAATCTACTTAAATTTTATTTAGTTCGAGCAATTAATTCAAATATGAGTGTTTTAATAAAAGATAAATTTATATTTTTGGACTTTATGTACTTTATAGGGTCTGAGACGATTCCTTATAGATCTGATAAACATTATACATTCGTATCCGTTTTATAAATAGAATTTTTTATATAGAAAAAATATTCTGAAAATGTACCACCTTAATAGTACTTGAAAAGACCTAAATTTTTACCCAGTTTAAACCTCACAATTTACGACTTATGACCCTCAGAAGTCTTCAAATCGAGTTAAAGTTTTTATCAATTTCAAAATCTTAGATGACAAAATTAATTATTTTGCAATAAATTAGACTGATTTTGCTGAAATTCTCACAGAATGATCCCAATGTACCCAAACATAGGCTTTGAAAAATTTCGATAGGACCAGGGAAAGCGTTAGCCCCATAAAAAGCCAATAATTATTATAGAATATCTTAAGGCCTACAACTATGAGAGTTCTTAAATTTGGCCCCCTTCACATTCTCAAAAATCTGTTTAACTGGACAAAATGTAGGACGGGTAGGATCAGGGGCAGGAGTAGCCCTCATACAAAGCAAATAAATATTATCGAATATTTAAAGAACTATAACAGCGAGAATTTTATAATTTGGTCTCAAAAACTGTTTAAGTGAATAAAATGTAGAATGTAGATCGGATCAAGGGGTAGAGGTAGTCCCCATTACAAAGCAAATGTTTATTTTTAATATCTAAAGAACTACTACAGCAAGAAATTTAAAATTTGGTCCCAAAAATTGGTCCTAATCAATTCCTTAAGAACTGTTTTCTTGGAAGCAAAATCTAGAACGGGCACTACCTCTCCCCCTGATCCTATCTAAAGAACTATTGAAGTGAGAGCATTAAGATTTTATCAGTTACTTTCTCTTGGAACTGTTTTACTAGACAAAATGTGCCAAACACTTTTTTAAGAATAAATTTGGTGAAAAGAATACGGAACAACTGATAGGACCAGGGTACTTTTGCAAAAAATATAGGACAGATAGGACGTTTGCAACTAGAATTCATAAATGTATTGGGGATCCTCTAAAATAGTTTTACATGAGAAAATGCATGATAGATGAAGAGCCGATCCCTATTGAATATCACTTTCACTTTCTTTGAAATGATATGATTGGAAAGTTTTAGAACGTACAAAATCATGGGATGTTTGGCAAAATTCTCATTGCATGGAATTTTTTGTAATACGAGTCGTGATTTGTGATATTTCTTTCGACATCTGGGACTGAGGAGAATTTTTGTGCAGCAAATCACGCCGGGTAAAAGCAAGTTAACAAAAAATAATTATTTTTCATAGTGATTAATTTTCAATATGACATTTAAAGCGGAAGTTTATTATTTTGAATTTATGGAATAACAAGGTTGTTTTCCCATAAAGCAGGGAGCGCCGAATAAAGAGAATTTTGAAAATTTTTATTGTAAATTTGAATTTAATTAAAAAATTAAATGAGATTTATTTTGTTTTGTATTAAACTAATTAAATATGTACGAGAGGTCTCTTGAAATGTTTAAAAGAAATAAAAAATAAAACAAGTAAAAATATTTAGTTGGTTAAGTCTGACTATGAAATACCCTACACCACATTGTTGGCTATAAATGATTGCTAAGAAAAATTAATGAATGACCCTCGTATAATTAGTTTTCCTTAGTATACTTATGGGTGCAATATATTATTATGTTGGGTATTAGAAAAAATTATGGGCCGAGACTCGTTTAATTTCGCACAGCGGTTTTGGCTTACATTTATCTCTTACCAGCATTTACCCGTTGCTCTGTGCTGCACAAACATTCTCCTCAGTCCAGGTTCTCGAAAGAAATTTCAAATATCTCAATGTGTTTTAGAAAAACTTTTTATGCAATGGCCCCTGGCCATGTCCGTTCTAAAATTTTATTTAATATTTGCATTGCCTGGCAGCTACCTCTTCCTTTCATACTAACCGTCCTACATTTTGTCCAGTTAAACTGTTTGGAAACAAATTTTAGAACTTTCGCTTTTATAGTTGTTTACATATTCAATGATCAATATATTCTTTCTAGCGGGGGATCTTGATCCCACCTGTGCTATATTTTGATCAGTAAAACAAATTCTTGAGAAAGTGTTTTGGATCGAATTTTGAGAACTTTTGCTGTTATAGTTCTTTAGATAATCGATAATCAATATATGCTTTGTATTGGGGAACCTCCATCCTGGTATATGGGGATTATTCTGTGGAAAATTCAGCAAAATCGGTCCAATACCTACATATATGTGCGATTCATGAGTCCCAAAGTGATATTTGGAAGGTTGTTTTTATAGGACCTATAAGAAATAATGGACTGATCAACGTATAATTTTGGCACATCGTTTTAGAATGTAATAAGACTTAGTTTTGCAAAATTGCTTAAAATCGTTTTATATTTAGGGATTCTATGGACTTAACCAAAATGATATTTGGAAGGGTGTTTGTATAGGACCTATAAGAAATAATGGACTGATCAACGTATAATTTTGGCACATCGTTTTAGAATGTAATAAGACTTAGTTTTGTGAAATTTGCTTAAAATCGTTTTATATTTAGGAATTCTATGAACTCAAAAATCCCATTCCGGGGGAAAATTTGTTTAGGACCTATATGAAGTAATGGACCGATTATAACCTATTAAATTAGACATCATCCTTGAGTCAAAATAATAGTACGTGATAATTTTCATTAACGGACGGACGGATATGCTTAAATAGAATCAGGAAGTGATTCCGAGTCGAACGGTATATTTAAAAATGGTGGTAGGATTATTTTTTCTGTTCGTTACAAACATCTGCACAATACCCCCGTCATCCATGGTGGTGTAGGGTACAAAAATAAATGAAGGAAAATTTTTGTAGTTAAAGTAGATTTTTTATTAAGCTCGATTATATATAATTTTTTACTATAATTTCCCTCTTTTTCTTTTCTAATTTATTTTATAGCAACGATCAAGAGGGCAAAATGTTGCTACGCAATCTTTCCAAATATAATCGGCCTTTGGAGATAAAATTCCATGAAATGCTTAAATTAATGAATCAATGTGAACGTGTCGATAAACTGACTTATGCAGCACGTAATACTGGCAAATCATCGGATACAGCAGTGGCCACCTCCAATAATCAGAATAGTGTGGCCTTAAATTTGGCGGCGAATATTTTTCCCAAAAGTCCTTTATCCATATTAAGTGGCATAATACCAGGTAAATAATAAAAATAAAAATATTTAATTATGGATTGATTGATTAGTACTTTTGTATGTGATCCAGAATTAAGTCTGAGATACAATGAATCTATTTAAAATGGCGATATTTTGCTTTATAGAGGTCACTTTTATTAAATTTTATTTAATAATATTAATTAAAGACATGCTAATTTAGGCTTCGAAATTTTAGATTTTACAGATCAAAGTAAAAATTTGGTTATAAAATGACTCAGTTAAGATACGATTTGGGTTTTTAGATACAAGATTTATATCTGAACGTTACCTTTCAGAAAAACACAATTTTTATATATATTTTTTAGAAAAATTCAATTTTAAATAAAAACGAATTAAAGTGTTAAACTTGGCTGTGCCGTGCCCTTCACCTTTGCTTATATGGATTTTTTTAAGCAAAGGACTTAATATTTAACGTTATAAGTAGGCTTTCATAATGTCATTACCTGTAGAAGAAGGAGAAAATCAATATAGCCTTTATATGAGTCAACATAGATTCTCTAGAGCAAAATTTTATTCAGATCTCTCTAAAACAATACCAGAATAAATATCAAAAAATAATTAATAACTCGGCTATTTATGGGCCGATTTAAAAGAATTAAATTTTCTAAAAAAATTAGCGATTTTTTGCATCAAATTTTGTCCATATATCCCATGGGAGGTTCAAAATATCGGAAACTAATGGACCGATTACTGTGATGTTTCAACTCAAGAATTCTCCTAATTATTGGCGATCCAAAAATTATATCTCTGGCTTAAAAAGAACGCTCAAAAAATCGAAAACATTATTTTGCCTTAAATTGTTATTGTTTTCAATTCTATTTGCAACAACAACCGCAGGGAAAATAAAGAATTGTTAATATCTCGGCTATATATGAACCGATTTGAAAATGGTTTAAAACCAAAATTTATGGGAAAAATTAGTAATTTTTCTGCGTGACAACTAGATCCGTAGCTGCCCCAGGAGAGTCAGAATAAGGTTTCGTCCATATCTCGTAAACTAATGGCCTAATCAGATTTATGTCTTTAAATTAAAAAAATCCACAAAAATATTTCTGATCAATTAGCAAAAATTAAGCTTTTAGCATTAATAGAACCGATAAAATCTCAAAAACATCGTTGTTAATTTTTTTTGATAGTAACGGACCAGAATTGACCATATTTTAGAGGTTCATGAACCGATTTTGAAAAATGGAAAATATTAAATTCAGAGAAAAGAATGTCCATCAATAAATGCCATAACCAAGTCCATTGATCTCATGGGAGTTCCAAACATTGGAAAATATGTTTATGCCTATAACTCAGAAATGAATGATCCGGTTCATTTAATGTTTTTAGCCCATAAATCCGCTCAATTAAATTGAAATCGAACTGTGAAATTAAGTCTCCCTCCAGCTCTTATAGATTCTTCAAAAGATTGAAAAAAAAAAACTAACAAAGTTTGAGGCACCTTCAGTTTTTGGTTAACTTCTAAGACATTTGTGAACCAGTTTCTCCGAAATTCTCGGAATCATTTTCAATCGTTTGTTATACATTTCATATATGTTAATTATAAGTTGGCTTCATAAACTTAATTTAAACCGACACACGGACGAACGGATTGACAGAAAATTCAAATACAAATACCTCGAAAACCATAAGAGTTAAATAGCGCATGCATACATTTTTGATCGGGGGCGATCAAAACTGTTACGAAATTGAATTATTACAAAAGGAAAATGTTAATATCCGAGATACCCTCTACTGAGGCACCATAACTCCGTCCATTGAACCTATATGAGTCCAAACTTCTAAAGTTATAAAGTTACACTTCTCTGCTATTGATCGTAATACCGAACACTCTTAGCAGGTCAACAAATTTTTTAAATTGCATATGAAAAAATCAAGCATCCGGGTTTTAAAATTTTAGCCCTATAACTCCGTCCATTGACCCCATATAGGGTCTAAACTTTTAAATTTATAAAGCTTTACTCCTTCGCTATTGATAGTGTTACTGGGATCTATTAGATGGACCCAAAACATCTTTAGAATTAGTGAATAAACAAAAATTTAAAAATATAAACGCTTTTATGAGGCTCCATCACTCAGTTATTTGATTCTATATGAAAGTTATAAGGCCCGGGGGTGTCTCCGGGGTCTGTAAGAAAGTAAAAAAAATAAAAAAAAAAAACAAAAAATCAAGCTTTAACACAGTTACAATCGTAAGGACCTTTCTTAATGGCCAAAATGTAGGGCGGATAAGATTAGGGGGAGAAAATAATGTTATGTGAATGTTCTAAAATCTGGTTCCAAACAGTTTAACTGGACAAAATGTACGAGGGTTAGGATCTAGAGGTAGCTGCCAGGCAATGCAAATATTAAATAAAATTTTAAAACGGACAGGGCCAAGGGCTAGACAGACGGACAGACATCTTTAAGTGATCTCAGGAAGTAAATCTGAGTAAATCGGTTTACTCTAAGTGAAGGAGAACTATCATTTGTTCTGCCACTTACAGACATCTAAACCTATTTTTTCTTTTAGGCACCAAATGGTGTGGAACCGGTGATATAGCAGAGACTTACAGTGATCTGGGCACTGAAATGACTATGGATCGTTGTTGTCGTCAACATGATTTATGTCCCGTCAAAATCCGAGCCTATCAAACGAAATACGATTTAAGCAATGATTCCTTATATACAAAGTAAGTCCACTAAATATAAGAAATTTAATTTAATATTAAACTGATTCCATCGTCTACCAGATCTCATTGTATTTGTGATGATATGTTGTTTTCCTGTTTGAAAAGGACCAATACATCGGCCTCTCAATTAATGGGTTCTATATATTTCAATCTGGTGCAAGTACCCTGTCTGGCGGGAGAAAACAATCGTTATCAATTTAGAGCAGCCAAAGAGGGTTTCTAAACCAGTGACTCTTCTGCATCAAAAGTGGAACTTAATTGTAATTGTATTTGTATTTGTAATTGTATATAAATCGACAAAATTAATTTTAGTAAACATTTTTATATTTCTAAATTATTAAAATTAATTTGTAAATTTTATTTCTTAATAATTTTTTTTTTATATAAATTTAGTTTTTAAGAATTAAAAAAAAATTTAACTTTTTTGCGAATGCAAAATTTAAAAGAAAAAATATTTTATTAATATTTTAGCGAAATAATCGTTGGTCGTGTTTAGTATATAAATTTTTTATCAAATTATTTTTTTTAATATAAAAAAAACTGAATTTATGTTAAAATTGTTAATAAAAAACAAAATAAATTATTATTTATTATAAAAATAAACAAAAAAAGAAAAATGTGCGACATTTTTTTCGGGGTTTCAATTTGAATTTCACTTAACTCTTTGAGTGGATGAAACCATAAAGGGGATCTAATTAATAAAGTAAACAATTAAGAAATTTATTATTATTTTTTTTAATTCTAAATTTGTTGAATAAATTAAATAATTTGAAGGTGAATTTATATATATATTTTTTTGGCAATGAAGGTCTTCATATGGACTCAACTTAAAGTTAAAAAATTTAACTATAAATTACTTAGATCTAATCCATTCACAGGTATAGACATATTATCGCCTTAATTTAGGAAACAACACAGTTAAAAATAACGGGATATTAGTCTTGACAACTGTTAAACTATAGTCCATACTATACACTTGATTCTAGTGTAAACTTAAGAGCTGAATTATAATCTGAATTAAAATCTAAACCAGAATCTGAATTAAAATCTAAACCAGAATCGTATAAGAGTCAGTAATAGAATCTGAACTTAAATTTAACTTGAACTAAACTAGAAAGGAACTAGAACGGAACAAGAATGGAATTAGAACTCAACAGGAACCTAAACTAAAAACTAAACTAAAACCTGAACTAGAACGTGAACAAGAATCTGAACTGAAGTAGAAGTGAACAAGAACTGTACTAGAACTGAACCACAACTGAACACGAATAGAACTAAAATAAAACAAAACAGAACTAGAAAAGAGTTAGAACAAAACTATAACTGAACTAGAACAGAATTAGAACAGAACTAGAACTGACCTAAAATAAAACTGAACTGCAATTGAAATAGAACTGAGCTGGAATTAAACGAGCACTGAACTAAAAGTGAATTAGTAGTGAACTACAACAGAACTAAATTTTATATACCAAAATCTTTACAGGAATTTATTTTAAATTTTAATTGAATTGGAACAGATCTAGAATGGATTTATAAAAGAACTATAAGTGACATGGAAGAACAAAAGTCCAATGAGAACGAATCTAGAACATAAACAAAACTGAACTAGATCCACAATTATAACATGACCCATAACTAGAGAAAAATTGGAATAAAACTGATCTATGATTTGTACAGGAAACTAATCTATAACCTGAACAGGAATAGATGTATAATTGGAAAAGAACTAGAACAAAACTTGATCCAGAGCTGAACTGAAATTGAAATAAGACTAAACTATTACCTGCACAAAAAAAGTGATCTAGAACTTGAACAGAGTTTAGCTAAAATCTGAACTGGACCTGAGCTAAATATGGACTTCAATCTGGTCTGTAATAAGATTTAGAATCAAAGGTTGAATATAAATAAGAATCTTAACTAAATCTGGACTAAAGCTTTAATTAATATTTAAACTCGTATCAAAACTAGAACTGAATTAAAATCTGATCTAAAATCTTATCTGAGCTAGAGACCCAACTAAAATCTGAACTGTAATCTAAACTAGAATCTATAATTGTGTTTGAATTAGTAACTAAATTGGAAAATTAACTAAATTCAGAATTTTTAAAAACTAGAACTGAACTAGAACTGAACTAAAACTAAACTCAAAGTTAACTTGAACAGATCTAAATAACTCTGACTTCTTCAAATTTTTTTTCTAAATCATATTTTTTTTAATTGACAACATTTTTTGATCAGCTTTAATAAATATAAAAATTATAATTTTTAAAATTTATTTATAATTCTAGAATATTATTTGTTTTTATTTTATTAACAAAATAAAATTAAAACTATTTATAATTACAAAAAGAGAAAAAGTTTAACATGATTTTGGAAGAGTTATTTTTTTAGTTCATTTTTTTTTTCAAAATTCTTTAAAATTTCAATTTATTAAATAAATACAAAAGAAAACATTCACATAAATAAAGTTTATAAGAACAAAATACAATATTTAATTGAAAAAAATGGAAAATTTTAATACATTTTTTAACAGAAACCTTTATTTTGAACTAATAATTAAGAAATAAAGCATTTAATTATTATAAATTACTTTAATTAAAATATTTTTTTAATACAACTAAAATGTAATTAAATTTTAATTTTCAATTAATTTTTTATGTTTTAGAACAAATTTTTATGCAAAAAGAAGACACGACATTTTTACCGAAAAAAAAAACAAAAACAAAAAACAACAACAAAAAACGCTTTTTAATTTATTTTAATCAAAAAATATTTTTTAATTAGTTTTTCTTTTTTTAGTTTTAAGTTTAATTAAATAAATTTTATTCTTAAATGAAAAATAAAAAAGAAGAAAAATCTAGACTTAGAATATGCTCGCTACATTGGGTCCTGTTGAGGTGGTTGGCACTGTTTGTGTGGGTCTATCAATGTCTTGATAGCTGCGTTGTTGTTGTGTTGAAGTGGTGGGAAATACTGAACCTGTGGTGCCACCTCTTGTATTAAATTCACGATATAATAAAATGACACTTATGGGTCTTAGAATGAGATTAATTATGGCAAATGTTATAGCCCAGGCATCTGCGGAAGAGAGAGAGAGAGAGAGGGGGGATATTTTATTATTATTTTAATAAAATTATTAAAATAAATTGAAAAACTTACTCATTAAACCGGAATGTAATATAATGCTGACTATATCGAAAAATATGCTGCTGGTATCAATGACTAGAGCCTGCAATTACAAAAGTTAAATAATAATTATTATTTAAAGTCATTTAGGCGCAACGATTAAAAATTTAATTGACATTTTAAATCATGAACAAACAATTCATTTGTTTTCAAACGGTATCTTAGGAATTTACTGTTAGAATTATCAGTCATTTTGTGTATGTATGAGTTTAGAGGTAAATTCATTTAACCCTTTTAAATTCAAAGTAGATCCTCTTGTACCGGACAAATTCCACTTAACAAGAACTGAATTGGACTTTAACCGAAACTAAAACAGGAAGGATTAGGAAAAGAACTAGAATTGAACAAGAACTTTAGCGATAATGAATTAGATATGAATCAGGACAGAGATGATTTGGACAGAGATGATTTGGAATTAAACTAGAAATGTTGTTGAACTGAGAAATAACTGATTTTGAAATGATTTAAAACTGAAATTGAATTCATTTGGAATTCACTTAGAACATAGGAAATGAACACAGCGGGAAATGACGTAGAACTGAAGTAGCACTGATTTGGAAATGGTCTAAACATTAAACAGAACTTAAACTAAAACCAGAGTTAGAATCTGAAATAGAACTGAAACTGAACTAAAACTGAACTGGAAATAAACTTGAACTGGAATAGAACTGAACTTGAACAGAAGTTGAACTGAACTTGAACTAAACTAGAAATGAACTTGAACAGAACTAGAACTGAACTTGATTTGAACTTGAACTAAACTTGAACTAAACTTGAACTGAATTTGAACTGAACTTGAACTGAACTTGAACTGAACTTGAACTGAACTTGAACTGAACTTGAACTGAACTTGAACTGGACTTGAAATGGACTTGAACTGAACTTGAACAAAACTTAAACTAAAAACCAGAGTTAGAATCTGAAATAGAACTGAAACTAAACTAGAACTGAACTAAAACTGAACTGGAAATGAACTTGAACTGAAATAGAACTGAACTTGACACGAACTTGAACTGAACTGAACTTGAACTGAACTTGAACTGTACTTGAACTGCACTTGAACTGCACTTGAACTGAACTTGAACTGAACTAGAACTGAAATTGAATTGAATTTGAATTGAACTTGAACTGAGCTTAAACTGAACTAGAAATTAACTAGAGCTGGATTAGAACAGAACTGAACTAGAACTGTACTTAATATAGAACATAATTTAAAGCCTCAACTATAGCCGGATCAAGAACCCAAACTATGACTAATAGAACCTGATTTAGAATACCAATTAGAGCCGGAACTAGAATCTAAGCTAGAATCTAAACTAAAACTGAACCAGAATAGTTTTGAAAATGAACTAGAACTGAAAGTTCAGTTCTTATCCATTTCAAATTCCGTTTTAGTTCTTGATTAATTAAGTTCAGTTCTTTTTTTCAAATTTTTCAAATCAAAGAAACAAAGTTTTGGAACTAAACTTTTACGACTTTGTTATGCCGAACGGAAAGTGAATTTCATTATTTACAACTTCATTAATTTTATCAGCATTTCAGTTCATTAAACTATCGCTACGAATAAATTATTTATTAATAAAATCCGTTTTTATTTGAATTTGAACAAAAAAAAATTTCTTTCACTTCCACTCATTCCCACTTCAGCAGCAGCAGAAATAAAACTTTATTCATGGACTTCGTGTAGTCGCCTTTAAGTATTTTCATTTATATTAAAAATTCAACTTTGACCTTATAAAATGAATAAAATATATATAATAAATTAATCATGTTATGCCACCATTTAATGCTTTTTCTACATTTAGTAACATTTTTTCTCTTGAGAAAAAAGAAAAAAACAAGAATTTGTGTGTTTTTTTCCTAAAACAATCGCCATAACGTTGACCAGCAACACTTTGACCTGATTCAAGGAATTTATTTACATTAAATTTTATATTCCCTCCATTTGCTTTTTATAAGTTATAACAATTTAAGACGCAGAGCCATAAGGCGTTTCTCTAATAAAATAATCCTAAAACAACAACACACTCACTTGCTCACTCACGCAATCACTTTGATGGATATTTTTGCCTTTTTATTCAAATTTAGAGTTGGGGTCCTTCACATATATTTTTTTATATATACGTTTCCTTAAGTGTTTTACACCATTTTCGTTGGAATGAACAAAAATGTCATCATCAAAATTAATCGTTTTGAATTTATTAATAAATTGTTCAACAATTCGTAAACCGTTTTTTTTACAAGAGTGAATAATTTTATTATTTTTTAAATTTTACAACTGAATTATTGATATTTGATATTTAAAGAAAGTTTTTGTTTACAAAATTTAATTATTTTTGAAATATTTCAAAAGCATTTTGAGTGGAAATGGTGTTTTGAAAATTGTAATTATTATGTATTTTTCGTTACCTTTTAATTTAGTCCAAAAAGGGTAAAATCACGCTAATTGTAAGGTGAAATATAAAAATCGATATAAAATTTTAATAAATTTAAAAAAAATCTTATATATTTTATTAATAAACTGAAATTGTTTAATTCCCGATTATTTAGAACTCTTTTCAGTTCCAGTTCATCTCGATTCAATTTAAATTCTATTTCAGAACGGATTTTGAAATAAAATAGAAAGGTACTACAATAGAACCAAAATTGATTTAGAACAGATTTAAAAATGAAACAAAACTGGTATAAAAATAAGAATTGAATTAGTTCTTAACTGTAGTTCTGAAATTTACCAGAATGAGAATCTCATTTAAAATTGAATCTGAATAAAAACTGAACTAGAACAGAACCAGAACAGAACTAGAAAAAAACTTGTAAAGGACTGGAGCAGAATTAGAACTGACCTGAACAAAAACTGAAATGGAATTGAACTAGAACAGAACCAGAACAGAATTAGAACAGAACTAGAAAAGAACTAGAAAAGAACTAGTACAGGAATGGTGCAGAACTAGAACTGATTTGAACTTAAACAGAACTGGATTTAAAGTAGAACGAAGGTTAAATTAAATTAGAAGTGAATAAAAGTAAAATAGAACAGAACTAAAATAAAACGGAACAGATTTAAAACGAATTTCTTATTATAAAAGAACTATAAGTGACATGGAACAACAGAAGTCCAATGAGAACGAATCTAGAACATTAACAAAACTCTCTTAGATCCACAATTATAACATGACCCATAACTAGAGAAAAATTGGAATAAAACTGATCTATGATTTGTACAGGAAACTAATCTATAACATGAACAGGAATAGATGTATAATTGGAAAAGAACTAAAACAAAACTTGATCCAGAGCTGAACTGAAATTGAAATAAGACTAAACTATTACCTGCACAAAAAAAGTGATCTAGAACTTGAAAATCTGAACTGGACCTGAGCTAAATATGGACTTCAATCTGGTCTGTAATAAGATTTAGAATCAAAGTTTGAATATAAATAAGAATCTTAACTAAATCTGGACTAAAAATTTAATTAATATTTAAACTCGTATCAAAACTAGAACTGAATTAAAATCTGATCTAAAATCTTATCTGAACTAGAGTCCCAACTAAAATCTGAATTCTAATATAAACTAGAATCTATACTTGTGTTTGAATTAGTAACTAAATTGGAAAATTAATTAAAATCTTAATTGAAATTTGAACTAAAACTAGAATAAGAATAGATATAATCTAGAATCTGAACTAAAATCTGGACAAAAGTTTGAATTACAATCTGAACTAAAATTTCAGAAATAAACAATGGAACAAATTTAGAATAAAAACACAAACTGTATTGGAACAGAAACGGCAAAGTAATGGAATTAGAAGAGAAATAGAACAGAACTAGAATTAAATTACAAATAAACCGTATCGACTTAAAGCGTAATAGATGGGGATCAGATGTAGAACTAAACTTGGACGTAATTGGAATTGGTTGAGTTAGAGTCTCAACTAAACTTAGATTTAAATAAATTAAATCTTGATTAGAAACTGAACTGAAATCTGAACTGGAAACAGTCTGATTCTGAACAAGAATGTAAATTAGTATCTGAACTGGAATCTGAACTGTGATATAAACTATAATCTGAACTAACTTGAATCTTAACTGAAAACTAAATTAGATTCTCAACTAAACTGAGAATTTGAATTATTGAAAATCTTAATTAGAATCTGAACTGGAAACTGTTTGATTATGAACAAGAATCTAAATTATTATCTGAACTCAACTAAAATCTAAATTAGAATCTGTTCTGAAATCTGAATTTTAATCCGAATTAGAATTTGAACTGAAAACTGAACAAGAGTCTCAATTAAAATCTAAATTAGAATCTGTTCTGAAATCTGAATTAAAATCCGAATTAGAATATGAATTAGAATTTGAACTGAAAACTGAACTTTACTGTATTGAAATCTGAATTGAATACTTAAGAGGAATCTGAATTATTATATTAGACTTTGAACTAGAATCTGAACTGATTAATAAACTTCTCTGTTATATAATCTTCTTTATAATTTTCCGATTTTAAACTCTGTTTAATAATTCTTTTCTAATATTTGGAATTAACACTTTTATACTCGATTACATTTTAAAGTTTATTGAACTCTTTTTCCTTTCAGCACTCACACATTCGATCCATTATTATTAGATATACAAATTAATAAAATGTCACATATAAATACATACATTTGAGTGTTTATTTTTGCAACAACTTAAGTAAAAAAAAAGACTTTAATTCCCATTAAGTATTATTTACTTAAGATAATTTTATATCAACTTACCGTTTGTATGGCTTCCACGGAATCCTTGCTGTGCATGGCCCATAACATGGAAATCATAAAGAGAAAATTATAAAATTCATAGGCTCCATGACCCCACATGCCCAGCATGGCGTTGGATATGAAAAGAAAATGTATAAAAGCGACGCACTAAAAATGGAAATAAAAGAATGAAAAAGTAAAAAAGGATTTTATTCAAAAATATTAACAAAAGAATAAATTTATTTTTTTTTTAATTAATTATTAAAAAATTTAAAAGTTTTTTGCCAGGAGCCGACCTTTAATAGACTCTCCATTGCTAACATTTTCAGACTCTGACATCTAGAACTGAAATAACTTGGAATATTTAGTTAAACAGTCAGTCAACCTCAATCAACATTTAAGTAACTAAAACTAAATCTAAATTCAATATTGTTAACTTGTACTTCTTTTGCTCCCTGTTTTGGAAGCCATAGAAATTTACCCACAAATGCAACCAATAACCACGACTACAGTGACAACTAAATTCTAAACTTATTTTAGTTTTTTTCTTCTTCTTCTTCTTTTTGTTCACTAAGCAGGGGGGATCTTTTGAAGAAAAAAAAATAGAATTATAATTAATGAAGATGATTATTCAGAGAGAATAATATGAGTTTGAGATACAAATTCTAAATACAATCACAATAAGTATCTGTGTTGTTTGTTGTATTTGTAGTTGATATTTTGTTATATTTGATTGAACATGTTGCGGTTAAATCTATTCAAGTGTTTTTTTTTTTTCTTTTGTTTTATATCTCAAACATTTTTGCCTTTTGACTGAATGGACCCTACAGTTTCTGAAAGTGTCAATGATCTTCTAAATTTATCTGACACTTGTAGTTAGTGAAACTACAGAAATAAACAGTGGAACAAATTTAGAATGAAACTGCAAACTGAACTGGAACAAAAATGGCAAAAGAATAGAATTAGAAGAGAACGAGAACGAGAATTAAATTACAAATAAACCATATCGACGACCAAAAGCTTAATAGATGTAGAATTGAACTTGGACGTAATTGAAATTGGATTGGATGGATTTACTAAAGTTTAACTGAATCAAAAATGGATTTAAAATAAAAATATAAATCAGAAATTGAACTTGTATCGAAACTAGAACCTTAATTACAGTCGGAATAAGAAGCTGATTTAAAACATGAACTAGAACCTGAACTACAACTTGAACTACAACCGGATCTAGAACCTGACCGACAATTTGAAATAGAACTGGAACTAGAATCTAAACTGAAACCTGAGCTAGAAATTGAACAAGGACTAAATTAGAACTGGAAACGAATTGGAACTGAACAAGAACTAAATTAGAACTGGAAACGAATTGGAAATGAACTAGAACCAAATGAAAACTGAACTAGAGCTGAAATATAACTGAACTAAAACTGAATTAGAACTAAATAAGAACTGAACTAGATCTTTACTATAACAGAACTAGAACTGAACTGCAGCTGAACTAGAACTAAACTGAACTAAAACTTAATTATAACAGAACTGGAACTGAACTAGAACTGAACTGAATTAGAACTGAACTAAAACTGAACTAGAACTGAACTAGAACTGAACTGAAACTGAACTAAAACTGAACTAGAACTGAACTAGAACTGAACTAGAACTAGAACTGAACTTGAACTGAACTTAAACTGAACTTAAACTGAACTGAATTAGAACTGAACTGAAAACTGAACTAAAACTGAACTTGAACTGAATTAGAACTGAACTTGAACTGAACTTGAACTAAAATTGAACTAAAACTGAACTGAATTAGAACTGAACTGGAACTGAACTAGAACTGAACTGAATTAGAACTGAAATAAAACTGAACTAGAACTGAACGAGAACTGAAACTTAATTATAACTGAACTAGAACTGAACTATAACTGAACTTGAACTGAACTTAAACTGAACTGAATTAGAACTGAACTGAAAACTGAACTAAACTGAACTTGAACTGAACTTGAACTGAACTTAAACTGAACTGAATTAGAACTGAACTGAAAACTGAACTAAAACTGAACTTGAACTGAACTTGAACTGAATTTGAACTGAACTAGAATTGAACTAGAAACTGAACTAGTATCTTAACTATTGACTAGAATCTGAACAATAATCGGAATTAGAATCCGAATAGAATCTAAATTAGAATTGAACTTGAACTGAACAAGAACTACAACCTGAACAAGAACTAAAACTAGAACTGAACTAGAACTTAATTATAACTGAACTAGAAACTGAACTAAAACCTAAACTAGAATTGAAATAATTTTGAATTCAAGGTCAATTTTATGAATCAAATAGAAAATAATTTCAATTAAGTTCCCAAGTGGTTTTAGTGGTTTATTATATTTATAATAATTTCAAAATAATACAAAAATATTTATCATAATTTTAAAGAGTTAAACTAAATTTCCATAAAAATAAATCAACATAAAAAGTGGATAAAATATATATTTTTTTTAAATAAATAAAATATTCTGTGGATAAGATAAGAAGTCACGTCTGCACTGAGAGAAAATCAGAAATTGAAAAAAGAAATTCAAATGATTTTTGAAAAGTGAATTTGGATCAGTGAACCCGTTTATTATTTCAATTATTTCTATTTCCGATTTGAAAAAATATATAACTTTATTTAAACAAAATTTCTAACTAAAAACTGACCGATCCATATCCAATTACAATAACATTTAATTCATATTATTTACACTTTCGAACGATAAAATATTGAAATTATTTACATTATGAAATTTATTTATTGTGAAACGATATCACGATATTTTCTATGATTAATCGTATGGAACTGAATGTGACGACGTTATAACTTCAAATTATTTATAATAAATTATCTTATCAGGGAAGGAGGGGATTATTTTGAACATAAAACTTTAATTACTGAAAGAATGATGATGAATTTGTATGAATGATGATGAATTTTAATTAGAAGACAAAGAGATAAAATTAAGTTTATTTCATTATCAGATTTATGTTCTGAATTTGAATATTTGAAGAATTTTGGTAAATGAATTTGAAATATATAAAATATGTGGGAGTTGATCTTCATTGAAATGGAAATTTTAAATTCCGGAACAGGTTATTAGTTAGTTAGTTAGTTAAACTTGGTTTCATTTTTTATAATAATTCAATGTTAATATTTTAAATGAGTTCATTTCAAGTTATTGTTTTGATCAGGAATTATTCTCATTTTCTTAAAGTTTTCTCTCTGTTACGTTCTAGTTAAGGTTCTCAGCAGGTACTGAAAATCACTAAAATTAGAAAATAATCTATAGATCGATATGAAAATTCGGAAGCAAAATTAATGGCTTCAGAATAGATTATTCGAATATAAAGAAATTAAAGCGAATAATCTTATAATTTACAACATTTTTGTGGTGCCCAATAGTGAAGCGAAATTAGTCTGAAAAAATTTTAACAACCTTTTTTCAGGTTCAGATTCAAGTAAAGAGTTTCTTAAGATTAAGTCTAGGTTACAGTTCAAATTGTAGCTCAAGTTCTGATCAATTATTTATTTAACTCAAGTCCAGACTATACTTCAAGTTCTAAGTCAGTTTCAAGTTCTGGTTCCAGTTTGGATTCTAATTCCGGTTCTAGCCCAGATTCCAGTTGTGCTGTATTTTAAATTCTAATTCACATTCTATTTCTTATTCAATTTTAAATTCCAGTTCAGTTCTAGTTCTTTTTTTTTCATTTCGAGTTCCGGTTCTAGCTAAGGTTCCAGTTCACTTTTAGTTAAGTTCCAGTTCTGTTCCAATTCTATTCTAATTCTGTTCTAGTTCACTTTCAGTTCCAATTCTAGTTTTGTTCAAGTTCTGTTCTAACTTCTGTTTTAGTTCTAGTTTCAATTCCAGTTCAGTTCTGCTTGTTCCACTTCAGTTATAGTTTATTTCTAATTCCTGTTTTAGCTCAGATTTTAGTTTGCTTTTTGTTCAGGTTATAGCCCAATTTCAGTTCAGTTACAGTTCTGTTCCAATTCTATTCTAATTCTGGTCTAGTTCACTTTCAGTTCAGTTCTAGTTTTGTTCAAGCTCTGTTCTAGTTCTGTACAAGTTCTTTTCTTGTTATATTCTACTTCTGTTTTAACTCTGTTTTAGTTTTGTTCCAGTTCTGTTCAAGTTCTTTTTTAATTCTGTTCTAGTTCTAATCTAGTTCTGTCCAGTTCTAGTTACATTTCTAGTTCAGTTCTACTTGTTCTATCTCAGTTATAGTTCATTTCTAGGGCCTGTTCTAGCTCAGTTTTAGTTCATTATCAGTTCAGTTCTAATTTTGTTCAAGATTAGTTCTAGTTCTATTCTAGTCCAATTCCAGTTCATTTCTGGTTCTCTTCTTGTTCTGAGCTAGAATTTTTTCTAATTCTGTTCTAGTTCTCTTCAAGCTCCGTTCTTGTTCTATTCCGGTTCAATTCTCATTCTGTTCCAGTTCTCTTCTCGTTTTGTTCATATTCAGAGTATTTTTTTAATTAAAGTTGTATTTCTTCAAACTTTGGTTAATTTAAGTCACTGATTGTAAAAAATCCGAACAAGCAACAGAAAACTGAATTAATAACTAAAACAAGTTTTAATTTTTTTATTTAAATTAGGAATTTGCTATTCAGAATATTAATTAAGATTAAAATGAATATTTTTAGATGTTAATTCCAATTTGGAATCGAAAATTAATTTTTTTTGAAAATTTTTTTAGCAAATTTAAAAGTAGACAAAATTCAAATATTTATGAAACAAATCAACATTTGAAAAATGTTATTTTTAACTGTCGCATATTTTTTTTTTTCAAAATATTTTGAAAACTTTTTTTATTTAAACTTAATACATTTTTGACTTAGACAATCTTTACGTCAGAAAGATTTCATAATGATTTATTTGCTTCAAATGATTTTTTTAGTTATTTGAAAATTTAAATCAAAATAAATTCCATTTTTTTAATATTAAAAAATTAACAGCAAAATTATTTATTATTATTGTTATTGTTGTTGTGTTTTTTTAATAAAACAACAACAAATTAAAAGTTTATGAGAATTTGAACATTTGGACTGCAGACTACAGTTTTCCCAGAAACAAAAGTAAAATGAAAAATAATATTTAGCACAAACAAGAACAACAAATTTTCAAACAAATAAAAAAATTAAATAAAAATTTTCGCCAACAAAACGCCATCGGAAATAGCAAGTGGCTGCCGGTGATGCTGATGTTTTGTTGGTGTAATTGAAAATAAATTTTTAAATTTTGAAAAAAACTCTTAAATTTTTTTAAACAAAAAGAGGTCGAATTAGATTCAAAAATAACTGATTGAAATCGTACTGCAATAAAAATTGCATCTGTCGTAAATAATTTAAAAAAAGAAAACAAAGTAAAAATAATAAAAAACAAACAAAAGAAAATTCAAATAAATAATTACAACAATAAAAAGGTATGATGAATTTTAAATACCCAATAATGGTCACCACCCTACACCACTTAAGTCCACATGACTTAAATTTTTTAAGACAAAATGTTTTTCCTGTCAATACTGATATTAAAATTCTAAAGCAAAAGTAATGATTTCAGAATAAATTATTAGAATTTCATGAAATTTAATAAAATTCTTATAATTTACAACAATTTTTTGTGGTGATCGATCCTTAACAAACATTTTCCACGTTCAGAATTAATAAAGGGCTTTGTTCTTATCCAGGTAACAGTTCAAATTGCTGTTTAGGTTCTAGTCTAAATTCAAGTTTAGAATCTTGTTCAAATTCTAATTCAGGTTCTAATTTAGATTGTAGTTAAACTCTATCTCTAGATCAGATTTTATTTCAGGTTCTAATTAAGATTCTATTTCATCTATTTCATAATTTCTATTTATTTAGGTTCTTTTTCTGGTTATAGTTCAGGTTCTAGTTCTATTTCTAATTTAGGTTCTTTTTCTTGTTTTGTAAACGTTCTGGTTTTACTCGGGTTCAGTTCTAGTTCATTTTAAGTTTAGTTCTTGAGCAGGTTATAGTTCATGTTTAGTTTAAGTTCTTCTTCAAATTCTTTTAGATTCTAGTTTTAATTCGTTACTAGTTCAGGTTCCAGTACAGATTCTAATTCAATCTCAAGTCCAGATTCTAGATGAATTCAATTCTACTTCAGGTGCTAGTTTTTTTTAGTTCAATTCTATTTCATTTTAAGTTTAGTTCTTGTTCGGTTCTAGTTCATGTTCTAGTTCAGGTTCTAGTTTAGGTTTTAGTTCATGTTCTATTTCAGTTTTAGTTCATGTTCCACGTTCAGATTCAGATTCAATTTCTAGTTATGATCTTTTTCAATTTTGTTTCATGTTCTAGGTTAATTATATTTCAGGTTCTTGTTCAGTTCTAGTTCAGTTCTAGTTCAATTCTAATTCAGTTCTAGTTCAATTCTAATTCAGTTCTACTTCTAGTTCAGGTTCTAGTTAAGGTTCAACTTCAGTTCTATTTTAGTTTTAGTTCAGTTCTATTTCGTTTAAATGTTTAGATTTTTTCGATCTCAATCCTTATAGATGACTCAAGATATCGAATGGTAAACTTTTTTTATAAATGTAAGTTTTTGTTGATATATTTCTATATATGTATATGTACATATATGGAAATATATCAACTGATATAAATTTCAAAAGGTCAATTTCAAAATTTATTGAAATTTTTGAAAAATTACAAATCGAATAAAAAACCTCATTAAAAATTTAAATAGAAATAGAAAAAATAAAAATAAAAAAACAAATAAAAGATTAAAAAATTGACTAATTGAATAATTGTTAAAGTGACTCTCGCGTGTAATTTTTTATAATTAAATGATTAATTTAAAATAAAAAAAATTGTGCAATTTTTTTAAGAAAATTTTATGGCAAAATAACTTATTGCAAATTGAGGGGCGTTTTTTTTATAAAGACATTTGAAAAGTTAATTCCCAGATGGTTTTGTTGTTAATATTTAAAAAAATAATAATATTATTTTTTATAATTTCAATTTAAAAAAAGTTTACCCACCTTAACGCGCACAAAAGCAGATCCCATTAATTCGTTGATATCTGTCATGATTGTCATCAAATGAGAACACCAATTGAATGTATTTTTTACGATAATTTGTTGTTGTTGTTGCTGTTTTTATTATTACAAATTTAAATTTTTTTGTTAAATAAATGTTGTTGTTGTTGCCTCTATTGACTGGTGATGATGTTATTATTGTTGTTTTTTATTATTTTTTTTAATTCTTTTAATCGTTTTATATTTTTTGTTTAAATTTATTTACTCAACTAACAGCTGGTTGATATTTTTGCACAAGTAATTTTTTCTCTTTTTTGTTTTTTATAATTTAAGCTAAAAAAACAATTAACAAATTACTAATAATAAATTTTGCACAATATGTTCCCAATTCGTGTATTTTATTATTTTTCCTCTTTTTTAAATATTTTTTCATAAAATTTTTATTCAAACTGCGAGTAAAGTAAAATACTAAAACGTTATAACCGCGTTATCACTCTTTTACTATTTTTTTTTTCTAATAGAAGAGCAAACTCTATTAAACAAAATAAAACACTTGTTGGGCAGACCCGCTAAATGAGAACTAAAATGAATGAACCGAATTGAATTGAACTGACTTAAGTAAATTTACGAACGAAGATGTTTAAAATAAAAAGAGAAAGAGAAGAGTTTTTATTTTATTAAAAATTACAAATACAAAACAGTAAAAACGCCATGAAAAAAAGAACACAAAACGTGAAAACAATTTCAAATCAAAAAAATGTCGTAATCACTGTCATACACACACACTTACACATGTATTATACACTTATAGGGAGTTTGTGTGTTTATTTTCTAAGACTTTCTAGTTGTGCTTTTTGGTTTTGGTGGGGCTTATGGTGTGGATAATCTTGAAATAACTAGAAAAAAAAAGAGAGTTTTAAACAACTCTTAAGAGAGTATAAAAATAAAATGGAATTGACACAAGTAGAATAACAATACTTTTTGTTAAGGCTGCCAGACTTTTATTTGTTATTTGTTTAATGTAAAAAGGTAAGTTCATGAGAAGGAAATTAATATTAAGAAAACCTGTGGCAGCTTTAATAACAAGGACACATTATTTGAAATTGTATATTTTTAAAAATGTATGAATTAATTAACATGAAGTATTTTATAGGCGGTCAAGTCCGACTATGTAAACTACAAAAAAATAAAAGAAAGAATAAAAGGATTTACTGATTTATTCTTAAGTGTGTAGTATATTGTTGAGACACTAACTAAAGGATGGTCTTTAATAGGGTTATATGCGAGTTAGAAGAAATAATAAACCTACCCCCGTATAATTTGGCACATCGAATGGGAAATATGGAACGAATAAAGCCAATTTCAATTTCAGCTTCATCCTTACATTAATAATATGTTCCAAATTTTAGATAGCACAAAAATAACGACCCGTAGAGTGTTCACAATATTTAAATGGACAGCCAGGTGGGCAGACGGACGCTTGGGCATCGTTAAATCGACTCAAAAAGTGATTCTGAGTCGAACGGTATACTTAAAGTTGGGTGCAACACCATTTTTTGTATATGTTACAAACATCAGCACAAATGCACAATATCCATGGGCTCCAATAAAACTGTTTTATAGGAAAATTATTGGGTCTAAATTTTAATAATTCTAGCTTAGAAAGTTCTCTAGATATTTAACAATTATTATTAGTAATTTTTTAAGAAAGTGTTTTTGACTAAATTTCTTTAACTCTTGCTGCAATAGCCCTCATTTCGCCTAATTGAAACGTACTTTAACTTTGGTGATTAAACATAATTTATCATTTTGCCTAATTGAAACGTACTTTAACTCTGGTGATTTAACATAATTTATTATAATCAATATTATGAAAGAACTCTATCAGAATGTAAAGCGTAAAAAGAAGTAAGTATTTTTTGAACTATGACTTTCTAGCAGTAAATGAGTGATATATGTATTCAAACCCCATTTTTTCCAATCTGTCTCAATTTCAGTTATTCCCGATATTTTGTAAATTCAGCATTTTGACGATTAAATTTAAATTTCCTCATGAAACCCTTTATTTTAATATATAACGTTTACTTATAATTAATAATTTAAGACATCTGGCAACTTCCGTATGTCAAATAGGCAGAGTTGTATTTTCATTGTTCACTGTCAATGTTCAACAACAAATAATGGCGCCTGATTTAGTGTTAGCAAAAAAAGTGTGAATTAATATAAAAATGAAGTGAAGTAAATTAAAATATCATATAAATCAAAAATTTAGTTTGTAAATAATTAAAACATCATAAAATAAGAAGGTAAGTTGATATTGGAAAAACATGAATTTTAAGATCGAAATTTTCTCAGACGTTACGTATTTGCGTTTCTCTTTTAATGGCGGTGTTCATGACATTTGCCAATGTAGAAGGGTGGTGTTCATTATAACAGCTGTATTTGTTAATGAAATTTTTGAATTCCAAAAGCTAATTAAGTGTGGGCTGACAATGAATTATTTATTAATATAATAATGAATGAAATACTTGAAAAAAGTAAAAGAGAATTTTATTTTCCTCTTAAATTTGGATTTGTTTTAAATTTTATGTGATTTAGGGTTATAATATGTATGCATTTAAATTGTCCCCGTTTATAAACTCATTGTTTAAAACACGACAACTCTGTAGTTCCAGCATATCTAGTATATTTAGTTGTTATCACTATATTTTGTATTCCATTAGTTGTATTTATTTGTAATATTAAAATATTATGTCCTCCGTGTCAGTTACTCAGGAATTGTTTAATAAAATGTCTTATGATTCCCAAACAAGCAATTTGAAAGGAGTAAGTTATTCCAGAGTTATAATTAATCAAATTCTTCTATTTAACCTCAATTTTTTCATTTAATCTTATCAATACAATAATTATCAAACAGAAAGCAACAGGTGACAATGTTGGAATCGCTGAACCCTCTGTCTTGGTAGTATTTGCCAATAGTGATATAAATGCTGCTCTCTATCATCTTAATAAATCATTAGAAACTCCCTTTGCTGCTAAAGCCGTAGCTACTGTATTGATACAAGAATCCATTAAAGAGGATTTCATAGAAAAATTACAAAACCAATTAAAATCTTTTAATGTTGACAATCAACAAACCAATGAAAACTTTAACAAAGCTTTGGCCACTGCCAAGAAATTAAATGCTAAACTTATTACCGGAAATCCAGCACAAGAAAACTTTTATCAACCCACTTTTGTATGTGATTTTAGCCACGAGCAATTGGGTGTTACTACTAAACCCTCAGGAATTGTTACTTTGCATACCTTCCGTACCGCCAAAGAAGCTGTAACCTTAATAAATAAAGAAACTTTGAAGTTTACTTCAGTTTCGATATGGCATGAAAATCATGGTTATGCCTATGAATTGGTATCTCTATTGAAGTCACCAATTTTCTTTATTAATTGTTATCAAGTGTCTTTATCCGTTTTGGAGGAAAGTGTTAAGGCAAATAAAAACTATGTTTGTTTGGATAAATCATATCATTATGAGACTTTACAGCATGATGGTGTACAAAAAAGTATTGTATTCCCAATTGGTAGTATATTTGCTAATTGAAACAGGATTTGATATCTGGAAATTAATTAAAATATATTTTTATATATTTTTTAAATATTGCTGTTTTTGTAACTAATAAAGTTTGATTATTAATAGAATTTTGTTGTAAAATTATAATTTTATGCTAAAAATTTAATTTTAATTAAAAAAATTAAAAAAAAGTATTCTGTGAATAGTGAAAATTGAAAATGGTCCAAATTTTTATAGTTCAAAACTGAAATAAGTGATCTTTATATATAAAACAATCCTAACTTTCTTTGCACTTTCTTTACTTTTGAAACATTGATGTTCCCAGTTCTGGAACGACCATAGAGAATTTCGGTCAAAGATTGTCAATAAGTTTACAATTTTAGGTTAGGTCGTCAGGCTGCTATGAAAGTTGAAACAAGAACGTCTCACTTAGGTCCTTTGTGTTATCTAAAAAAGAAGAAATGATATGAAAGGAAAGTGTAATAATAAAGTTAGGAATTAGGTATTTAAAGTAAAAGTCCAGAAATGAGTTGAAGTTATGTAAGAGAACCATAGAAAAGATAGATTGATAGTTGTTTCTAGTTCCCCTTGACTTTCACTTCACATAAACTGTGAAGGATTCTTATGAAACAAACCAACCGCAATTCCGATAAAGCCGCATATATCTCTCACATCAGCAGTCGTCAAATCCGCCAAAAATTGCAACGAGCCACTTCCAAAGCAGCGCACTGCCATCTAAACGTAAGACAGTGGCAAAGAAGATGTATAACAGTTTCCACCTCCCCTTTATTAAGGCAAATCCTACAAAAGTCATTCGAAGGAAGCCCCATTTCCGATGCATATACTTGAAAGCTTAAAATTCGAATAAATATTTTGAATTTTTGATTTTAAGTTAAAATTGTTTTTTTTATTGAATTTTTAGTGAAAAATTGAATTTTTAGTGAAAAATTGAATTTTTAGTGAAAAATTGAATTTTTAGTGAAAAATTGAATTTTTAGTGAAAAATTGAATTTTTAGTGAAAAATTGAATTTTTAGTGAAAAATTGAATTTTTAGTGAAAAATTGAATTTTTAGTGAAAAATTGAATTTTTAGTGAAAAATTGAATTTTAGTGAAAAATTGAATTTTAGTGAAAAATTGAATTTTTAGTGAAAAATTGAATTTTTAGTGAAAAATTGAATTTTTAGTGAAAAATTGAATTTTTAGTGAAAAATTGAATTTTAGTGAAAAAATTGAATTTTTAGTGAAAAATTGAATTTTAGTAAAAAATTGAATTTTTAGTGAAAAATTGAATTTTTAGTAAAAAATTGAATTTTTAGTGAAAAATTGAATTTTTAGTAAAAATTGAATTTTTAGTGAAAAATTGAATTTTTAGTGAAAAACCAGCAGACCCGGAAAACTTCGATTAGCAACGATTTGAATAGATTATAAGTAATTTAAATTTAATTTGTATGGGGGATACCATTCCCTCTGGTCTTATTCATTCTACGTTTTGTCTGGTAAAACCGAGCTTTGAGAAAGTGATAACTCTCCTGTTATAGTTTTTAAATAATTAATAATCAATTGATATTTGACATAAACGTTTTTTATAGTAATTTTAATTGTTTTCCAAATTCTACTGTGATCGGTCCACATTTTCCCACAGGTCCCATATAAGACTTCTTACAAATTTAAAATGGTTTAAAATCTTTTTTTATCGACATTAATGTCTTTTATATATACAAATAATAAAACCTGAATTATTTACATAAGTGACCCATAAGTCCCTTTAGAAAATAAGTTAAAACATTAAAAATCCCAAAACGCACCATAAAATGTTATCAAATTTCATCTTCAATCATTCCGTCGATATATAAATTTTATCGCAATTTTAGGTTAATTAAAAAATCAAAAAGGGGTCCTTTAAGGAGCGTCATTTTAAAAAATTTCAAAAGCATCATTTGGAAATGCCAAAAGTGAAACAAAATGCACGTCTGTCATTTGTATCCATTTGATATCTGTCATCCATTATTTTAATCATTTAAACAAAATCGGAAACTGTCGATAACTCTGCATTATCGACATTGTAGACGAACAAAAGTAAGAAAAACGAAGATTTTCAAAACATCGTTAAAAACAAAGGCGCAAATATGCTAACATAAATAAAGCCACAATAGGATTATTTTTTTGGATTTAATTTGAAATGGCGGCGCTTCAAGTTTCATATTGCCAGGTTATCACACAAATGTATCCCAAGTACGAGAAATCCGCAGACAACAACATAATCGATTGGTTGTTGAGTATTATCCAACAAAAGATTACAGCGACTTCAAATCGCGATCTATATCTTAATATAGGAAGGAGGGGATACCGAATCGCATTTAAAAACTTAAGTATTTTATGATCTCCACCAGTGTACGACGTATATGACCAAAATCAAAAGCACATGGTCAATGTATAGAACCTCTTATAACGGTAATCAATACAGTCATGCGACGCCTCAGTATTCACCAAGAGTAAGACGCAAAACTATCGAAGGCAAGCAAACAGAGTAAAGCCTGACCGTCTTTAAGCGATAACGACGATGATGCGATATGTGTTTACTCACCCAGAGCTGTTTTACGACCAAAAGAAAAAATCTTGTTTACAATAAACAAGTACCGTTATGTTGCCACCCATTAAAATTTTTCACAAACAAAGACAAACATAGCAAAAAATATTAAATGCGTTTATAGGAATATGCATCAGTGTATACAAATTTTATACTCTAAAAAATTAAAAACGATTTTTCAAAATTTGAATTTTAAAACTTGTTGCTTAAAAATTTATTATTTTCTTACGTCAATTAAGTCACAACGAGAGCCAGTTTTGATCTTTCTCTCTCTCTCTCTCTTCTTGGTAAAATAACTGAATTTTTATCAAATTTTTTTAATTAAAAAAATGATGTGTTTTTAAGTACACGATAAACATTTGCGGTGAATGTTTTTGTACCTGTGCGTTTGTGCAGATGTTTGTAACAGGCGAAAAAAGTAGTCCTGCCCCACTTTTAAGTATACCGTTCGACTCAGAATAACTTTCTGAATTGATTTTAAAATGTCCGCCCGTCTGGCTGGCTGTCCATGTAAAGCTTGTTCGCAACGTTAGGTCACAGTTTTAAAGATATCCTAATGAAATTTTGCATTTGGCCCAAGGACGAAACCTATTGAAACCAACTATGATCAGTCTATTATTTCATATAGGCCCCATACAAATGTCCCCCCGGAATGGGGTTTTTAGTCCATAAAATTCCTAAATATAAAATTATGTCAATAAAATTTGGCAAAAACAAGTCTTATTTTATTCTACAACGATGTGTCAAATTGGACGAGGATCGGTCCATTATTTCTCATAGATCCCATACAAATATCCTTCCAAATATCATCTTGAAACTCCATAATCGCACATATTAAATATTTAGTCAAATTAAGATAAATATAGGCTAAAATCACTGTGCGAAATTATACGAGGTTCGGTCTATAATTTATTCTAACTCCCATGTAAACCTACAGGAAAAAATTAGTTTTAAAACGCCTGAATTTCCATAAAAATCTATTGCACACTTAAGCATAAATAAGAAAAGCAAATTATACGAGGGTCGTACACAAAATGTTCATAGCAGTCATTTATAACCAACAATTTGGTGTAGGGCATTAAAAGGTTGGGCTTGACCGACTGTAATATTTTTACTTGTTTTTAACTGTTTTAGTTTCGTTTTGTTTAATAAAAAGTTGTTTTCAAATACCAGATAACAATAATTATTATTATTAATTTTTTTATAGGAGGCGTAAAAGTATCTTATTGTTTTGTGTGTGTGTGTGTGTGTTATTTGTTAACATGTCTCTCTTTATTATAACAACTTCTTTTATTGTATTATTATAATTTTATGCTCTTTTTCTCAGAGAATTTTTTATTATTTTTGTTTAGTAAATTTTTATTTTTATTAAATTACCAGAGGTGTCACATAGTTAATTCTTTAAAAAAGGGAAAATGGTTTTAAGAAGTGAGAACGAAAAATTCTTAACATACCTATATGTATGTTAACTTAACTTACAATTTTTATTAGATTGGAATTATTAATACAATTTACAACAAAACAAGTAAAAACAACTATAATAACAGTCGGTCAAGCCCAACTAAGTAATATCCTACACCACATTGTTGGTTGTAAATGACTGCTACAATAAAATGTTTGAACGGTCCCCGTATAATTTTATTTTCTTATTTCTGCTTATGTGTGACATAGATAATTGTGAAACTAATATTTATGTGAAATTTATGCGTTTCTAACGGTTTTTTTTTTTGAAGATTATGTGAGGTCTGACCCTCGTATAATTGGGAACATTGGTTTTGGCTTATTTTCACAATATAAATGTGTGATTTATGAGTTTCATAGTGATATTTGGTTGTATGGAACCTTGAATAATTCGGCATATCATTTAAAAATATAATAAAAAAAAATTGGATAAAATCGTTTTATATTTAGAAATTTTATGGACTAAAAAACCCATTCTAGGTGGACATTTGTATGAGTCCTATATGAAATAATGGACCGATCATAACAAATTTCAATAGACATCGTCCTGAGGTCAAAATAATACTACGTGCCAAATTTTATTAAGATATTTTCAAAACTGCGCTCCATACTTTGGGAACAAGCTTTACATGGACAACCAGCCGGTCGGATGGACGGACAGACGGACATGCTTACGTCGACTCATGAAGTGATTCTTAGTCGTACGTATACTTAAAAGTGGTGGCATAATTTTTTTACCCATTACAAACTGCATCAAAATCTGCACAAACGCATAATACCCCCAACACCTATGGTGGTGTAGGGTATAAAAATTATTTTTAACCCTCCACTACCAAAAATGGTAAAGAGGCTTATTAACTTTGTCATTCCTTGTTTAACGCTTAGAAGAAATCATTTCAGACTCCATATTGTATATATATTCGTGCATAAAATTAAAATCTGAATCGATTTTGCTATGTTCGTCTCTCCGTCTGTTGTTGGCACTCTCATATCCACAATAATTGACAGACTCCAATGAAATCTGCCCTGAATATTTGCTATAGTCCTGAGATGTTTCTAATTTAAAATCAACAAACCTAATGAGTAAATTAAAAGATATAGACCGATATGTATGTGTACTTCATTACCATTTCAAAAATTATCAAAATCGGTTCAGTAGAAAAAAAGTTATTACTCAAAATATCACTAAGACAAACACTTTGTGAGTGTGTATGTATGAAACATAACGTATTTACTTCACAGCCTTTTCTTTCTAATAACGCTTTTTCAGTGCTTTTTCTCACTTTACTCTAACAGAAAATCTATCTCTGTTTAAAATTTACCACACTTTTAGACACCTCTTTTGTGTCTCTTTAATTCTCTTTTAACAACAGTCCAAAATCTCTTCACTGGCCTTGGCTGTGAGCGGTTTGAAGGATTTGCCTCTATAAGTACAAATGCCATATTATTGTTCTTGTATTACTCAAGGCTTTGTTTACCATACTCACAGGTTACCAAATCAGAGCAAAAAATTGGAGACATTATGAAGTCTTATGAAAGAAAGTAACATTTTTACTTGATGATGTAAATTTCGGTATTTGTAGAACTCGTTGTGAGAAATGATTGGCTTCTGTTGTCGCAACTGCATATTGGGTGCCATACCAACAACTTTTTGGATCCTAAACTTCAATATTCCCTTGAGCATCAGTCACAAAAAAAATTTGACCAGGAAATTGCATTAAATGTACAGAAATCTGCTCAGTTTTTTGCCTCTAAATTTTTAGCCGTCTGCCTTTTAGGAACTTTTTGAGCTTTGTTTTTAAATCTTTAACTTTTCCCACCAAATAGTCCGAGCATTAAGCTAACGGGGCTGCTTTCCTAGCGGATGTGTTGAGAACTATTTAGAAAATTCTTTCTATTTCTTGGAACCAGGTTGTCAGTTCTCCCGGTACTGTTTTACATTGGAAATAATTTGACAGCAGTTCTTTGTATGTTTGACCAATTTTTTGCAGGTCTAAGTTGGGTTATGTTGAATAATATTTAAAAATTTTAGTGCGCACTTTAATTTGGTCACTCATCTTCATCAGATCAATAATATATTTGTTTCACAAAGGTAACGTGATAAAAAAACATCAAATAATTTTTGGATTAAAAGTTTTAATGAAAAACGTGTGTTAAACATTTTGTGATCTCACTCTTTATGTTTTTTTAATTAACAAAATTTTGATGATTAAATTTTTTAAAATTTCTTTTAATGATTTCATATTTTAAATGTCTGTTTTAAAGTTTCTAAACATTTCGTTAGTCATTCATCTAATTTTTATTTATTTTCTCATAAATTATAACAACAAAGGTTCTCTCTCTCTCTCTCTCTCTCTCTCTCTCTCAATCGCTCTCTTTGTCTCTTTTTCTATTGTTTTCTTTAGTATTTTGTTTTGCTCTGTGTATTTGTGTTTTGCAACCACTAAAATATAACATTCACCATTAATACCACCTTCCTCCTCTGACCTTTTCTCTATAATTTAACATGTTTTTTATACACCCTACATTACCTTCAGGGGTAAAGGAAGGTGTATTAAGTTTTTCATTTGGAAAGTAACAAAATTTTAAAGGGTCCATATAATTTTTGGACCATATTTGGAAGAGTATTGTTTAAAAAAAATGGTTCCTAAGTTTGTTTAGACAATGAGGTCGAACTGTTTCTCGGTATCAATTAAATTTGACCGAACAAAGAAGATCAAAATTATATAAAAAAATTGAAGCTTTTTGAAAATTTCGAACCTTCAATAAGCTTTTTGAACTACCAAAAAAGCTCCAACGAAAAAGTTAACTCCAGAGTAGATGTGTACCATTTGGAAATCTATAATTTCTTTCCTGCACGAAACTTGATACTTTCACCAGCGATATCAACAGCAACACTATTTGTCACCTGGCCAAAGGAAGTAAACACGAAAGTGGTCGATGGAGTACAAATTCAGACAACCTAAAGATTTTGGGAGTTATATTTGACAGTCTATTTACCTCTTCAGCTCGAAACAGTACATACATGAAACGACTGGCCGTTCCGAAATAAATTATGCTGCTTCAGTGTGAACTCCATTGCTTTAGAATGATTAGTAAGAAGTTCCCTCTGGGATGTCATCGGAGAATTCATCTTAACTTTAATATTTCAATTGGATTTACCACCAAGACATGTGACAAAAGATATTCTTATATACAGACAAAGCATACTTAAGTATTTGCAAGAAGCTTTGGATCGGAATTCATATATGAACGACATTCACAAGGACGCCATTAATTTCGCGATAAAGTAAAGAAGAAAGTGAAAAGTTCTGAGATTCGTGTACCAACCACACTAAGATTACATCGTTAAGATTACAGAAGTCTTTTACGAAAATGGGTGTTCAAATTCAAAAAGAGGACTTCATGTAGAAACACTGAACTGTTCTTTATAGGGAGTATTTGGTGCAAATTTCAGCAAATCTTCGCTATAGGAAACACTTGTGCATTGTTACCTATTTCGTACGGCGAAATACATTAATATTCTAGATTGAGTTACAAAATAACCGTTAACCTAACTTCCATCGAACTCGTCCCCAGATGACGGATAGTGAATGCTTGTCTCTCCTCAGGATAATATAACTTAAAGATATGGTTGTAGTTTCAAAGATGTAAAGCTCACTTGTTGTTAAGGGCACTTTACTATAGGGTAAGAGATAGTACCAAGTTTTTGCGTAGTCTGCGATTGGCATCATTAAGCATAACACTCTATATTGTACGTGCACTTCCCTGATTGTGCTTATAAACTATTTACTTGTAATCGAAGATGATGACTTGGTAGAGAACGCAAGAGAATGGGGATCTGATGACATCCTTAAAAACAGTAAAGGTGGACTGGTCAACATCATACGTAGACATTCGGACGGATGAGACTTCTGTACAGAGTATGGAAATACTCAGAGCAAAATCTTTTTTCAAATAATCTTAATTTTTACTCTTCATTGCGAAGATTAAAAACAAGAACTATTTTTTTCGATTAAAAATTTTATTTCTTTTTCGATTTTGCTTTGTAAAAAATCGAAAAATAAACTTATTTTATTATTCTTTTCGTTAAGAGTCAAAAAAGAGGATTATTTTTTAACTCGCTCAAAAATGCGAAATTGTTGAAAAGAAAACAATGAAAATCATACTACAAATTTAAACATTTCTTAATAAGTGATAACGTTTGTATGTTCATACAAAGAGTGCAAACATACAAACATCCCTTTTCCAGCATTAAAAGAAAACATTTTTGGCTGCTACACATGACTTGGAATTTAAAATTTTAATTGAAATTATTCATTTTTTAACGATTTTTTCGATTACGCTCTTTTTTATTTTTTAGAATGAACATCTTTAAAAAGAGTGATAAAAAAGATCCGATCTTATTAAGAGTGGAAAACGAAGACGAAAAGTTGATGGAAGTACTTCGATGTTGATTTTATTGGACAGTCGTGGGATTGGAGGAGAGGGATTGAAGTGAGTGGTAAAAGAAAAAAATATGTGGTTTTTGTACCGAGAGTGGCAAATCCTCCAAACTGCCTGTTTGGCATCCGCTCACTATGTTAAATTAGCCCTTAAGTGGTACAAGAACTATAAAGTGGTATTTATACCAAAAGAGGCAAATTCACCAAACTGTTCGGAGCAAACATTTGGCACTTCTTAAAAGAGAATTGAAGAGCACAAAAAAATATGTTCAAAATTGTGGTAGATTTCAAATGGAGTTGGACTACCTGTTCGAGCAAAGTGACAGAAAGCACTATAAACAAGTTTATGAAAGGATTTCCGAAATAGATTCAAAACTTCGTCACTGGTGAGTACAACTATTCAAATCTATTTATATGTAGTTAGAGTAGTGGTTTCGTTTTATAAACATATATGTATGTTAAGAATTTTTCGATTCCACTCCTAAGGCTAAGGTAATTTTTAACGGTAGAGAATATAATTGTTATACAACTTTGAAACTGTTATATTAACTGTTTTGGTGAAATTTAGCAAAATAGTTCGTATAACTGTTAGAAAAAGAATCGACTTCTTAGGTCCAGGAGATAATTAAGGTCTCTTTTTAGAAAAGCTTTTGGTTGTTAAATATAAGCAGTCATTATATTTAATTAGACGTTTTGAAAGCTTTACGAATGCAGGGTATTAAAGATTCGACAACTTATTTTCTTTGCGTTTGCTTCACTCTTATGCTCTTCTACCTTCGCAAATTATTGAAAAGAGTTAGCAGAGCGTTTATATTTCTAAACAATTCAAATGTTGTTCATCGTTCGTATGTCATAGAATTATAAGAAGAAGAAGAAAAAAGAAAAAAATAAATAAATGTGTGTCGTGGCTTTTTCAAGTTTCTAATGGATTTTTCGTTAAGTGTTGTTGGATTGTTGGCTCAGTTACGTTACACTGTTGTGTGTACTCTCTGTAGCGAAATGTGTGTATGTGTGTTTTTTGTAATTTTTGGTTTACAAAATACACATAATTTGTATTTGTAGTTCATTTCCAAACATTCACTCCTAAAGTTAAGTCATTCAATTATATGAATGTAATTTACTGCTGCTGCTGCTACAACAAAATTTATTAAAACTTAGTTTTACTAACTAAATAAACACAAATACATAAACATAATAAAACGTAATAAATTAACAAAACAATAAAAAACTTATAAAAAAATTAAATAATTTAAACAAAAAAAAGTTTCATAATTAATGAAAAACGAAAAAAAAGTTTAAAAAGAAAAGAAACCAAAGGAAATTAAAGGAAATGCTCAATTTTAAGTATAAGAAAAATGTCATCAAAACAAAATAGAGAAGAATATAATACAACAACGACAACGACAACGTCAACAACAAGGACAGACAATTCAACAACAGAAGCAGACATATGGGAACCAGATGTTAATGCCAGCACCGATGAAGATTATATACATAATCAAAGAGACTTCCATGATGAGGAACGTATACAATTTCAAAGGGAAATAATGGCAGCTGGCCATGTTGGTCATCCTCATATATTGGAGGATGATGAAGAGGATGATATTGAGGATAATGATTTATATGAGGCAGAAGGTTTATTGGATACACGTAATTTAATTGCCAATAATCAGGGTAACTAAAAATCATGTTTAAATAGTTGTGTGAAAAATAATAGCAGTGATTTATATTTCATTTTTAAAGAAAAAAATATTTTTTTTTATTTATTTATTTATTCATTGAGTGCATTTGTATTTGTGAAAGTCTTCAAAATATATATATTTTTCTTAACAAAAGACATGATTCATTAACTGTTAATATAACTTTTGTTAAATTATGTATTTTGATTTCTTTTTTTTTAATTTTGTAATTTGTTTGCCTGTGTTTGTCTATGTGAGTGTGTGTGTATTTGTGTGCAAAAGTTCTACAGTTCGTTCTAAAGTTAAATGGTTCAATTTGAATGGAATTATTCAAGGGGATTTTGATAGTTTTTCTTTTTATTGAACAAAGAGATTTTATTAATAATTTTATCATTTTCATTAAATTGAACATTTATTTCCTGGATTTGATTGCAGTTTTTTTCATTAAAACAGCTGAATTGAAAAAATAACAAATTTTTTAAATTTATATATTTTTTTAAATTCACTGGAGCTTAATCTACATAACCCAGCAAACAATTGAAACAATGAATTGTCTTCAGAAGTAAAAAATAGAATTTAAAAAATATAAACTATAAAGGACTTCGGACTTCCGCTACCCCAATACTTATACCCGCATCAAGCTCTGCTTGATTAGACAGAAATAGTTATCATCTTAAGATGGGTAAATTATTATTGCTATACTTCTGGTCTTTACTAAAATGGGCGTTTTTACCAGTGTTGCCAATTTAGCAATTTAGTAGCTAAATTTAGCCATTTTCAATCTCGTTTAGCCAGCGAAAATTTAATTTTGCCATTAAATATTTTAAGCTTAAACTTAAAACTTCTATAGAAAATCGCTTTTTATATACAAAAACACGCATCAAAGTGTCTATAAAGCTCTTAAAAAGGAACTTCTATTCCATTCTTTGTTACTAGCGATAAAGCAGTCTCTAAAGGATTTTTTTTTGAAATAAATTAAGAAAAATATCAAAATCATGATGATTATTAATTGAAAAGTCAGTTTCCATGGTTTTGGATCTGAGGGATAACTTTTGATGAAAACAGCCATAAAGCTAATATTTTTTAAGGAAATGATTGAAGAATATATTCGATCATGTTTGACTAATCTGATTTTATGAAAGATTTATTTTTTAAATATGAATTTATAATTTATGAAAAAACTAGCAGAACCGACAAACTTCGTTTTGTCAAATGAAAAAATTAGGTCATTGCAAACATTAGTGTTGTATACGATTGAAATATATTATTCGTAATTTAAATTTGATTTATATCGGGGAGGGGGGGGGAGGTTTACCTCTCCCCCTGGTCTTATCCGTTCTACGTTTTGTCTGGTAAAATCGAGCTTTGAGCAACTGATAAGGGCCAAATTTAAGAACTCTCACTGTTATAGTTCTTTAAATATTCGATAATCAATTTTTGCTTTGTATGGGCGATACTCCCCTGGACTAAATTTGAGAACTCTCAATCAATACTTGCTTTGTATGTGGGGTACCCCTCCCCCTGGTCCTATCAGAACTTTTTATAGCATATGTTACTTTCGGGTATATTGGGATCATTCTGTGAAAATTTCATCAAAATTGGTCGTTTTAAAGTCTATACGTTACATGCAAACATACATACATACATACATACATACATACATACATACATACATACATACATACATACATACATACATACATACATACACACTTCCTGTTTTTTATATATATATTTTTCCTCAAAATCATCGGCTAAACAACTGAAACGTAACAGTAATAGATCTTTGGAAAAATCTGTTTAAGGAGAATTTACAAATAATAAGTTTTTTTTTTTGAGGTTATATTTTAACATCTTCACAATTTTTGCTGGGATATTTTGGAAATGAATTCAGATATGTTTAATAATATGTATTCAAGCGATAATTAGGTGGAATTTCTTTTAGAACATTTATTGCATAATTTCTAATTTTAATAATGAATTTTATTAATTAAACAAGTTTATATGACAAGTGATTATATTTACTAATACACTGGTACATATTCCTATAAACGAACATAACTTTTAAAAGAAATAATATTTTTTTATTAAATTAACTAAGATTGCAGTCTTCATATTTGACTCTTCATATTTGACTGCCATAATTAATGGCATTTTCTTATGAACGCACTTAAGTCTCTCTATAGAATTATAATTAATGGGTGGGTGAACCTATGTTGTGGATTACCACAAAAATACGCTCTGGCATTGATTCCCATTTTTTTGAGTTTAAGTTTTGTTCAAGTCATTATGTTTTAGTTTTGGGCATTATTTATTATAAACTTTATGAGCCATTTGGCCCCACAAGTTCTCTATTGGGTTAAAATTCGGACTGCAAGACATCCAGTGCAACAGAGGTATGTTGTGTTTGTTAAACCATGATTTAGACTGCTTTGATATTTGTTATTTAGCATTAACCTGCTGGATAGTTAGAACGATAATTGTACCCATAATCGAAAATAATAGTGACGATTTTAAATAAAAAAATGATTGATATACATATAATAGTTTTCCGGAAAGGGAAAGCTCAAAACTCCTGGTCCTGGGAAGGGACCATATTTGGGAGCTATAGCAAATTATGAACCGACACTGGTCAAATTAATAATATATATTCAAGAATTGGTTTTCATTTATTAGTTTCATAAGCTCAAACCAGTTTTCCGGGAAGGGGCCTTATATGATAGCTATAGCAAATTATGGACCGACATTTATCAAATTAATAATTTATATTCAAGACACCCAGAAAAGTGATTGTGTTGAATTTCAATAGAATTGGTCTTTATTCATTAGTTTCATAAGCTCAAACCAGTTTTCCGGAAAAGGACCTTATATGGAAGCTATAGCAAAATATGGACCAAATTAATAACATGCATTTGAGATGGTTAGAAAATCAACTGTGCCAAATTTCAATACAATTGGTTCACATTTAATAGTTTTACAAGCTATAAACCATTTTCCGGGAAGGGGCCTTATACGGGAGCAAGGTCAAATAATGACCCAGCATAATTTAGTTTATTTTTGAGTTTTTTGTTGTATCGAAATAATTACATATGACAAATTTCAGGAAATTATCTTGAAAATTACGACCGATATTGCTATTCACCCGATTTTGATGATACTTTATACGATTATGAAGTCCATATAATTGTAAATTATAGTTAAATTTTTGCTCAAATCCAATTATTTTTTGTTGAAAAGATATCGGTCTATAATGAAGGGACAATAACAAATACTCGGGGCAAGAATATTTATACTTTGTGGAGTCTTAGACCCACAACATTTAAATTATGTGATGAAAATTAATTTTTAATTGAAAATTTTGGTAAAATTAACAATTTTTGCTAAGAATTGAAATTTTTGGCGAAAATTTCCGTTTTTAATAAAAAATAGCGGACTCGGCAAACTTTGTTTTGCCAAAATAAAACTAAAGGGCGTTGCTGGCCCTAAGAAAATATTAATGTTGTATTATCATACAATTTAAATAGATTATTGTAATTCGTATGGGGGTTCAATGATCAATATTTGCTTTATATGGGGATACTCTTCCTTCTGGTCCTATCCGGACAACGTTCTCTCTAGTAAACAGGGCCTTAAAAAAGTAGCTGGGAATAAAATTGCGAACTCTCGCTATTATAGTTCTTTAGATATTGAATAATTAATGTTAACTTTGTATGGGCGGTACCCTTCCCTCTAGCCTTAATTAACATTTTCGATAAAATTTAATTTTGCAATAAAATTTCGCAAAATTTCAATTTTATTTCATTCTACATTTTCATGATAAAATAAAGTTCTATATTTGAGGTCAACTCTCTTTTTAACTAATTTCAAATACTTCGATCCACGATTTTAGCTCCCATATAAGAGTCCATTCCGAAAGGACGTCTAAACTTTGTAAAATCTTTCATTTTTATTCCATTAAAATTTAGCACAATTGTGGAACTGTCATTAACATTTGTATTTAACTCCATGAATATCGGTCTATACTATAGCTCCAATAGAAGCCTCCTCGGATTAAGGTTTTAAGGTAATAAAAACTAAAATCATTCTTTTTATTTTTTAATATTTTCAAATGCAATTAAAAAATATTATAAAAGAAATGAAAACACTGCTATTATTTTAAACACAACTGTTAAAAACATCCCACAAAAAAAGAACAATTTAACTAAATTTCAAATTTGTTCCCTTGAACAGAAGATGGCAACGATTGCATCAATGCTCGCACAATATTTGGCTTAATGGGTTTTCTTGGCTTCGCTGTAGTCTATGCCATGCGTGTTAATCTCTCCGTAGCCATAGTGGCCATGGTCAATCAAACGGCAATACCTCATGATAATGATGATGGTAATAACTCTTCGGATATTGTGGATGATACTTGTCCCATGGATGCTATAACGCGAAATAAAACTTCTCAACTACCCCAGGGAGATTTTGTATGGGATGAAGCCACTCAGGGTTTAGTTCTAGGATCCTTCTTCTATGGCTACGTTCTAACACAAGTGCCTGGTGGACGTATGGCAGAAGTAATGGGTGGCAAACTGATATATGGTTATGGTGTACTTATAACAGCTTTATTTACACTACTCACACCCATAGCAGCCTATTGGAATTTACCATTTTTAATATTGGTTCGAGTACTGGAGGGTATGGGTGAGGGTGTCACCTATCCCGCTATGCATGCCATGTTGGCTCATTGGATTCCGCCTTTGGAGCGCAATAAATTTGCTGCTGTAGTCTATGCTGGCTCTAATATTGGTACTGTCATTTCGATGCCTTTAACCGGTTGGTTATGTTCGTTAGATTTTATGGGAGGCTGGCCTTTAGCTTTCTATCTGTTTGGCATAGTGGGCATAATATGGTTTGTCTTCTGGATGTTTTTGGTCTACGATAAACCTTCTATGCATCCACGCATAACGAATACAGAAAGATTGTACATTGAAAGGAGTATACGGGTGGCCAAACAATCCAGTAGCAATCGTTTAGCTGCAGAATTTCATAATATAAATGACACCGATGATGATTATAGAATAGAAAGAACCGCAACAGAACATAATCGTATACCCTGGTGCTCCATTATGACTTCAATACCCCTGTGGGCCATCCTAATAACCCAGTGCGGACAAAGTTGGGCCTTTTACACCCAACTGACGGAATTGCCCACTTATATGAGTAATATTTTACATTTTGATATACAATCGAATGCTATGCTAAATGCTATACCTTATTTAACATCCTGGCTGGTGGGTATAGCTTGTTCTGCTTTGGCTGATTGGTTGCTGGAGAGACGTTATATCACCACATTGAATTCCTATAAACTATGGAATTCGATAGCTTCCATTATACCCTCATTAGCTTTAATAGGTGTTGGTTATGTGGGCTGTAGTTGGGAATGGGTTACATTTATGTTGGCTGGTGTTGGCTCCTTTGCGGGAGCTGTCTATGCCGGCAATCAAATGAATCATATTTCCCTAAGCCCTCAATATGCTGGCACCATGTATGGCATAACCAACTCAGCCGCCAATATATGCGGATTTTTGGCTCCCTATGTTATTGGCTCCATCATTAATCATAATGAAACTTTGGCACAATGGCGTAAAGTATTCTGGTTGGCTGGTGGCTTAAACATTGGTGGCAATTTCATTTATCTACTATTTGCCAGTGATAAAGAACAAAGCTGGTCACATTCTCGCCCTGAGCCAATTGGTGCTACAGCTGGTGCCATTGTTGCAGCTGGTGGTCATTTAATAACGTGATATCTTTCTGATTGTTGTAATGCAAAAGGCGAAGATGTTAAAGATGATGCAATTGTGAACTCTTATGTTGTACCTTATACATATTATTTGATTTTCAAAGAAAGAACGTGTGATAAATATTTTATCCCCGCCTTGCTTTGATAGCATAGAATCCTCGGGGTATGAAATCTAAAAACAAGAATGAAACTTAAAAGCAAAACTTGATAGTATTTTAATGTTATAAGAATAATAATTAGTTAAAATGTTTAAATTAAATACAATACAATTAGGTGTTCCTATTAATAAGAATAAAGAACGGAAAAGAAATAGAGATGAATCTCTGCTTTTTTTTGTAATGAAGCAAACGAACAAATTGTATTTTCATTGGAGGATTTTTAAATGTCAAATGGAGGAGAAGGTAATGTGAATAATAATTTTTATTTTTATATAATTCGTCACTTCATCAATTGTACTAACAATTTTTTGTTGTATTCCCAGTAGAATTGGATATGCGTTCCAGAGCGACTCACTAAACTAAACTTTCTAAAGATGAATAACTTAACAACAGCTGTAACAATTGTTGTATATTTTCCAGGCAGGAAACTCCAACAACAACAAAACGGTCACATCAAGATCTCTTTAGATGGCCTGCAAGTTTCAGGTGGTTAAGTTTCTGATCTAATTAATACACTTGTTTTTTTGTTTAGCTAAAACAAGAGGTTTGGGTGTAGTTAAGGTACCCGATATTTTGCTTATTAATAGACTAGATTTTGATCATGTAATTGGATTCAATTCTGGACTTGTTAACAGATTAGATGCTGGTCTATATTCCACTCTGGAATTTTAAACTAGATGGATTCCGGTTAACAAAGACTGAACTAAAACTAACTGAACCATAATCTAGTAAATATACTAGATTATGGTTCAGTTATTAGATTGAATATTGTGCAAGTAAATGGATAAAACTCTGGTCTAATTAACACACTAGATTCTAGTATATTAGTTTAGACTTTAGTAAATAAATTAGATTCTGGTTAGTTTATAAAATAGATTTTGGTCCAGTTAATATACTTTATTCTGATCTGTTTAAGTTATTTAATTAGATATTTGACTAGTTAATCTAGTCTAATTAAACTAGTTAATCAAGAACTTAGACTTTGATGTAGTTAATAGACTTGATTCTGGTCAAGTTAATAAACTCGATTTTGTTATTGTTAGTAGACTTAATGGAAAATAGTCTAGATTCCTGTCAAGATTCTGGTCTTATTAAGGGAATACATTCAGATTCTGGTATAAATAAATTAGATTCTGGTTGAAATCCCTGATTTCTTTTAAGTAAATAAATTAGATTCTAATCTAAAGTCAATAGAATTCATTCTAGATTATTTAATATATTAATTTTGGACTACATTGATGTATATTCCTATAAACGCATTTAATATTTTTCCCTATTTTGTTTACCTCTGATGTTTCCATCCAAAAGTAAACTCGATTTTTTAATGAGAGACAAACGGTTGTTTGTCTTATTCATGTGTTCAAATGTTCTTGGTAGTAAAATGAGTGACTGGAAAAAGTGCGTACTAAAATTATTAAATATTTTCAACAAAAGCCAACTTGATCCAATAAAAAGTTCGTCAAGCATTCAATGGTCTGCCGTCAAACTATTTCCAATGCAATGAAACAGTACCGGAAGAACTTTTTCGTTAATAGAAAATCTGGTTGAGGTAAAAGGTATGTTCTACATGATGTTTCTAAAGACGAAGAAAATAGAAAGCATCTGGTAGGTTAGCAGCTCAGTGCTCGGACTATTTGGTAAAAAAACTTAAAGTTAATACAGATTTAAAACAAGACTCAAAAGTTCCTGAAAGGAATGGAAATTGAAGTCAAGTTTGCTGCATAATGGATGACGAAAATTATGTTCTGGCGGATTTTTCACAACTTCCCGTCCAAAAATTTTATCTTACTGGTGCAAGAGGGAATGTTGAAGAAAAAAGTTCTTGGTATTGCAAGCTAAATGCCGAAGCCAATCATTTATTGCAAATCCTGCAAACTGAATCCAAAAAAAGTGTTCAAATAGTGGTCGATTTTAAATGGAGACATACTACCCGTTCAAGCAAAGTGACAGAAATCACTATAGAAACGTTAATGGAAGAGTTTGCGAAAAAGGTTCAAAATTTAAAATTGCCAAAAAAATGTAGGGTGTTGCAAAACATTAGTGTTGTATACGATTTTTAATAGATTATTAGTAATTTAAATTTTATTTATATGGAGGGTACATCTCCCCCTGATCTTATCCCTTCTACGTTTTGTCTGGTAAAACCGAGCTTTAAGCAACTGATAAGGGCCAAATTAGAGAATTCTCGCTGTTTTAGTTCTTTAAATAATCGATAATAAATATTTGCTTTGTATGGACGATAAACCCCCTCCCCCTGGTCTTATCCATCCGTTGTTCGGTAAAACAGTTCCTGGAGAAAATAGTTGGGACCAAACACTAGTTGTTATAGTTCTTTATATATTTAATAATCAATGTTAGCCTTATTTGGGCGATACTCGTCTGCCTGGTCTTATTAGTTCTACGTTTCTTCACGTAAAACAGTTTCTTGAGAAAGTTGTTAAGACCAAATTGAGAACTCTTGTTGTTACAGTTCTTTAGATATTCGATAATCAACATTTGCTATGTAAGGGGATACCCCTCCCCCTGGTCCTATCGGAAGTTATACTCATACATACTTTCATAAATTCGTACATACATACATACATACATACATACATACATACATACATACATACATACATACATACATACATACATACATACATACATACATACATACATTCGTACATACTTACATTCATACATACATACATACATACATACATACATACATACATACATACATACATACATACATTCGTACATACTTACATTCATACGAACGTACATTCATCATACATACATAAACATCATACATACATACATACATACATACATACATACATACATACATACATACATACATACATACATACATACATACATACATACATACATACATACATACATACATACATATACATACATACATACATACATACATACATACATACATACATACATACATACATACATACATACATACATATATACATACATATCATACATACATTACATACATACATATATACATACATACATACATACATACATACATACATACATACATACATACATACATACATACATACATACATACATACATACATACATACATACATACATACATACATACATACATTCATACATATACATATGTACATACATGCATGCATTCATTCATAAATACATATATGCATTCATACTTACAAACAAACATGCATGCATACATACATACATACATACATACATACATACATTCATTCATACATATACATACACACTTCCTATTTTATGTATTTACTCATTATTTTCCCATTTTCTTGTTCGATTTTTATTAATTCTTTAAAAAGAGGTTATGTGCGTTTAAAGGATTATGAACCAGTACAGATTCTGGTCTGTATAATTGACCAGATTCTAGTTTAGTTATTATACTCGATTTTGGACTATTTAAAAGACTAAATTCTGTTCTACTTAATAAGTCTACAAGTGAACCTGATATCAAATCGTGTGGATCATTAAGAATTATTATATTCTTCTATAGTAATAATGATTATGTAAGATTTTTATTTATTTTACATTTATCTTGTTTGTATTTCTCTCTATATAATTTATTATATAATAAATCGTTTATTTGATTTTTTTATTTTCGTTATTATTTTTTTATTTTATATTTTAACTTAAATTCATAATGCATTTTTTTACTTTTATTTTTAGTTTTATTTGAAGGGATATTGAATTGTTTTTGTTTTTGTGTATTTATGCATTTTCGGTTGTATTTTTAATTTTTGTTCATCTCTCTTTTTTATTCTCTCATTTTATTAATTTTGTAATTATATTTATATGTAAATGTGAAAATGTTTAAGTACATATGTCTGCGTGTGTGTGTGTATGGTGTGTTAAAATCTGTAAACTATATCAATCCTTTTTGTAGCAGTTGGCAGGTTCCAAATGTTCATTATCGTTTCCTTTCCAAACATTACCACACACTACATTTTTCAATAGGATTCATCGGTGAGCCAGGTTCACATTGATATGCTTCGGCAAAGTCTATTGAATTGGATAATGGACCGAGTACTCGTATTGATCCGGGAGAATGTACAGAGGAACGTATTTTAGTTAAAGCATCTTCAGGACGCATAGAACCACACCATATTTGAGCATAATTTAAAAAGAATAATTGATCGTGAGTTAGATTGAGACCGGGTAAACGTTGTTCTGGACCATAACGTTGAACCCATTTTTTATAGGCCTAAATAGGGGAATGGTTTTTAAAGAGATTGCATTTTTTCATAAAATCAATTATATCATACCCTAAAAGCTTGTTTTAATCCTCCATTATCAGCTATATTTTCACCTTGTGTCATGCGTCCATTCATATACAGGCCCACCTCATCTATTTTATATTTGGAATATTGATCTATAATACATTGGGTCCTTTCACGAAAAGCTTCTATTGTGGCATTATTCCACCACTGCATCATATTGCCATCTTTATCAAATTGGCGACCTTTAACGAGTACAATATTCGTTAAGTATCACATCTTAGATCGTTTAAAAGAAATATCACATACCTTTGTCATCAAAACCATGAGTAATTTCATGACCTATAACTACTCCGATACCGCCATAATTTAAAGATTTCGGAAAATGTTGACTATAAAATAAAGGTTGTAAAATACCCGCAGGAAATACTAAAAGTAATAAAAAAATTATAGCACTTTATAGAATCAAAAACTTTCAGGGAAATTCAGACCCTTATTATTGGGTATACAAATTCATAACATTGTTGTTGTAGCAGTTCTGCTGTAACCGATAGTTTTTTCTTGGGGATAAAACTTTCGTTTGATACAGCTATCGCTGGGTTAACAATTTTTGGCCGAGTTTAAGGGCAGCGTTACGACACTACTAGAATTGCTATAGAATGGAACTCACAAGAGAACTGGGGAAGTTGACGACTGCCGCATAAATGGAGAGAACAAATAGAGGCAGAAAATAATAGAATTGAAAGCGTTAGCTCAACATAGTAAAATGTTTAAGAATTTTCGGAAGCCCTTGTCCATTGCCTTTCAACATCTTTCGGCTTCATTTGCTATGGTATTTTTGCTTCAGAGTGTTTCGGAATGCTTACGAAATTACTATTAATATCAGTTCTTCGTGACAGTTGATGATCCTATGCTTTAAGATAGAACAGATCTAAAGGTGCCACCAACTGAAAGAAGACGACGAGATAACAATCTTGATCGATTAATACTTCCAATTCCTCATCATTAAACTTTCAACTAAATTATCTGAATTATAATGAAAGAAATTCATATTTTCCCAATCAACATTATTAATTTGCATGCCCAATTTCGAGCGGTGATATCCACAGTTCTGAACATCCTTTTGTGAATTCTATACTTTACCGATATCATTTTTATTAGGATTATAGAAAGCATTCACCACTGCTGGCTCGGTTGTCCATTTTTCTTTATCCACCGGTTGCCTTAAGAGTTGCATATTCTTCTCCGATTCCCATTTCAATATGCTCAAGACATTTTCCATAAAATTATCAGGAACTATGGTCAACTGTAATTAATTTATCTCATTAACTCAGTTAATAATATAAAATGAATTTTATCCTCCACTTACATTTGCAAATTCCTTTTCCAATTCCTTGGCATCTGTCAAAATCTCGGGATAACCTATGCGTTCATTCATTGTATCGGCTTTCTCTTTAGCTACCGCCCGTGTCTCATCATCCATCCAATGATTTTCACTTAGTAGTTCATTAAAGGCCTCTCGTATAGTATGTATCATTTCCAGGGCGGTATCTTTACTATTCTGATTGAAATTATCTCTTATGAATAGTGTACCCACAGCCATGCCCAATTTCTTATTAGTCCAATCCACACATTGGGACCATCTAACTCTTTCCGTTTGTATGCCCAATAAAATTTTACGAAATTCCACTCTTTCCTTTTGATAATCATCTATCATGTGGGTCATTATGGACATAACCAAACGCCATAGGACATAATTATGTAAAACCCTTTCATCAGTCTCCTTAAGGATTTTACCCATATCCACCAAATAAGGCATGGCATAACTAACCAATTCTTCATCTTCTTTCAGAATAATATCACCTCCCAGAGCGGTTTGTAAGAATAAAGTCCAATTTAGTTGCGGCACTTCTGCCTGTAATTCTTTTAAATTAATTTTTCTATAAATGGCACTAGTGTCATGGCGGTCAGCTTCGGGTAGCGTAGCATTTACTAATCTCACTTCCAGCTGTAAGACATCATTTAATTCTTCAGCAGCTGTTTTGGGATTAGCACCCATTAAAATGGCGGTTTGAGTCATATAGCGATGATAAGCTTTTAAATCATGTTCACTACTGGATTTCAAATAATAATCTCTTGAAGGCAACGCCAAAGGGAACTGGTCAATTTGTAATATATGTATTGAAGAATTTTTATCATCTGCCCCCACATAAAGTTCCACTAAAACTGGTTCACCATAAGTGCCTCTTAAGGTACCTATTAGTTCTTCAATACTCATATTAGGAGCCTTCCAATCGGGATCAATAACCGGCCAACCACCTAGAGACTTAAGAACATCTTTAAGACGTCCCTCTCCAACTTTACGGATTTGGGCTGCGGAGGGGTGGGGGGATGGATAAAAATAAGGTTATTAGAAATAGGTTTTTCTGGTGATCAAAACTGAACTTACGTATATCTATACAACTTTTATAAAACATTTTCGCTTTAATGGTGGCTTGGTTATCCAAATCGTTTATGGGTTCCTCTAAAACTCCCTTTAAAATAACTTGTTGTTGATCGGCCAAAACCTGGAAATTCGGAAATGTTATATGGTAAATGAGTTTAATTTTAGATTTATTAATAAACTTACTTCAAAAGTACTTATGGAACTTCTATCTTCGGGTATTATATGTATTTTATTCCAGGTTCCACAGGCATATTGAAAAAAATTTTCACAAGGGTTAGCAGAAGTATCCATAGCTGATAGTAAATAGGCCGCTATAAATAAAAGACATATAATATTAGTTACTGCTACAAATATATAATATAGAGGTTATTTTTTTCGATTTCTCGAGACTTTATTTAAGATGTCTGAATTTGTTTTGTCGATTTTGAAGTCTGAACCTGATCAGTAAGAGCTATAATGTTTAAAATTTGACTTCTTGACACTTTAAAAAAGCATCTATGTAAATGAAAATTCCGGAATAACCGGAGTGTTAGTTAAACGGGTCTTAACAGATTTTTAAACCGGTTTTTGAAAATAAAAAATAATTTTTAATTATAAACTACATCTAAAGAATATATCATTAATATAGATCAGGAATGGTATAGTCTGGGCCAGGGAAAACTTGGCTGATTTTTGGCATACAGGGATCTCATGGACTGGTAAACCATTTGGAGAGATGAGTAAATCTTTTGAATTAAAAAAGTATATTTTTGGATGTCGCGCAAGCCTTTGATGAAGTGTGGCATATGGGCCTGGTATATAAAATTTGTACTCACAAATTGTTAAAGTCCTATTTGGATGATCGGCATTTTAGGGTTAAATGTAACGATTTTATAACTGTGAAATTCTGTATAGAGGCTGGTGTTTCTCAGGGATGTGTACAATATCAACATTTGCTGATAATAAGGCAATTCACAGTACACACATGGACCCTAATTAAGCTTCTCATATCCTGGACATTTATTTAAGACGTTTGGAAATATGGTTAAAGAATAACTGTAAGCGAAGAGGGAACTGTCCGCAAGTTTCTCTAAATGGTGTTAACATCCCTCAGGGTGATTTTCGGTATTTATTTGAATAGGCGACTTACAGGGCGCCGCCATATTTAAATCCAGAGCTTTCATATGAAATTAAAAGCCTCTAGCTTACATTGGTTAACTAACCATCAGTCTAAATTAAGTCTTGACAATAAAGTCATCCTGTATAAAACCGTTTAAAAACCAATATGGACATAAGGTATCCAAATATGTGGAACGGTCTACAAAACGAATATTGATATTAGACAGAGGACACAATTTAAAATTTTAAAAATTATAACTGGGGCTCCATGGCACATTAGAAATGATAAGATTCATAGAGTCTTGGATAATCCATTAGCAAAGGAAGAGTTTGGAAAGATTTATAACAAGGAGAAGGGGACGTCTCAAACCGCTTTCCAAGCGTCTTACAGATGTCCAAACAGGTTCAAGGTTTTGCCGAAACGATTTATCGCCATGCTAAAATAAGTGTCACGATCGATGGAAAAGGAAAGTTGATAAGATGTAATACTTATTGTGAGTTCTCAAAAGAGAGACAGATTCAATAAATAAAATTTACGTTAATAAAAAAATCTATCGCTTGCGATTGTTTTCACTTTAAAATCAACTATAAGCGATATCCAAGATATGTCAATTTTTTCCAATAACAAAATTTGGTGATTTTTTGTTTTCAGATTTCAATATTTGTGGTGGAAAACTTTACAGGACTGCCGGGACGGACTAAGATTTTATACTCCTCTTAGTCAGTTAGAAAGCAGCACCTCAAAAATGTCCATGTCAAGTTTAAATAAAAAATTCAGAAGTTCTAAAGTCATTAATTTATTGAAAAAAAAGCGTTATGGGAACTCTGTGCAAGATTTTGTATCACTAAGTGTACGAGAGGATGTAAAGGATTAAAAATAGATGTGTTGGATATTAAGATTCAAATATGAAAATATGTTTTTTAATCCTTAAGATATTGGTGAAACCAGGATGATACTTTAATGTTTACAACTCAAGCCTCAGATCAATTCATCTCACAAAACAACACGTGGTGGTTCCTAACACCAGTCAGGCATTGGCAAACTGTGAAAAGCCCTTGTTCTATAATTTGTTCTTCAAATATAATACAGTATACAGGTAAATCATTAGTTTATCTTAAGAAATTCTGATTAACGAAACCTTGAGGTCCTGTGCTAACCTTTACTTATATCTAATTCCAACATCTCTTGTCTTTAACTTCTGACATTAAAAAAAAATAATTTCTTTAGAAACCTCATCAGGAAAGAGTTATTGGAATGATCTTTTAAAATAATTCAATTATATATCAATAATTCAATTATATATCAATTGACATTTACCACTTAAACTAATAATTAACATTAAAAACAAAAAAAAACTTACCCGTTCTCACGCATTCTTCCGTCAGGCAAATGTCATCTTTATCCTCATAACGTAAACCTTAAAAATAGAAAAAAAGAACGGAAAATATAATGGATGAAAGAAAACATTAATAAAAGTTTCCAAAGAAAAGAAAACAAGAGAAATAAGTTTTTTATTCTTTAATTTTGCAATCAATGATGACAGCAAAAATCAACTTTTATAACCTTAAAAAAATGTATTTTTAAATTCAGTCCAGCATTTTTGTTCATTCATTCAAACACTCACTCAATTCATTCATTCACACATTCAAACATACAAGAAAACAACAAATGGATGTTTTTTTCAGTTACTGTAAAAAAGGACAAACTCTATTTTTAGTCCTGGCTATGATCATAGAAATGGTACAGTGGGGTAGAAACGATTTTTTTGGAAATAAATTTGTATTTTTCGAACCGTTAAGATATCTTAATGAAATTTCACATGGTTAGAGCAGAGGTGTATTCAAGTCGTTGTGGAGGTGAATTTGACTAGAGGAAGACTAGTTTAGGTTAGATTTTTAACCCACGTTTAGATTCTTTATTCAATATTTGGTATCTATAAAATAAGGTGGTCAACTTAAGAGGCCGAGAGAAAATCCTACGAAACCATCAATGTTTTGTGTCAACTGGTAAAATATTCGTAATACGCTCGCATTTCCCTCATGAATCAGAGAAACTAACAAACGAGCGTAATGAGTTCCGACCAAAGAATCGTTATACTAAACTGCGAAATCAGCAGGTTGGTAAAAGACTTGAGATGATAAACACTGGCGTGGGAGCAGAAATATGACAATATCCGATTAAAAGAACTGTAAATTTTAAAGGCAATTTATTGAACATCTTTGAGAGAGATAAGGCGATATGGAGCACTGTTCGCAAACTTCACAACCTTCCAGTCATGGACAAACCATAATTGTTTACTCCACATAAAGTTGCATAAAAAAGCAATTTTCACTGATAAAATTTCAATGATGCTGCTAAAGCAGAGAGTTGAGTATTTGACTTTTAACCTTTCAGTTAGACGCGAACAAGGGACAATCCTACAGGTTGATCTACCTCCTATCACCAGTCTCGAAGACTCTTGTGGCTTTTCTTCAAGAGTTAAACTGTCCGCGAAATGCACAATACAACAACAGCCTTATTCACTCACACATAGGCTGAACCAGTAAAGACAATGCGACCCACAATCAATATGAAGCTTAACCTTTCAAAAGTCTTTAACACTGTCAGTCAATAAGTTAACTTCCAGGACATTCTACAGTCTTCTTTATCGAACTATTTAAAAAAAAAACATCACCAAAATGCACAATTGGATCTTCGTTCCGGAACAACTCAAGCCACACTTGGCCAACGTTTTTTCCACAAGAAAGAACAACCAGATACGGTTGAGCTGGACTATACGCAATGGCGAAATGTTCAAAGTTGCTAAAATTCTGCCTTAAGAACCCTAACGGGCGAATATTATGAAATGCTCACTAAACTGTCTCTTCTGAGATGTCATGAATAGAGTGTACACGAATATGTACAAGATCCTTTTCCTATATATAGCAGCTTTAAACGACATTCACAGAGACTCCGCGGCTTCAAGTTAGCGTATGAATGTCGTACCTCCTATCTTTCTCAACTATGATCGGAGCGGAACAATAGGCTTGTATTGACCGTGCCGTTCCTATCTTCTATCCAGCATGTGGCCAAGAACCCCATAACAAACAACATTGGTTTAACTGCCTAACAAATCCTACCAATCTTAGCACAGAAGTGGACCAGAATCTGAATCACAGCAAGTAATTAACATGATTTTACTGTTGTTCAAACAACAACAACAACAACTAACGGTTCAAAAGCTATTGATTTATTGCTAGAACAAATCGATTTGGAAACACTGTGCTTGATAACATAACTATCGAACCGACCAATCATTCATTGGGAAAAGTCAGTTGTCAATGTTGATTAGAATTTCTTAACATGTTTCAACTTTCAATGGCGTACAATTGCAATATATTTCCTCAACGTGTTTTCTGTTTCTCTCCAATAATTGCCTTCTTCCATTTGAGATGGAGATGAGGACATAAAGAAAACATTGTATGTGTGTGTGTGTTTCTTTCTTATTTAGAAAAGTTAGAAAACATCAGTCAATGTAGGCGAAAATATTAAAAAGATACACGTAACATGAAACGTATGAATATTTATGTCACTTATTCATATGTGAGTTGAAACTGTTGTCACTTCAATACCAGAAAACTTTCGAACGTAGAACGCATTTACATGTTGATGGAATGAATGAGTGAATGAATGACTGAATGAATGATTCTTTTCTATTTTTTTTTAAGTTCTGGGAAATTGTGGTAAAACAAAGTGTTAGAAAAAAACATGGAAAACATCATCAAGATTGTTTTCAATATACAATTGAAAATCAATAAGTTAAAACAATTAAATACACTGAGAAAAATAAAAAAAATTAAAATGAGTTTTAAATAAGAAACATTCTACTTTTTCAATATAGAAATTATCATATCATTTCCTCCATTCAATACAGTATTTTAAATGATCCTTTCTAAATGAATAATACTGCTCTTTCCATCTTTTCTTTAAGTGTATTTATGCTCCAAGATATTGTGTCATTTTTCTACAGTTAATAAAAGACATTTTTTTCTGCTATTGAAAACTTAACCATAAAATGGTAAAACATGATACGAGTGACTGTTTGTGTGTGTGTATGGGTGTGAGTGAAAAGTTTTCAATAAGACACGTAGCCCGTAAAACGTTTAAAGAAAATAAGTTAATTTTCACAGAAAAAACAAATAGTGCAAAAACAGAAAGTTTAAACTAAACGGAAGCTTGTTAAAAATGGTGTCATTCTAGAATATAAGACACTTGCGTTCATAAATATAGCACTCACTTCAAAGAACGATATTAAATTTTCACGGATCAGAAGATCACTGGAAACATTTGATTTTTTGAAGAGAACTATTAACAAAAAATAACAGGGCTCACGACCACATTCTTCCATCATGCCAACTCTTAATACTGCCCTATCTTGCCCAGATCCTGCCACTTCTGCTTCGATTTTGCCATTATTAGAAATGCTCTACTTTAGTAAGAACAGGGTAAGAGAAGTTTTAAATATTCTTGCTTCTCTCAAAATCGAAACAGTTTTGAAATCCAAATAATAAAATTAAAGAAATTAGTTCCACATTTACTATTTATACCCTGAGAAATATCTTTTAATTCAAAACTTTACAGTTCCATTAAAAAAAAGTTCACAAAGTTTCACTATTTAATTATTCACTATTTCTCTATTTATAACTGTGAGTTCACTTCACATGAAACGATAAATTGTTTGTTGAAAATCAATTAACTTTTCCACATGCACCCACAAACTCACCCTACAAAAGGATTTAAAAGTAACTGTATCAATTTGGTATTCAACTCTTGTAACTGTTCATTATGAATGTGTGTGTGTGGGTGTGTGGATGCAGAGTTATAAAATAATTGAATCCATAATTTAAAGTTAAAAAAAAATGTGGGGAATATGAAGAAGTGATTTAGTCAGTTTTTAGTTTTCTTGGGCTCTTAAAAGTTATCGATTGTTGGTGAAAGCTTACGGTCAATATGAAACAACTTAAAAAAACAATGGTGTAAGTGTTTCAAAGATAGCGATTTCAACACAGAATTTAAGACCTGTTCAAATGAGAAAAGTTTTTAGATGAGGAATTGGATGAAAATGTTTATCAAACGCAAGAAGAATTTTGATTAAAATTCGGAATTTCACAAAAATCAATTGGGTACCAATTTAGTTAATTTAAGAAAATAGACGAAAGAGAAGATTTTGGATTCGGAGATGATGCAGGAACGCTACAAAATGAAATCGTCTAATTCAACGTGTTGTTGCTGGTGTTGAAGAAAAACTTCAAACGCGATGATTTGTGTTTGGTGCGCTTGGAAAGGTGTTAAAATCAGAGACCCAGTACGGAGTACAATTGAGCCGTAAAAACGTTGTATTCGATGGCATCATAAGACTCTTTTCTATTAAGTGCTTTGAAATTGGGTTAAGCTATCACAGGAGATCTATGCCAAATAAAGTTGATTCGATTGTGAAAATAACTAACAAAAAATACCAGATATAGTGCTTTGATATTTCGGTCCTGTAGTGCAATATCTGTCAAAACTATATAGAAAACAGTGACTCTTCTAACTACCATTTGCTTCATTTGCCAAAGCCGATTATACATGTCCTATTTGGTGGAATCAGTTACATCGCACTTTTAACGAAAACAATTGATTCCTTTGCAATGAGCAAACTACGAAAAATGACCAGAAAAGTATTTGAAAAACGGTGGATGGACAATTTTAACTTAACCCCTACGAATACCATATGACTTTGACTCGAAAATACTTCATTCAGAACAAGGATTTAAAAATTGATTTGATTCTTTCTTTACCTGAAAACCGGAATAGTTATATTGACGCGGAATCTATGCAAAGTTTGACCAACCAGCCATGTCAAGGCGAAGCTCTTCTTTTAAAGCAGAATACATATGTGGAGACTGGCAAAGCAATGACAAATTATTAGTTGTTGAAATTGGATCAATATATCGTGGTGGTCTTGTACTATAGAAATTTAATTCGATTGTAGAAAGTAATCGTCGGTAGACGTCCAGACATAAGGCCACAAGCTTTAATTTTGGTAGCGTTCGAAAGTATGTTACAGAATCGTCTACAAATTATTTGGGGAACAATGGATGGGAAGTTTTGATTCACCTGCTTTAGCATAGCCTCTGCCACTTCTACCACTTATTACGATCGATGCAGCGGAGCCTTCGACCGGCCAAATTAACACCTAAGCCAAACCTTGTTATTTTTCCCACAACTTCTTCACTACATGTAACTTGAAACTTTCACCACCTGGACAAAAGAGGAGACAAAGGTCTTAACAGTTAAGGAACATAATGAAATGCTTAAAAAACAGTTCCTTCTTGTATGTCGTCGAAGGCATCATCCTAACTTCAATAAAACACATTTGGAGTTACTCCCAAGGCATGTAAGAAAAGATCTTTGAATATATGAACAGAGCATACAAAGATATGCGCATGATCCCTTTGATCGGGATTTATATATTGTAGCTTTGAACGACATTCATAGAGGCGCTACGAATTCCACGGTTTCTAGTTACCATATGAGGCCGCCCAACTCCTAATACAGATTTAGAAAGAAATTTGCCGAGGTCTACAAGAGAAGTTCTGGCACAACTACGTTGGGGATGGAGCAATAGGCTCAATGCCTACTGATCTCTTACTGACCCTACCGTCCTCAATATTTGTCCTGCATGTGGCCAAGGACCACATGAAACACATCATTTATTTAACGGCCAAGACAATCCTACCACTCTTAGTCCAAAAGATCTATGGACTCATACTATAGAAGTGGCATAATTTTTTGGCCTGGAGTTAAAGCTGAACCTGAATCGCTAACTTGTTTTAACATCTATTACAACAACAACACCGAAACCAAAATTTGCTTTGTTTTATTAGCTGTTGAAGTCGATGGGAAAGAGTAATGGACTTTTTTGGACTTCCGAATTTCATTTGGTCTTGTTTTCCTATGGAATTCAGTTTTCTATTAATGGACTAAACCCTTAAAATCTCAAACCGATTTTGTTAGGACCAATATAGATTGATGTGGACTTGTTCAATAATTTTCTCTACTTCTTGTTAGTCAATCATTTTGTTCAAATTTACACGCAAAATTTGAGTTGGGAGGACTCAAATGAATAATTTTTCAAAAACTGTTTTCTTTGTAGCGTTCAGTTACAGTCCACCTCTGTGCTCAACAGTTTCAAAACGTTTCAAAAAAAGTGAAAAACTATATTGTTTTTCTCATATATGAAATTTTTTCTTTTATTTAACTTTTTTCCCAACAATTTTTTTTCTTTTAACGCAAAAATCGAGTTTAACGATTTGTGTCATAAACTTATTTGTTGTTGTATGCATGAGATGTGTTTGTCAATATGTGTACAATTTGTATATATATGTGTGTGTGTGTATCTCTCTGTATTTGTATAAGTGTAAAAGTTTAAGTATTAATGTATAAGTATGTATGTGTGTGTGTTGATTGTAGATTTGTATTTGTGTTGACAAAAAGGAAATGAAAATTGTGAAAAGGTTTCCTGCTGCTGCCTGTTGCTCATGATAAGACATGAAAGGAAATTATACATTTTTGTTGTTATTGTTAGAGGAGCTGTTGCTGCTCTATTGCTGATGTGATGATGATGAAGATTTTGTTGTTGTTGACTTTTTTCTCTTCTAATGCAAAAGTAAGAAACAACAACATTCGATTTCATATAGAAATAATACAAAGTTGATGAAGAAATAGAAAAAGAATAATAAAAAATAAAAAGAAAAATAGCAACAACAACGACAACAATAAATAAAGAAAATGAAAAGAACAATCATAAATATTTACAACTACTGACATAAAAAAACATACACTCACACAGACAAATGTACATTTTTATATACATATACAAACTAACATTTAATAAAAATGTGTGTTTACAGTCAATCACACAGGATATGTGAAATATGTGATTACATACATACATGTGTGTGTGTGTAAAAATAACACCTACATTCACACAATATTTTAATCACATGTATTCATTCACAGCAACACTTTGCTACAAACATAAATATTTATTAAATCACAAGAAAGCAAAAAAAAAAAAAAGATGAAGAAAAGGAAATAAAAGGAAAGAAGAATAAAAGGGTGGTTTGATAACTGGTCATTTTAATGGAGACATTAAAATGTTGCCTTAAGATAATTACACTAGACATCATAAAGGAATTGTTAGTTCCAATTTAATCTATGTACATATGTGTGTACACACATACATGAACAGTTATTGATTATATTTTTTATATATAAAAATATAAACGAAATGATAACATAAGTAAACTGGGAATTCATTACAAAAATCGATTTAAGTGAAATTAAATTACACCATTTCCCGCTTAATTTGAACTGAAAATGTGATAAGAGACATATGACTCTCAGTCCTTCATACTGGTATACTTAGGTCTATATCGGTAAGGACTATATTTGCGATCCTCAACTGGTTGACTAGAAAACTCGCGATGCGAATGACCATTACCTCGGGAAACTGGAAATACAGGAATGATGTATATGCAGGTATCTTGGGAATGACTAGGAGAACCCCAGAACTCAATGATTATTTTATCCCTTCCCCACTTCTGCATGCTCACCACATTGGGGAAGCTTTAGCCGTCTCTCATGGGTGTGTACTAATGGTTCAAAAAAATGGACACAAATTAAGTGGAGGTGTCTTCAACATCCGTATGTCTTTCAAACTTCCGGGTGAATATAATATTCAGCAGATTAAAATTTATGCAAATCATAGCGCTACAACTGGCTGACATATTATAGGATAAACCTTTGAGATAACATGATTTTTACCGATTGCATCATCAAATCTTTATCGTGAATGCCGCATATCATTAAATAGGTAGAGCTTTCAAACATTGTACTGGTCTAGATCCATGGAAATGAACTAACTAGGGTAACCTGATGGAAAATAGAGCTCATCGCTCAGATGAGAACACTAATCATTTGAGACGTGTAGAGGATGAACTCTATGTTATGACGCAATGCCGATAGAATTATAAACCGACGCATTTGATTTTCAGAATTATATGGCCCAGATTGGATACTGTCAGAATATCATTCTTACTCAACATCTGAAAAACACTCTTTGAACGATACAGTTGGCAGTATATACCTGGAAGGAGAAAACTATTCTTTACCTTATCCACCTTGCCGTTAGAGGCTTGCGAATATGCATCTTTGGAAGTGCCTCCCTACAATCTTGGATGGATTTATAGATTGCATGGTGTGAAAGATACATACGGGTTTATTGAAATTTTGGTTGGTTTAAAAATGTAACTGTTCTTGGGTTCTTCAGTATTTCGTGCAACCTGTTGACCTCATTTAACCTATTTAATTGAAAGTGGACAGAAAAGTCGTTACCAGTTTTGCAAAATTTTCCTCATGGATAAGCGCCATCAGTAAAAAACTGAACTGCAGTCTACTTTACTTCTTAGAAAATGGTCGATATGAATTTTTTCTGCAAGAGGTTTGAAATCTTATTCACTCCAGGTGCGAGTGGAGTAGAAGTAATTCCACGGTGAGAAATAACAGCAGAATCTACTCCGTTGGTATCAAATTGATTTGTGGTGTTCTATTCGGTGTCTTTTGAGGGGATATAAAAATGCATATTTTTAATCGTCAGCGTATTTCAAGTTGATGTATCATCCACCATAAACTTCTAAGTATTAGTGTCTGGATAAAGAACCCGGCTCTAGTGTGATCTTTCATCAAATTTAAAGTTGCAAAAATCCATCATTGAGTAATCTTTCAGGATCTATTTACGAGCCCACCGCCCATTATACACATTAGAATAAAATGAATTCAGTATACAAAAGTTGTTCGGGATAACAGAGATCGGTAAGCGACAATCTTAGTGTCCATTGACCTTGCTGATCCGGATCAGTTCCTTATATATAGGGAAGGACTATTTATTTAACTAAAGATGCTATCGATTTAAAAAGTATCGGTTGGATAAATCTTTTTTTCAACAACTTGTACAGGGAATTTAAAGGTCAAACTTTTTCCAATTTTATGGATTAAGATTTCGATCTTACGATCAACAAACACTTACTTCACTACTTGATTTGCACAATTCAAAATATTGATTTAGACAGAGAAGATGAGGTGACAGCCGAATAGTTAAGGACTTGGAAATATGACTTGATAAAAAGTATTATATAATGCAAGAAGAACATGGATTATCTTTGGAAGTCTGAAACAATACATTTCCCTATGCACGAAAATTGGGAGCAATATGAACGAGAGGAAATTGTGTTCCATATAAATTGAGGCCAAGAGACTTTGACGAAAATCAGCATTGAAGACATCAAAATAATATCCTGTAATTGGATGTATCAGATACAAAACCCCCTGTACCGAAGACATTTGATTCGTTTGAAGAGAAAAATAATCAAAAAGCGATCGGATTCCATCATGACAATACTTGTCCACATAATGTTTAAAACTATTTGAGGAATAGTGAACGGGAAGTTTCAGCTTACCCGCCCTATAGCCCAAAACTTGACTTTAGAGTGGAAAGAATCCAATTTTAGGAATCCATGTGCTACCAAAAAGATAGAAAAAGTTCGATGCTAACGGTATATATTTTGAACAGTGTATCAATTATTTTCATACTAGAAGAATCGACATTATTTTCTAGCATAAATAAATAGAGATTTTCTATTAAAATGTTAGAAAATATGCCAGATTATAAAACCATATTTCTATATCTCTTCATATATTTCCATTTGTCAAACGTTATGTTATTAGTATGGACTTGTAAATATTATCTTTTAAAATTTTTAATTTCATATTCATATCTGACAATTGATTTCTGGCATTAAATTATAATTAAAGAAAATTATACAGTTCTTTTTTTCATGTTTTAACATTTATTTGTGATATAATTCTTGGGACTATTTTTTCATAAATTGCGTATTTTATTTTTAGATTAGTTCCACTTGTTACTTGAAAAACCATCTTATCAACGATTGTACAAAAATACCAATTTCATACCTTTTGAACAATGACAGACAGATGGACGAAATGGATGATTAGTTGAAGAGATGGATAGATAGATGGTTGGACAGAGAGATAAACATTTAGAACTACAAAATAAGTATGTTTATATTTATAGATACTTCAAAATACTTAACACATTTTGTTATTATAATGATGGATCATGTATAAAGACAGTTTTGACAGACTGTTTGTACAATGATATTCAGTGATTTGTGGAAACCAACCACAACAACATCGAATAGAATTTTATATATAAAATAGAACAGTATTGTGAAAGGATATAGCAGAACTACCTCATTCAAGGAACTTGTGTTAATTCGAGTAAACAATCTAAAGGAAAAATGGGCGCTGCGTATATTGAAATCTGGAGATCTTTTACATTCTGCTGGGAACAGAAACGTTACAAATTGTATTTTGTGGTTAATAAAATCAGCTCTAAACATAACTAGAAATCACAAATCAAATTTCATCTGCAATCAATTTCGATAAAGTCCAATCGAAACTTCGATCGCATAAGATCTAATGGAGGTGTATTTATGCATTAGTGGAAGGAAGCTGGCACCTTGAAAATGATGTACTTGGGACAACCGTGGAAATGCAGAAGAATCGCATGAAAAGGAAATGGTCACTGAGAATTCGATATTCCACGGTTAAAGTTGGACTACAGTTGGATAACAGGAAAATGGCATAAAAACAGCTCCGATAAAATTTATATTTCATATTTAAAATAGTCCCATATCTATGCTTTAGCTGCTAACGGAATTTCTAACTGTTAAAGTTAAAAAAGATTTCCGATACCTCGACAAAACAAATTCAATTTAATTCACCACGGATAATCACAACAGCTTTTACAGAATAATTTGTCGGACTGCGTTTAAAAAAAAGTTCGTAAAGCCACAAACCAAACGTGGAAATAAGTAAAACTCTACGAAATTCGACAAAAATGATGTAAGCGCAAAAACAGCGCTATGCATCATCTTGGATTACATCATATCCACTCATAAGGCAGTGAACTCAATCATTTGACTCATGCGAAAATATCTTCAAGGGACTATGAAAATGTTTCCGTATTAATAAAGCCAGTCAGAGTGTCCAGGTAATGCTCCATTAATCCTGTTTGATTCCGGACTAGGAATAAGTGAACATGGTAAACGAAAGAAAAGTACTGAAGAGGCACTGATATTTAGACAAAACAAATCAAAATCCGTGTCACAGTTTAGAGGAGATTTCCACTTATTGACTCAAGGGAATTAAGTATCAAAAAAATTGGTGGGATGTTGACGTATTAGTAAAGCCAGACCTTCCAAAGAATTTCGCAAACTATTGAGAAAAGAATTAAAATTTGATAAAGATGTTCAAGCCTTTTTCATATCTCTTTTCTAAAGAATAAATAATATTCCAGTAAAAGCAAGAAGTTATAAGGCCTGTGCTATAAAGCGATTGAGTCAAAACTTTTCATTATCTAACTTTGATACTTATCGGTGACCTATTTTCAATACCTCAAGAGATCCCTTTTTTGACAGTTAAATATGAATATAAATATTGACTTTCAATTTATTTCATTTTACTCCAAATAAAGTTCACTTTGTCTTTGTTTTATCTACACCCTCCCTATAATTGCCATCATCACTGTATTAATTAATAAACATTTTCAAATCTGACACTTACCTGTGACATTGTTGATATTTCGGCTTTTATCAATTGTGTGGTTATGGGTTGTTGTAACAGTTTGACAACGATAATTGCCAGCAAAATAAATTGCTAACGCTCCAATGGCAGCCCCTAAAACCGTTAAGGCTACAGCTAATACCCACAGTCTACACCTGATTGTGGATTCCTTAAGTAACCATTCACTCTGGTGTGGTGTTGCTGTATGGGGTGAATGCAAGGAGGTGGTGTTGTAAGCGTGGGGAGCATTATGTTGTAATGTATTGGCAGCAACACCTGTCAAAGGTTTACCACTATCTGTACCCAAATAGACAACTGTGGGATATTTCATATGACCCACATTATTGGGATGTTGCTGGTGTTGTGGTGCTGATGAGTGATGCATGACTTCTATGTCTGATAAATCTGTTTTGTTTTCAACACCCAATAAAGGTGATATTACAGTAGTTGCATCAATATCTTTTATAGAATTAACACCTCCACCTCCACCTCCTCCTCTATCATCATCGGTATTATTAATACGATTGAGAGTTGGCATTGGTGTTGTTGTGGTGCTTGAACCATGTCCATTGTTTTTAGTAATGTATGGTGTTCGTAGATAACCATTGTTTATGAGTTTATTTGTATTATTATCCATTGGCATCTCTTACTCCCTAAATATCCTATACTCCTTATAATTCCTATTATTCAGCTTTTGTACTCTCCCTCACTTCCCTTCTCTTTTTTTGTGTAATTTACTCTCCCTATGGATCCTTAATTTTTCTTTTTTTTTGAGATTTAAATTTATTTGTTTGTTGGTTTGACTTGGTCGATTGACTGAATGAATGTAGAATGTAGAACTGCAGGATTAGAGGGGCCTCTTATTGCGCTGTGTGCGTGTATATTCGTGTTCCTTTTGATGGTTGACTGATTACTTTTTTAAGCCTGCAGATGGGAAATAGCAGGTTTTGTGGTCTTGAGTTTATTTGTGTGTCTTTTTATTTGATTTGATTTTATTTTCTGTTTTACAGAATTTTTTCTTTTATTGAGTTCTTTTTTGTTTTTGTTTTTGCTGAGGGAATTTAAAATTCCTCTAGATCTTGTATTATTTTTAATCACGTATAAAATATGCATTAATATTCTTTTTTTATATTCTTAATCTTATTATTGGTATTTTTGGGTTGTTTCTTTTTTAATTCTTTTGTTATTTTATATATATTTTTGATTGGATTCACATCATTTAATGATGAAATATATTTGATTTTGTTGTTTGGATTTGAGTTTAAATTAAAGTTTGTTTTAAACAAACTTTAGTTTGTTTTTCGATATTTTGAATTAGTAGTTAGAGCTGTTTCATTAAATAGTTCATTTGTAGTTAGAGCTTAAAATTATTTAACACACCACAAGTTTAATAATCCAGTTAGAAGGACCATAAATCAGTTAATATAATTATGGAGTTGAAGGGCTTTAAACTCATTCTAATTTGTAAATTTTAAGTTCTCTATTTCCTTTAATAATTTCCTGTTATTTTTATTAAGCAGATTAATTAAACCCGATGTATGGTCCTTCGTACTGGATTATTTTGGTTTATTTATTCAGATGAAATATGTTGCGTAACATAACCTGTAAGTAATTTTATTTCCTGAATTCTTTCATTGTTCAGATCTACATACTCGAACTCATAACTTTAGATTGATCTATTAATATTAATTGATATGTGTATTATAGTACCAAATTTTTTATGGCCTTTCAAATTTTTAAAGTAAACAAATTTGAATAAAATCAATTAATCCTCCGTCTGCCATGGTTTCGCATGGAGTTTTCACAGATAAAAACTGCATTATCAGTTTTTATACATCGGATTAGATTTCTGTTTACGTTTAATAAATAAAACCTTAAAGTCTAAGAAAGAAAGTGATGTACAGCGCCCTCAATTACCGGTGTCTTTCGCACTTCACCAAAGAAAGACATTACTTATAACGCTACGTTGGTTATCGACTAATCTAATGGGCAGGGACTGAGCTAAACCGTCAGTAATGAAAATTTACATACAATGGGTATGTTAAACTATGGCAATACATTTAAGGCATTTAGGAGATTTTAAATATTTTGAACCTACCAATACCTTCCCCAGTTTTATATGGAAAGATCTTAACCCCGAAATGTCTGAGAGATTCGTTGCTCCATTTTGAACTTATGTTTCATTTGAACAACCGGTTTATTTAAGTATCCTTCTCAATTATTTAAATGCAATTGTGTAGGTGCTATAGAATATGCAATCGGAACTATAGAGTATTATGGGCCTCTCTAAATTTGACCTTTGTAAATAGGACCATCCAACCGATAGGTTGGAAATCTGAAATATGAAGGAGACATAAATCTACCTGATCAATAGCAAGACAAATGTGATCTTGCTAAGATTATACGTGATCGAGCCATTTATTGGGCGTCTCGTAAATGAATCTTCTGGTTGTATAATATCAGGTAACAATGTGATAAGTATGTTTTCCAAGATGCAGAAGATGCGATGAAGAAGAGCACACAATTGGTCGTTTACATGTAGTAAATTTAACATTCCGTTTCCAAAAAACCCTTTGTGTATAAGACCTTCGTGTATAAGAACTTCGACAAAAAAGCTGACGCTTTACTCACATTCTTTGACTAAGCGTAATTTAGGAACTGATTGTTCACTTTGAACTATGTTTGCTAGGTTTGTCTACACTAAAACTGAACTAGAACGGAATTAGAACTGAAGAAGAAATTAACAAGAACTGGACAAGATCTGAATTAGAACTGAACTAAAACTGAACTAAAACTGAACTAGAACTAAACTAGAACAGAACTAGAACTAAACTCAGTCTAATAGTCCATTCTTTTAGTATTAAAAATATCATTAATATTAATTTTTTTGTTTAAATCTTCTTAAACCATTTGTGCTGTTGTGTCTAACATTTCACCTACTCACGATCATCACAAAGCCTTACAAAGCTTTAAATTTGCACGAAGATCTAAAACTGATCATTGGAAGCGCCATGCAATTTTGTTACATCAATCATTCTTAATCAAACCATTTCGGTTTACGACAAAATCTGAAATTGATTTTAAAGATAAAAGACTTTCCCCATATGAGTCCGATATACATTATATATAGATCTTCTTAAACCTTTTGGCTTTATAAAGAAAAACGTGATAGAAGTCTTTGTTACACTACTGATTTATGATCCAAATATTTAATTGAAATTATTGACATGACAAAATGTAAACAAACTCTTCTATGAGTGTACAAGTGTCATGTCCGATAATTTCAGTTCAAAATCTCTTCAAATCTATCGATATACATACATACATTGTTTATATATTTCTAGTCATAATTATTTTTCAGATAAAATACTAGAAAATATTAATAAAAAAAAGTAATAAATTATTTTGGTTTTATTGTCCGTCGACAGTTTGTATTATTAAATCATAAATTTTATTTTTGTATTTATCTCGGGATTACAAAAAAAAGAAAAGAAAAAGAAAAAATATATAAATGAAAATTATAAAAAATGAAATCAGTTATTTAATTTTAGTTTATTTTTTTAAATCAAAATTTCTAATCAATATTATTTTTATTTTATTTTTTAATTTTGATTTTCATTTTATATTGCTTTCGATATTAATTAAAAGTCATAATATTAAAGTAATAAAAATTTAAACAATTTATTAATCCATTAACAATTTTCGAAATAAATAAATTTTTAACATTTTTTTTTATTATTCATTTCAAATGATCGATCATGGTCAACGTGTTTGAAATATTTTCAAAACACTTTTATATTTATACCCTACACCACCGTAATTGGTTGGGGTATTATGCGGTTGTGCTGATGTAACATGGAGAAAAAAATAATTAAAAAAATGTTAAAATACCGTTCGACTCATAATCACTTCCTGAGTCCATTTAACGATATCCGTCTGTCCGCCCGTCTGGCTCGCGGTTCATTTAAACGTTGTAAACAGTCTACAGGTCACAATTTTTGTGATATCTTGATGAAATCTAGTACATATTATTTTGCTTGTAACATATAGCGTGGCGTTGCATCCACCTTTAAGAATACCGTTTGACTCAGTATCACTTTCGTCCGTCTGTCTAACCTTCCGTCCGGTTGACATTCAATGTCTACAGATCATAATTTTTGTCATATGATCAAATTTAGTATATATTATTTTGGTCCAAAGACGAAACCTCTTGAAACTGGCCATATTCGATCCAATATTACAGGTAACACCCAAACAAATGTACTACCGGAATGAGGTTCTGAGCTCATGAAAAACCTACATAAAAAGTCTTTTTAACGAAATTTGACAGAAATAAGTTTTATGATATTCTAAACCGATGTGTCAAATTATACGAGGGTCGGTCCATTGCTTCTCTTAGGTCCTATACTAACGCCTGTGAAGGGCATAGATATACGTTGTTATCATAATAATTAGTTAAAATAAGATAAATATAAACAAAAATCGTGCAAAATTATACGAGGGTCGGTTAAAAATTCATTCACAAATAAATTTACACATAAATCTTAGTATCACAATAATGTACTGCACACTTAAGAGTAAATCAGAAAATCAAATTATACGAGGGCCGTTCATTAATTTTTCCTAACCATCATTTTTAACCAACGATTTGGTGTAGGATATTAAATAGTCGATCTTGACCGGTCATACATTCTTACTTGTTTTTATTTGTAGTTATGGCGGGAGTGTGATATTTTCAAAAAAAATGCATTCAATTCATGTTCAATTAAAGCAATTATGTTGCATTTTACTATTTTTACTATTTTATTACATTTATTGCTTTTAAACAAATTAAAAAAATATAAAAAAACAAGCACTTAAGTTATTTAATTTATTACAAAGTAACAGTCAATTAAATTTGTTTGTCAGTGTTGTCAATAACATCTTTTATTTAAAACACATTTTTAAGTGTAGTTTTTTTTATTTTTTGCAGGTGGGGAAACGTTTTCCAGAGTCAGACGATTTCAAGGAATAAATAATGGTTTGAAATGAAATGAAATATCTTCTCTGGTTACATTCCATTGGCTAATAAAAAGGACCTCAATCTGATTCTACAGACAAGGCAGTGTGTATTCCACTGATTGCATGGGTGATAGAATCCATATTGTTTCAACTGATCGTAGAGTTGTTGCATTTGGCACTGAACTTGGCAATTGTGGCCTTTAGGAAGTCAAAAAACTTCTGACATACCCTTTGTTTATGAATAGATTTTCCACCGCTATAGTTCAGGATTGATCTTCCTATTAGGATCGCTCCTATCTATGACTGTAATCTTAAGAGATTGCCTTGCCTATAATGATGATCCCTTTGGAAGATGGTCTATAGTTGACAATTTAGAGACGGGCATTCTAAAAACTTTTACTCAGTATTTACTCAGTATTTACTCAGTATTACCAAAGAATATAAATCATATTATTCATATTCTTTGGTATAACTCTGTGTAGTCTACAGTTTAGATTTGTTAATTATTAAAATAAATATTAAATATTTAAAATTTATATTAAAATATTAAAAACATTCCTCACTGAATAATCGCTAAAAAGCTAAGAACTTCACAAATTTCACATTTTGTCAAAAATTGGATTTTTATACCCTCCACCATTACAAGTGGCGATGAGGGAATATTGTTGTTGGTATACTCACATCCACAATAATTCATAGGACTTAACGAACTTTGGTCTAAGTATTTGTCATTGTCTTAAGAAATGACCTCTTTAAAACCGCAAAATTGGTTTGATACACTGATGCTGCTTTTATTGAACGTTGTGAACCATAATTCTTTTTGGATAGGGCACTGAGGAGTTTGTACCTCGTACAAACGAAACATTTAATATCGTATGTCTCTACAAGTAATAAAAGAAATCTCATGGAATTCTACACATGAATAGTGATGTGGCAAAACATTATTGCAGACTATAAAAATTGCGGAAAGTGGTTCCTTAATGATTTTCTTAAAAATTCAGAATATCTCTTAAACTGTAACAGAAAATTAAAAAAAATTAGCGCATAGATGAAGAAAATTTTGGGGTAGTGTTATCCTCGTACAAAAGGAATTGTTAATATATTTCTATAATTATTTCTAAATTGATAGTGGTGGAGTGTATTACAAATTCGACATAACCAAATATAGCTGTGGTCAAAATAATAGCACCACTTACATGTCACATCTTCATTGCTAATTTGTATTTTTGCTCATTAATATTTTTATCCATAATTTGGGTTATGTCCCGAAACAAAACAGCAGCAATAATAGGGATGTTTAGACCACTATAGAACAGACATGGAACTCTATTCTCTTGGAAAGGTGCCAAAATGGGAAGACGCTGTTAGGCTGTTTTTACTTATAAAGGAAACATTATAAAATGCAATAGATAATTTGTAAGCTCAATTCGTTAAAATACCACCCGTCCTATATTTTGATCAGTAAAACAAATTCTTGAGAAAGTGATTGGTTTTTTAAATAATCGATTATCAATATTTCCTTTATATAGAGGTTTCCTCTCCCTCTGATCCTATCTGTCCTTCATTTTGTCAAGTAAAATTGTTCCTTGATAAATTTGTTTGAACCAAATTCGAAAATTCTCGCTGTTAAAGTTCTTTAAATATTCGACGTTAAATGTTTGCCTTGCATGAGGGCTACCTCTTCTCCTGATTCTATCCGCCTGATATTTTGTCTTCTAAAGTAGTTCCTTGAAAAAGTTATTGCCCCCAAATTTGAAAATTCTTGATAACATGGCTATATTCAATATTTGCTTCTGGTCCTATCAAAAATTTTTATAGCCTTTGTTATTTTCGGGTACGTGGAGATCATTCTGTGACAATTTCAGCAAAATCGGTCCAGTCTGTTTAGCAGTCTATAAGTTCCAAACAAACAAAACAATTAATTTTTATGTATATGAAAGAAGACGTATGTATGTGGTGCTACTATTTGGACGGCAGCTGTATGTATAGTATTCTTACATATTTAATATTGATTTTCGCTAAAGTTTTAATTTTATCACCCACTGTATTCCCATCAGAACAGATGCATTTCCCCCCAAAACAAAGTGCATTTAAAGTTGAAACAGTCAAAACGTAAAAAAATGGAAAACAAACATTTCACTTTTGGCGTGTCAGAGTTTGTCAAGAACAATCAGCAGGGGGCCTGTCACACAACACGATCAAAATTTTTATTTTTTTATAAAATTTCAAAAAAAATTATATTTCAATTGAATATTTTTTTTAAAATATTACACAATCACAATCAACAACACATGTGTGCATGAGTGTGCATAAATAGTGAATTTATGAATTTATTCTTCTTCTTAATTCATTCAGAAAAAAATTTAATAATTTTATTTAATTTATAAACGTTTTCTTTTCTTTTTTTCGGGGAGCGTGTATTTTTGAGATTAAATTTTATTGAATTTGAAATATTCTGAAACATGAAATTCCAGTTTGTGTGTGTAACTAAAAAAAAGTTACTTAAATTAAAATAAAATTTATCTTTTCTTTTTTTTTGCAAAATTATTAATTTCAATTCATATTCATAAATACAATTTTATGATAATTTTTTGATTTTGAAAAAAAATATAACAAAAATAAATATTTAAAAAAAATAGTTTGTTTTTCGATATCGACTTTTTTTTGAAATTTATTAACTTGTTTTTATACCCTACACCACCGTAGCTGGTTTGCAACATACAGAAACAATGATGTTACGCCTACTTTCAAGTATACCACGATCAGAGCCTTCAGGTCAATTTAACGATGTCCCAGTCCGTCTATCTGTCCGTCCGACTGGCTGGCTGTCCATGTAAACCTTGTGAACACTCTATAGATCGCAATTTTTATGGTATCTATATTAAATTTGGTACATATTATTTTGTTTGTAGCATATAGAAACAATGTACTATAAACAAGTATACCGTTCGCCTCAGAATCGCCTTCTGCGTCAATTTAACGATGTCCGTCCTTCCGTCTGTCCGACTGGCTGGATGTTCATTTAAACTTTAATTTTGTAAATTTTAATTTTATGAAATTTGTTACTTATTATTTTGTTTGTAACATTACAGCAACAATGGCGTTACACCCACCTTTAAGTATACCCTACGACTCAGAATCACTTTCTGAGCCGATCTAACGATGTCCGTCTGCCCGTCCGGCTGGCTGTTCATTTAAATTTTGTGAACAGTCTACAGATCGCAATTTGTGTGATATCTTGATGAAATTTGGTACATATTATTAATTGGGCCAATACATATTGGACCAAGGACGAAGCCTATTGAAACTGGCCATATTTGATTCTTGGAATGAGGTTTTAAGATCATAAAAAACCTAAATAAAAATTTATTTTAACGAAATTTGATAGAAATAAGTTTCATGATATTCTAAACCGATGTGCCAAATTATGCGAGGGTCGGTCCATTGCTTCTCTTAGGTCCTATACTAGTGCTCTTCCAAATATCACTGTGAAGGGCATAAAGCTCACATATACATTGGTATTGTAATTAGAATTGGTCAAATTTAGATAAATATAAGCAAAAATCCATGTGAAAAATTATACGAAGGTCGGTTTTAAAACGTATAAATTTCACATAATAAAAATTCACACTTAAGAATATCAGAAAATTAAATTATACGAGGGTCGTTCATTACTTTAACATAACTATCCTTTATAAACCACATTGTAGTGTAGAGTATAACAAAGTCGGGCTTGACAGACTATAAAATTCTTACTTGTTGTTTTGTTTTTTTTCTTTTTTGTTTAAGTTAAAATTGTTTAATTTCAGAAATTTTTAAATGTTAATTAATTTCATTGTTATTTGAATTATTTTCACTTTGAATTCTTGTCATTAGTTTTTTTTATTTTTCATTTTTTGATTTTTAAAAGTCAATTAAATTTTGTCAGTTATTAAAGTTTTTATTTCAAATAATTTTATTTTTAATTTTTACGTTTTTGTCACTTTCGATTTGTTCCGTTTGGTTTGAGATGCAAGTCGAAACTGAATTTTAAAATTGAATTTGTATTGAATGTAACCGGTAAATTAAGGATGAATTGAAACAACACAAAACACTCACACACCGAAAGAATACAAGAAACTTTCTCAATGTTTTTTTTATGTTGATTACTCTCTCTCTTTAGTCCTTTAATGTTAACTGGTTTTCATGTGTTTTTGTTGTAATGTATTTTTTACTCATTTACAATGCGCAGGTTTTAAATTTCAAAACTTAATTCCCAATGAAGTTGTAGTGCCCTACAGGAGATTAGAAGTTACTTTGAGTTTGAGGTGTCCATTTCTAGAGCTAAAGTGTTTTCGAGCTGATGTGGAAATCAAACGGACTCTATCCAGTCAGGGGCGTAGTCGGTGACCCTCCAGTGAAATTTGTACATTTCCCTTGTATATATGTGCCCAGAATGATACCAATGTACCCGAAAGTAACATGGACTATAGAATATTCCGATAGGACCAGGGAGAGGGATACTCTCTATACAAAGTAAATATTAAGTATCGAATATCTAAAGAACTGTAACACTGAGAGTTTTCATATTTGGTCCGAACAACTTCCTCAAAGAACTGTTTTACTAAACCAAACGTAGGACGGATAACACAACAATCAAATAATCTATTTAAATCGTATGATAATACAACACTAATGCTTGCTTAGGGCCACCAAATGGTATATAATTCTTAATAATTGGCCACCTCGGGTATGTTGATTTTTAAAAAATTCGCCAAAAAATCATTTATGAATTAAGAAAAAAGAAATTCGATATCTTTTTGTAATTAAAAGTTTTTGTGGTGAAAAAAACTTCGTTGAGACTGTAGAACAGCCTTTTTTGAGGTGAAAAACCTGCATCAAGGTGAAAACCGATATATGTTTCTGTGTTGTAAATAGTGTTGAAAAACTTTTTCCTAGTGAATACTGTTTTTGTGGTGAAAATCTGATTTCGTGGGAAAAAAGAAATGTGGTGAGAAATTATTTTCGCGGTGAAACACGTTTTAAAGTGAAAATTAATTTTGTAGTTAAATGCGTTTTGAAATGAATATTTTTCTAGATGAAAGGCAGTTTTTTAGGTCTTGAAACCCTGGTTTTTAGGGTGAAATGCAGTTTTGGAACCGACAAATAATTTTTGAAATTATAAACTAAAATTCCAATAACAAAACAAACATCCTTTGAGGTGAATAATTTTTTGTTCAAAAAAATTGCTATGAAACTTTAGTTTTAAGTTTAAAAACGTCTACATATATAAAACTAGTAAGATCCGATGCGCTTTGCTGCCCTTATAAAGTGGGTGGTACCCTTTCCCATGGTCCTTATTCGTCCTAGATTTCGGTCAGTAAAAATAATCCTTGGGAAAGTAATTAAAACCGATTTGAACACACCCGCTTTTATTGTTCTTTAGACATACGATAATTCGCTTGTATGGGAGTACCATTACCCTTGATCCTACCCGTCCAATATTTTGATCAGTACAACAAATTCTTGAGAAAGTTCAATATCAACAGTTTCTTAGTATAAGGCACACCACTCCCCATAATCCTATCCGTCCTTCATTCTCTCCAGTAAAACAGTTACTTGAAAATTTTATTGAAACCAAATTTGAAAATCCTTGGTGTAGTGGTTTTATTCGACGATCAATATTTGTCTTGTATGAGGTCTACCTCTTTCCCTGATTCTATACGCCCCAAATTTTGTCTTGTTAAATAGTTCCTTGAAAATTTTATTGAGAGTCTCGCTGTTATAGCTCTTTAAATAGATATTCGATAATCAATATTTGCTTTGTATGGGGGGTACCTCTTCTCCTAGTCCTATCGACATTTTCTATGTTATTTTCTGGTAAAAATTTCAGCAAAATCGGTCCAGTGGTTTATCTGTCTATAAGTTCCAAACAAACAAACACAGATTCATTTCTATATATAAATTAAAATTTGAGGTGAATTTTAGGTGAAAATATAATTTTTGTGGTGAAATTTATTTTTAAGTTGAAAAAAGTTTTTCAAATATTTTTTCACTTTTTTGAAGGTGAAAATTTTGTTTCTTTTGGTGAAAAATTTTATTTTCCATAAAATATTTATTTTTCTCTTTAATTATTATAGAGTACAAATAAAACTCTCTCTTTTCTCTATTTAATGTTTATTTACTCATTAATTCGTATCCAATTTCCTAAGATTAGGAAAGGTTCATTGGTGTTATTTTCAAATATATCAAATCCTTCTCATACATATGACAAAACAATAAATTCCTTTGCGTTCATTTACAAGTGTGTGTGTGCGTGTGAGTGTATGTGAGGTTATTTTTTTTGTGAGAGAGAGTTCCTTTTATTTGGTCAAACATTCATTCACGTAAACTTTTATTCCCTTAAAAAAAAGGTTTTCGATCTTCTATTTTGGTTTCAACAAGTTGTTGTCCCACATAATTTTCTTTTTCTTTTCTATATTTATTTTGTTATTTTTGTGTCCTTTTTGTTGTTGTTGTTTTTTTTTTGTGTTTTTGTTTTGTTTGTGCATAAATTTATAATGAATGTGAATATAAAAAGAATAACGGTATTTACCAATAATTAATATGTATGTCAAATTGATTGTCTTGGTCTCAAAGGTGCCACAGTGTGTCCAAATCGATTGTTTTTTTTTTTTTTTTTTTTTGAAATAATTCTATAACTTTTAAACCGTTAGAGATAACTTAATGAAATTTCATATAATTATAGCTGAAGTTGACTTTGAGGAACACAACTTCAATATATGGTCAGGGGCGTAGGCAGTTACCATCCAAAATTGACCACGCTAAAAAAATGCATTTTTGAATTTAGAGAAAAGAAATTTTATTTATAGAAAATCGTTGCAAATATCTATAAAAATATGCCTACATATTCAGGTTGTCTCTTAAAGTTTTGGAGACAGTCGCAATAAATATTTAACCCATTTTTAGTCCTGTTTATTTTCAGTTTTTTTAAGATATCGGTCTTTCTGTAGGCCTTAAACTTTTTTAAAAAGTGTGTCAGATTTCCTATAGAATTCTAAAAGAAATTTTTCTTCAATTACTATATAATTTATATGAAACCGTTTATTATTAATTTGTGGATGAAAGTTTAGAAAAATTATACAGTTTGTCAAATAAATCTTTGCAGACATAGAAAAATATGAAAAAATTTCAACTTTATTAATGAATTCCAACTAAAAATTCTTTAATTATCCAATTTGACGCTAAATTAGATGTCAAAATTTTTCAGATAGATGGACATATTACAACAAAAACAATAAAATAAGAAATTTAATCATTTTGAAAAGTTTCAAATTAATGTTTGCAAAAGTTATGAAAACATTGAAAATTTGGAATTTCTCGGCGAATTTTCATTTCTTTTTTTTTAATGGAATCTAATTTTTAAGGAATAAGGAAATGTTACTTGTAAAATTAATGTATTTAAAAATTCTTCTTTGGAAATCATTAATGATGATGAACGTTTTTATATTCTTTATGTCTGCAAAGATATATTTGACAAACTGTATATTTTTGGGATTTTTTTAACAAAAAGTTGGCAACATTTCATTTACCTCAAACTCCATTTTTTCGTTTTGTACTTAATGATTTTTATTTTCTTTTTTATAATTAGACTTAATCTGAATGAGATTGGAGATATGCTCACAAGCCCTAACCAAACTTGGTAGATTTAAATTTTTTTTTGTTAAGTTCTCAAATCGCAAAGCTGGAATCATTTTTTAATTATACTTAATATATATCTACATATATAAGATAAATATACAAAAATACTTTCAGCCGGTCGGCCCTTGTAATGATAAGGTGGTCATTTAAATGAAAAAAGTCAAATTTTTAAACACAATTTACACGGCTTGAGATTTTGGGCATTTTCGTAAGGAAAAATGGGAAACATTTTAAGTCCCTCATTTATATTATATTGAAATTTCAACTTCATTCAATTCTATTGAAATTTAAAAATGAATTTTAAAAAAAAGCAAAAATTCGAAATTTTAAGTTTTTTTTTATAAATTTTTTGTCATGAAATCGATTTATATTTTCTTTACAAATTTTGAATCCTGCAGTTCTGACGTTTTCATAGATACCAAATACATGTGTTAGAAGTTTGTACCTTGTGAGAAAATCCAGCTTAAAATTTAACTATTTTCCATACATTTCTAAACTAAAGATTTCCAAAACAAATCGATTTGGACACACTGTGCGTATGATTTACAACTCATTTTTATTTTATTTATTTGTCAAACGGTATGAGAGATAGAGTGGAAGAGAGAGAGAGAGCGAGAGTGTCATTTTTAGCATATTAAATTTTGATAGAAAAAATTATGTTTGGTTATGTTAAGAATTTATTAACGCTTAGGATTAATAATTTTCCTAAATTTTCAATTCTGACTTTAATACAACATTTTGCTTTTTTTAAGAAGATTCGTCTTTAAAGGGTTTAAATATTTAAATCAAAATAAATATTCAATTTAATGGGATTTTTTACACTGTATATGTTTTAAAAAAAATGTGGAACAAATAGTTTTACCCAACAAACCAAGCCATAAAGAAAATGTAACTATAACCTAAAATAAACTTATCATAAAGAATTTTTGACAACATTTCATAAGCATACTTATTATAGGTTTATTTTAATCAAAATAATAATTAAAAAATGTTTCCTTTAGCAACAGTATTTGTAATAACACCAGCTAAACACTTGTTGGAATAACAATATTAACAAATGTGATTGTAAAAGACTTATGCTCGCAATAGTTTTGTAAGTGTTTCTATAAAAAATAAAAATATAAAATCTATGTTTAAAATTTATTAATTAATTGTAAAAAATGTTATTTTTTATGACGACATACAAATACAAAATTCCAAAGTCCCTAAGAAATCAAAAGAAATTGTTGAATGAAAAAAGACCCAAAAATAAGTAATAAAATAAGCCCCAGTCAGATTAGTTTCAAAATTAGTGATGAAAATTTGGATACAAGTGAAAACGAAGTTTCAAGTTTTGGAGATAATGTGGAATCTGACAAAACTTTTCCATTTGTAAGTAAAATTTTTCCTCTTTAATTTTGTATTCACAGGTAAACAAGCTCCAATTTGTTGCAAAATCTCCAAATTTTGTTAAAAACTGTTGGCGGAAATTATTTATGGATCAGTTAGCAGAATATTTATGTAAGAAGGGAACAGGGTAAAGCTTAATTACATCAAATGCCATAAGAATTAAATAGTACATGCAATATTTATTCTCTTAAAATATATTAATTTTCCAATTTTATAGATGCTGTCATTTCTATTGGGTTGGGTGAGGACGATTGGGTTTCAAAAACTATTTCCATGTAAGTTTTTTTGCCTTTAAGCTTTTGTATACTTTAACTAAAAACATTACCGCAAGTCTTCAATTTTCTTAATAAACTCATTGTTAGCAAGTGTTTCACATAACACTTTTGCAAGCCCAATGCTTTTGCTAGTAAGTTTTTTACAAACTTATTTTAAAGCCTTTTGGTTTGTTGGGATGTGTTTTTGTATTATTTTTGTATGTGTATGTTATAAATATTTTATAGGTCCTTTGGGACAAGAGTTTATATTAGATTTCTGTCTTTTAGTATATAATCAAACATACATTCACTTGCACATAAACGAACATTTTTTATTATATAACAAATTTACATGAAGCACAGTGGGTTAATAAATGGATTAATTTATATCATAATAAAATAAAGATTAAGTTTTTTAAGCTTTCCAGAAAATAGGAGAAGATTATAGGAACCCAATAAGATTCCGTAAAGTTAATTTATTTGGAGAAAAAAGCAGGAGAAATTCCTCGATTGAAGGCAAATGCTTACGATCAATATAAATTACTTCTAAATGATGGTTTGCGTGATTCAAAATTGGCGATTTCTACACAGAAAAACAAGAAGAGTTCTAGTCAGCTATAAAAATTAAAAGGAGGAGAATTAAGGAATCAAGAAGAACTTGCATTAGCATTGGGAGACATACAACTGAAAGCCGAGCAACCTTGAAAACCTATTTTACAAGTTCGAATTACTATTGAACCTACAAAACAAGCATTTTCATTACGATAACTCCAAGTAAGTAATAACGATCTTATGGGATTTGGATCAAAGATACCTGATCTATTTGAAGAGAGTTATAGAAAAATTCTACAATAATCTTCTATGACGACAACATGCAACACGTGTTGCATGTGTATGTACTCGCCGCCGCTTTCTCTTTCCCTTTGACTTTCACGGGACTTGAAGTTCGATTACAATTTTCCACATTAGATCTTTTATAACTTTAGATATAGACGCGTACAATCGTCGAAATTTTTCCAATTTTTTAACAGTCTGGTAGCAAGGAAACTGGTAACTCTGATATGTTATGGTTTTGTCATATTAGACTGGGTGGATCCGCTTCAGATGTGCTATTGCATTGCTACAAAAAATGCGACAGCAGGTTTGAACGCCCCTAATTATAAACCAAGGAGGGATGATTTTATATTCAGACAATGGAAAATTCGAATTGTTATGTGTATCCATAAATAAGTATATGAAGCCATTGGTTTGCACATTGTACTCATGCGTTCTTAAGAGCACTTTAGGATTATGCCAACAGAGCAAGTGCTACGTTAATCTTAAACAATTCACCCTTTTCACTTTGCCAATGTAATAATGAATATTATGGAAACAAATAATTTATTCAGTTTGTAACCATATAATTTATACTTCCCAAAAGTGGGGAATAGTGTTTGTATTAGCGTTAATAAAACGCTTTAAATTTATGCCAAAAGAGGTAGGTGGTAGTAGGTGTATCTTATTTCAAGCTTTGTTCGTGGTAAATGTATTACTCCCACTTCAAATCAAAAATTATAATCCCTCCTTTTGAAAACATTGCGGTTTTTTATTTTTTATTCTAAATTCGTCCCACTGTACTTAAAAATTGTATCAGTTGTTGAAAAGTGTAAAAATGTATTATTGCATTAATATGCAAGTAACTACATACAAACATTTGTATTATTTTTTGTTTCTGTGTGTGTGTGTTTGTGTGAGTAGTATTTTTTTAAAGGATAAACTCGTACTAAATAAATGAATATTTTATAACTTATTTACATACGACATAACTGTAACTAATTCACAGCTAAAACATGTATCACTGAACAATAAGTTTCCTACAGTTTTAAAAATATATTATTTCTTGTCCCCAAATCAATCTGAACTGTAGCTAGTTCTGAGAGTCATACACAGCTCGTCTTAAATTTTGACAAAAATACGTGTAGTGGGCGGAGGAGTGGAAAGAGATTCTGATTCATACTCATATTAATGACTCGATTTGAGGTTAAACGATATTCGAATGTCAAAAAGCAATTTCGGCGATGGTGATGTTATGGTTTTGAGACCATTTTCTGCAGTTGGCAAATCTAAAATTTGTCTTGTTCCAACAGAAATTAATCACACAATTTTTAACGAATTGCAAAAAGATGCTTTACCCACTTTTATGGATGCACAATTTTATAAAGATGCTGCGATACATGTTTCAAAGCAGTCTAAATCATGGCTTAAAGAAGACATGATTTAGACTGGACTTAAACCCAATGGGGAACTTGTGGAGATAAATTCCAAAAATTGAAGCATAAAGCCTTAACGGAGCTAAAACTTGCATGTTAAATTCATCTATGCCAAATTTTAAATACCCTTCACCTATGGAGTCTCAGTATAATTTAGCATGATATCATATATGTTCGGTATAGTTAGATTCCATAAACTGCATTTCAACCAACACACCGGCGGACTAATGGACAGATGGGCATGGCTCAATCAATTTCTCTTTTCATATCAATCTGGCATATATATATACTTTTAGGGTCTCAGATGAAAATTGTGGAAATGACAAACGTATATATACCCTCCTGATCTTATCCGGTGAAGGGTATAAAAATAAAATAAAATTTTGGAGGAAATTGATTTCGTTCGTTTAAAAAATTAGTGGAATCAATGATCAAGGGATCATCCACGTTTATAGGTAAACTGCTATATTCGGTTGTGCCGAATCTTCAATATCCTCCAACACACGTGGAATGACTTTTTAATATCTTGCGAAGTTAAGATTTTTTTTGGATTAATTTTTAAAACTACAGGGTTTCATTTCATCACTTCATGTGCATGTTTCTTCAGTTACTTTATAAAAGAGCATGAAAAAAAGGATTATTTTTTATTTTATATATGAACGTGTGAATACTTAAGTAAGAAGTTTGTGTGTATTTATTTTCTTTCAAGTTTCAACAACTTTTTGGCGCAATTTAATTTTGCAACACAACAAACATATGTTAACGTTTTTTTAATTTTATTTATTTTAAAGTTAATTAATTTCTTTTTAAATATTTTACATTTTATTTATTTGTTTATAATTATTTTAACCATAAACATTTGTTTGTAATTTGCTATCGACAATTTTTGTAATCATTTTAATTAAACTTTTTATTATTATTTTTGAAAATGCATTCATTCATTTATTCCTTCAATAAAAAACCATAAAAATATTTAAATCTAAAACAAATTTCACTTCATATCAATTTACGCCTTAAACCACAAAACATCTGGCTGCTGTTTTTTTTTTCTTTTTTAATTTAACATTTTATTTTTATTAGAATTTTATTTTTATACTTAAAATATTATTTTAAGTTTATTTATATCTGTTGTTCTTTTTATTTTAATAAATTTTAAAATGAAAATTTAAAAAGGAATAAAAACTGAAACAGAATTTAAATTTTTGGCCGCGTTGCCCCGTTTTAATGGTATTTTTTTCCAACGACCAAACACGTCTAAACCAACTGATAATTCGCACACAACTAACTGGTTTTGTTCTGTTCAAAAAGTTTGTTGGTTTGATAAGAAAATTTTGTCCAACTAACATGGCTTATTGACGCTGTTGCTGCTCTTGTTGCTTATTTGAGGATTTTTGTTTGTGTTTGCCACTCACTCACTCATTCACTTGCTCACTTCGCGCTTTAAACATTGTTATAACTGTCATGGTCTTGGTCTTAACCATCAGAGTCTTTTAGTCGCATAAAGTATGGCAAAATGTTTCTGAAATCAATATGCGATTGTTATTCTTATTATTTTTTTTTGTGGTTTAAATTCTCTTACTTTTACAAAAGTCTCTTATTTCATGATGAAAGTGGATGGAAGAGATATAGAAAATCCAATAGTTAATTTCTTTAATCCTTCGTAAGACATGTCAGTTATTATGTTTAATGTCAAACAAATGAATATCTGATGTTAATTTGATTAAAATGAGTGACAATATATTTTTACAAAAACCCTACTGGACTCTACAAAAGGTTGGGCAAGCATTCAAAGGTCTGCCTTCTCTGTTGATAGAAAATCTGGTTCAGTTAGAAGGAATGTTCCACATGATATTTCTAAATGCAAAAAATAAAAAGCCTTTTCAAAAGAGGTCCCAATACAATACGATAGGAAAGCAGCCCGTTTAGCTCAGTGCTTGGTCTATTTGGTACGAAAATTTAAAGCTAATGTAGGTTCAAAAACATGCAAGGCTCAAAAAGTTCCTGACAGGAATGGGTCTACAAATTTCAGATTCTAAAAACGGTGCACAAAAATTGAACTCAAGTTTTCTAAATAAAAATATTCCCGCTGCATAATGGATGACAAAACGTATGTTCTGGAGATTTTACATAAACTTCCTTGTGAAAAATTTTATGTTGCTGATGCTCGAGGGCATGTTGAAGAAAAGTTTAAGAACTAAAAGCAGTAAAAAAGTTCTTTTCATAATTTATTCACTTATTTTTGGCTTGACTTGGCATCCTCTCAGTTACCATGCTGAGAGCCCTAGAGTGATACAAAAACAATTATGTGGTATTTGTATCAAGAGAGGCAACCCTCCAAACTGTGCAGAGCTAAGGCCAGTGAACGGATATTTTACTCTTGTAAAAAGAGAATTGAAGAACACAAGAAGGTGTCCAATAGTGTGTTACAGTTGTAATAATAATTTCAATCAAATAAAAAAGTTTAAACCCGTAATTTCTGTCATTTTTAATGGTATTTTCCTATAAACGCTCTTGTTTACTAGTCTCTTTTTTAAGAAGATTAGAATCAATTCTTCCCAAACTTGCTCTGTTTTAGTTTTAGCTCTGTTCAAGTCATTTTATGCTTTCGTTTTGAGTTGCCATAAAGAAATATTATAGCTTATTTTGGTTTTTGTTGTAACTGTTCAGCTGTACTGCTTGTTCTTTTTTGAGGATAAATCCAAATACAGCTGTCGCTGGGTTGACAGTCTTTGGTCGAGCTTGACTCGGTTCCTTACGTAAAAGAGATCCAATTGTCATGGTAACAATTATAGTAGATTTTAATTGATCCAAACGAATCAATTATTTTTGGTCGTTTGGCGTGATTTTAACAGCTCATAATACAGACATTATACCATCAAATACATACCATTTCCTGGACTTGACGGAAATTCGTTTTAAAAATCCTTTTTTGCACTTGGATTTACAATATATGAGGTCTTCAATTTCTGTGGGACCTAATCCCTTGCGTTGAAATTAAGAAATGTTTGAGAATTACATCAGGCTAAGCGTCAAATTTAGAGAAATGTCATGTTTCGGGAGTCCTATACGTTTGAAAATAATCTTGATTTGAAAAAATGTTGAAAACTTTCGTTGACCTGGCTATACCGCTCATACAAAAATTAATTCATTAGATGCATGATAACCGTAAGTTTCTAAGAAAAATCGATAACTGTTAGTGGTCGTTTAATTCAAAATAAATTAAAACTGACTTCCAGACAAAACTTTCTTTTGGCGTTATTAAAGCGGTTCAAAATATGTAAAACTTCACATTGAGCTCTATAACTTTTCTTTATCTCTAATAAATGCAACTATTTCAAATTTCTTTAAATAACAATTATTTTCTAAAATCATATTTCAAAATCATAATATTCTGCCATCTCTAGTTTTAAATTTTATCCATTTTGAAACACCCTGTTCTAATGACAATATTCTTGTAATAGAATAATTTAACAGCTGTTTGGTTTTTGTCAAATGTTTGTTTACATTTCGCTCTTCGTAAATATTAGTAAACTATCCTTTTCTCCCATCCGACGTGTGTGTGTGTGTGCTAAAATAATTGTTTTTAAAAACTTAATCATTTTATTTATTTTCAAACTCTTCAATCTTTCACACATAATTTATTTTTTACTACAACTGACAAGTTTTTGCATACAAATGCAAAAATACTAAAATAATTTATATTTTTACAATGTTTAAACGTTTACTTGTTATTATTGTTGTTGTGTTTATTTTTCTAATCTACAAAATCAGTGTCGATGCAGAAGATAATAATAATGAAATTGTTCAGAGATCTTTAAAGGAAACAAAATTGTGCCATGAAATTGGAAAAGCTGACATTGAACCTTATTTGTCGACAAAAACACCCTATAGGGTAGTGGCTAATTTGGAGGATAAACCTAAAAATTATAAAGGTAAAATTTGTGATTAAAAAAATGTATTGTTCTTATTAAATAATTTTCTCATAGGTTGTAGTCCCTTACGCATTTGGTCTGTTATACGTCATGGTACCCGTAATCCCAGCAAGAAGGTTATAGAAGATATTAAAACACAATTATCTTCGTTGAGGGATCACATTTTGGCAAACAAAGATGTTGAATTGTGTCCCCAACAATTAGAAAAATTGAAGAAGTGGACTTTTAATGTTACCGCTGAGGAAGAGAAATATTTAGTGGCCGAAGGTGAAGATGAACTTATAGAATTAGCGGAGCGTATGCAAAATAGATTTCCCAAGCTAATGCCTGATGCATACAATCCAAAACAATATTTCTTTAAATACACTGCTACCCAGAGAACCTTAAAGAGTGCTCAAAGTTTTGCTACCGGCTTGTTTGGTAGACATCGTATTGGTAATATTGTTTATCCAGAAGCTTTACATAAGGATCCAGTATTAAGGGTAAGTAAAGAAATAATATGAAATAATTTTGTTAGAAGTGAAATTTTTAAATTAAGTTTTAAATTGTATGCCCTTAATAAAATTTCTAATTTTGATGACGGAAACTAAAAATTATTTGTTTAACCAGTAATAATTTGACTAAATTGATAAAATCAACGTCAAATTATGTAAAACATTACAAAAATTTGTATATTAATATTATATAACAAAAAAAACTAGTGTAAAATCCAAATTTCAAATTCAATTTATTTTGTAATAACAGTGGCAACATATCATAATCTGCCGCTATTATATATTATAAAATCGCCGCCATAGAGACTTTGTCGGCTCAGGTGTTAGTCGTAGTGTACTCAAATAGCGTTGCCAGAACGACATTAGTAAAATGTTTATTGTGTTTTTTTGGTATGAACAACATATATATCAATAGAGAGAGTTTGATAAGATCTCTGCAATAATGTATAAAAGATCATAATAAAATAAAATTTTAATCTATATTAGTGATATATAATGGGCGAAGGTCTATATATATGGGGCGAAAATCTATAGTATTCATATGAATGTTTAGAGATATAACCCATTAAATACAACCATTATTTAATGGGTTATAACCCATTAAATTTTACCATTGCAGGAAAACAATTTCTCATTTGTTGCTTAATTAAAAAATCTGTTTTTGGACATTTGGATTTATTATTTAAGAAACAAACATTTTTTGACGAATTTTAAATTTATTAATTAATGCCAATCAAAACAGTTTCATTAATTATTGATTTTTGCAGTTCTATATCTTTGGTACTATGAGGGTTAAAGGTATGATATGGGTATCAAATGATAGACTGTAGTGTTGTCTATAAGTTTTAATATATAAATGTGAACACCTTTTATATATTTTTTATGAAATTAAGTACCATAAATATGGAACTTGAAAAATCAATTCTTTCTCATTAATATCATATTGATTGATGATTTTTTTATTTGAAGGAATTAAATTTGTAAATTTTTGCTTCATTATTTAATCGTTTTCTGAACGTTGGGTTTTATTATTCAACCCTTTATTATTCAGTAAACCTTTATTATATAATTATTATTTTTAAATATTCATTTTTGTAGTTTTATAAATTTGGTGTTAAGGTTTAGGGTACTATAATTTTGAAATGAACCACTATATCAGTACATAAAGATATAAGAACATTTATAAAAAAGACAATAAAATATCAATAACTATCATATATTAATGGATTATAGTTTATATATCAATGAAAAAACCTCTTAAAACCTATCATGCAATATCTATATTACATATTACATAGGAAACAAGAAAATGAGTCAGTGTTTCATAATTTCATGTTTTATCTTTCTCATAAAGGGATTTTATAATATTTTAACAAAATCCTGTTTTAGACTAAAGAATATGTATGTCGAAACTTCAAGTTCTATTTTTGGAAAGCTGTCAAAGCAACATTTTTACTTTTTTGCTTAATTTTTTATAATGATCTTTTATAATGTAAGTTTTTATTCAATAAACTTTGTATTTTGCGATTTTTCTTTAAAGTTTTTACTTGTCAATTTATGATTTTTCTGTATTGAAATTTTCTGGCAGCACTGGCATGCGACAGTGAGAGTGAAAAAAGTCAAAAAGTTGAACTGTGAAAAAAATGATGCGTATTTTTTCGTATTAACGTGGTTGAGTTTTTATTTTATATTTATTCAACAATATTCGTTGTAATAAATTTTTAATAAACATAAATAAACAAAATATTGAGTGAATTTTTGAATTTGATTCTGAAAAATATAAAATTCGTTTAGAGAAAGTTTGAAAAACTCGTGTGAAAAGTGTTGGAAAAAATCGTTAGGGAAACTTTTTTCCCTACGCAAAAAAAATTGTGGTTATGTTGTTTTGATTTGTATTACATACAAACATACATACACATGCACACAAATGAAAGAAGAAAATTCCAAGAATTTAGCCGCAATTTCTGTTTCTGTTTGGAATATAAAGAAAAGAATACAATAAAATAAAGAAGAAAGTGTATTATAATTAATTTAAACTAAGAATAAAGAAAATTAATTTGAAATTGTTTTATAATGAAAATGCAATAATTGAAGAACGCTAAATATACAACGCCCTCTCATCTACTTAATAATTGAAAAAAAAGAAAAGAAAGAAGAAAGGCCAGACAAAAGACGCCTTATTAATTTAACTTTACACACAACATAACGCTCTACACATACAATTCATTTATATTTTTTGCTGCTGTTGTTACTGTTAGTAAAACACTACAACTATTGCTATTGTTGCCGCTGCTGCTGTTGCTGTTGCTAATATTCTATTAATAATATTATTTAATAATATTTATTCTTATTGTTGTTGCTGTAGCCGTTAATGTTCTCTATGACATTAAATTGTTGTTGCTGGAAGCTAGTAATGTTGTTGTTCACATAGTTGTTGTGGCAGTTGTTAATGTACAAAAAAAAAACAAAAATATTGGAAAAAGTTTATTAACATTAATCAATGTTCGAGTCTCACTATATTAGTGCAACAGCCTTGAATACAGTATCATCGTCTGCGGTATCTACATCTGGTAATTGTACAACAAAAACCGGCACTTCTTATGCCTCAAGTTTGGGCACCACCACCAATACAAGTGAGAGTTCGGGGAAAGTGGCCACTTCGTTGACTTCTGTGGGAAGTTTTTCCAATATGTCGGTCAGCCGTAAAACCTCAATGACCAATGATAGTCAACAAGTATCGAAAGCATTGCAACAGCTTTCCATGGGTGAACAATTGGAACTGGTGCCTGATAATTTGTGTCCCTTATGTTTTCAAGCTAAACGCCATCATGAGGCTATAGAATCAATAGAATGTGATCGTCAACCTTGGCGTATACGTGAACGCATGAAAACTGCCAGTGTGGCTTTGGTGTTGTGCCTAAATATTGGTGTCGATCCTCCAGATGTGATAAAAATACAGCCTTGTTCTCGTTTAGAATGTTGGATAGATCCATCATCAGTTTCGGCTGCCAAGGCTATGGACCTTATAGGTTCAAATTTGCAAATGCAATATGAAAGGTGGCAACCTCGAGCTCGTTACAAAAAATGTCATGATCCCACCGTTGAGGATGTAAAAAAGTTGTGTATCTCTTTGCGTCGCAATGCCAAAGGAGAACGTATTTTGTTTCATTACAATGGTCATGGTGTTCCCAAGCCCACAGCTAATGGTGAGATATGGGTGTTCAATAAAACTTTTACTCAATACATACCTCTAAGTATCTTTGAGTTACAAAGTTGGATGGATGATCCTTCAATTTATGTATATGATTGCTCGAATGCCGGTATAATTATCCAATCATTTTTGCAATTTGCCGAGCAACAAGAGCGTGAAGTGCAAAAAGCCATAGCTGCTGCCCAACGTTATCATCCAGGTGTTCAGTCCTCTAACTTGCCTCCCAGTTATAAGAACTGCATTCATTTGGCAGCCTGTTCGGTTGGTGAGATTTTGCCGATGAATGCCCAATTACCCGCTGATTTGTTTACTTCCTGCCTTACAACACCCATAAACATTGCCTTGAAATGGTATACAATGCGCGAGAAATTTGTTTTGATACCCCGCCTTCATGCAGAATTTATAGATAAAATACCGGGCAAGGTGAATGATCGTCGCACTATGTTGGGTGAATTAAATTGGGTATTTACTGCCATAACAGACACCATAGCATGGAATACATTACCACGAGAGTTATTCCAGAAGTTATTTAGACAAGATCTTTTGGTAGCTAGTCTGTTTCGTAATTTCTTGTTGGCCGAAAGAATCCTGCGTTCTCATGATTGTACACCAGTATCGCATCCGGCATTGCCACCCTGTTTCCGTCATCCAATGTGGACAGCTTGGGATTTGGTAGTTGACTTGGCTTTACAGCAATTGCCGGATATTTTAGAGCATGGTGCTCCTTACAAACAGTTACCCTTTTTCGAGGAACAATTGACAGCATTTCAGGTTTGGTTGGATCGTGAATCAGAGTCACGTACTCCACCTGAGCAACTGCCTATTGTATTACAAGTTTTGCTGTCGCAAGTTCATCGTCTAAGAGCTTTAGAACTTTTGGCCCGCTTCTTGGATTTGGGTCCCTGGGCTGTGGATTTGGCTTTAGGTGTGGGCATATTTCCTTATGTACTTAAATTATTGCAGAGTTCTGCCAAAGAATTACGTCCTGTTTTGGTATTTATATGGGCCAAAATATTGGCAGTGGACCCCTCTTGCCAGGTGGATTTAGTTAAGGATCACAAATACTTTTTGGCTGTTTTACAAGACACTACAGTAGCTAAGGAATATCGTACTCTATCGGCCTTTGTATTGGCTTGCATTGTAAATAATTTCCTGTTAGGTCAAACAAGCGCCTTGCAGGGTTCTTTAGTATCCATATGTCTCGAACAACTGAATGACGAGAGCTGGCTTTTAAGGCAATGGTTGGCCATATGTCTAGGTAAATTTCAATCGAACATGCTAATTGATATTTTCATCTTTTCTATACATTAATTTTCTCTTCACATTTCAAGGTATGCTTTGGCAAAACTTTGAAAAAGCCCGATGGTCTGGTGTTAGAGATTTAGCTCATGAGAAGCTGTATCCTCTACTTAAAGATCCCATACCTGAAGTACGAGCAGCAGCAGTATTTGCTCTTGGCACCTTCATTAGTTCGGTGACAGATCGTTCAGAGGAACATGCCAACAATATTGATCGTATTATTGCAATTACACTGATCGAAAGTGTAAGCGAGGATATGTCTCCATTGGTGCGTTTAGAATTAGCTGCCGCTTTGCAGTGGATGGTTTTATTATTTGAATCGCAATTTGTTACTGTCTATTTGCAAGAACAACCCATGTCCTCATCATCATCGAATAGCGATCGCAGTGCCAGTGTTAGTCATGTTTTAACGGGAGTTTCTTCAACCCCTGCCATTAGTGGCCATGGTGGCATGCACCATCATTCCACACACAGTCTAGAGCGACATGCCACCATGAGACGAGGTGTAAGCTCAAGCTCTATTTCAAATATTAGTTCGGCAGCCATACCATTTCAATCAATTTTCCTTAAACTGTGGCAAGGTATTTATTTGCTCGGACAAGATCCTTATCCCAAAGTGGCAGGGACAGCTCAAGAGATTATTAAATATATTGAGAATGCTGCCCTTTGCTTGATTACAGCCAAAGAGGCCACCAATGACAAATGCATTAGTTTAAGTGTAAGTTTGCCACCAAGTCCCAATACACGTGTGTCTTATCTGTTACAACCCGGAGGAGGAGGAACAGGAGAATCACCACCGGTGGGTGGAGCGGGTCAACATGTCAACCAATCGAATCATTGGGCGCCAAAACTAAGAAATCTTGTAAATGACCCACAGTCAGTGTTGCAGCGTAAGCTCCGTACTACATCTATGAACGATGAAACAGATAGTTGTCCAGGACCTTCTTCTTCGACAACTATTATCAATGAACCAAATGTTACAAGTGGTAATGGTGGTGGAGGTCCTAGTGGACCCACTGGTGGTGGTGATGGATCAGCTTCTGGTCATAGCAGTACAAGTGATACCAATTTCGAATCAAAATCACATACGCTTAAACCAATTGTGACGACTGAATTTATACCCTGGGCAATTTCCTATTTTACACGTCCTGGTAAACATCGTTATGCAGCCGATAAGGCAAGCGAACGGATACAAGTATTTCCCATCGATAAAAATGATCCGATCCTGAGGACACGCGAATGTCGCTACCAACGCAATCGTCAAATGAGGCGACAAGCCAGGGAACAGATATCGAAGGGTTTACGTATCGACACACAGAGTTGGTCACGTAAAACTCAATTTACTCCCTCATTAGTTCGACTGCTGCCATACGAACAACAAATTGCCGTTGCCTATAGGGAAAAGGTGTCTTTGTACGACTGGCAACGCAATACCCTCAGAACGTTTACACCAACTGCTGTGCCATCGAATGCTGCCACTTCACGACGCCGTACCTCATCGGCTTCACCACCACCTCACGCAGTCCACTGTTCAGTGGCTCGTGTAAGTGCTATTGAGTTTTTAAATGCCCATGATGTTCCATTGACGTTGACCGGTCATGAGGATGGAGTGGTGCGAATTTGGCAACCTAATACAAGTGCTGCTTCCGAGGAACAAGCTCGTGATTCTCCGGGACGTTTAGTTACCGCCTGGGTAGCATTACCAGCTTTACAAGCAGCCTATTTAGGCACTTCACCCAGTTTGGGTTCTAGTACGAAATATACACGTAAAGATATAGCTGGTGATGGATGCGGTTTAGTAACCTCCTGGCAGCAATGTTCTCAACAATTAGTGGTAGCTGGTGGAGCAAGTCGTTTCATGCGCATTTGGGATGTTGAACGTGAATTACGTGTCAGTGATATACCTATTGGCAGTGAACATAGTATACGCGTACTCTCACCATTCGCCAGTAATGTACGCAGTGATATAATCGTCGGTGGTTGCGGCGATGGCAGCGTTCGAATCTACGACAAACGTTGTTCTCCTCAAGAAGCTCGTATACGCGTTTATCGCGAACATCCAGGTGCAATACTAAGCTGTTGCCTTAAGGACAATCAGACCACCTTGGTAACTGGTTGTTCGCAAGGCAAAATAAGTGTCATAGATTTGCGTTCAAAGGCTCCCAATGGTGGCATACTACATCAATGGGAAGTGGGCAATGATGTTACCGCTATTGCGGCTCATCAATCAGCCGATTTGGTAGCATCCGGTAGCGCCAACAAAATCACCATCTATAGTACACAACAAGGTGGTCGTGTACAGAGTACTCTACGTAGTAATGATAGTTTTATGGGTCCAAAAATTGGACATCCCACATGTCTAGCTTTCCATTTACACAAAATTTCTTTAGCTGTAGGTTTTGTAGACAATACGGTGGCCGTATACGAACCATCCCCAGGTAATAAAATATTATGAAAGTTTTTTGCAATTCTTTTTTATGCTTAAGTATAAAAGTATATAAATGTAGTTTTAAGCTGAACAGATTTTTTTTCAACATTTTATCATTTACTTTCTTGTTTGTGTTTGCAGTTTTATAAATTATGTAGTCGCTGGAAAACTGATGTCGATAAAAATCCCCAAACATTTGACAATGTGCGTAAATTTTTGCAAACCGATTATATGCTCCATGTTCTCGAACACCTGCGCAAAAAAACTAAATTGTCTAATATTGATGCTCACACAGCACGTCTGATCTATACGGTGTGTGCTTTTGAAACAGCCTGGCAACGACGCAAAGAACCTTCGGTATGGTGCCAATTGCTTGATCGTAAATCTATACAAATTCTTGAATTTGCTGAAGATCTAGAATACTATTGGAATGATGGTTATGGCTATGAATTGACACATCAAATAGCTTGTCCAGCAATAGCTGATATGTTTGAGCATATTGAGTAAGTAATATTTTTTTAATTAATTTCGAAATTTCGAATTTGAAATTTTTGCTAAAATTTCGAAAATTTATAAAATGTAAAATTTGGAATTTTTGTTAATATTTCGAATTTTAGTTGATTATGTAAAAGGTTTGTTTTTGTTTAAACTTCTTAAGTTCGGTAAAATGTTGAAAATTTTTCGGAGTTTTTGTAACATTTCGAAAATTTTGCAAAATATCGAATAAGGATATATCGAAAAACTCTTAACATACATACATACATGTTAATTTAATAAACCTACAGTTTTATTTTTTATTTGATTAAAATTATTATTACAATTTACTAAAGAAGCTATGACCTTTTTGGCAAATTTTGACTGCTTTTGGGTTCTAATGCAGCATCCATTATGTTGCAAGAATATATTATTTTTAGAAAACTTGTCTTCAATTTTCGTGATCCGTTTTTAGGCCTTTACATTTTTAGCAGCTTTAACTTTTCCAAATAGTCCAAACACTGAGCTAACCGGATTGCTTTCCTGTCGGATATGTTGTGAGCTCTTTTAAAAATGCTTTCCATTTTTTAAGGCTTTGAAACAGGTAAATTTGATGACAGACCTTTTAGTGCTTGGCCAACTTTTTGTAGGACCAAAATTTAGTATCGCCTTTTTTCTGGTCACTCATTTTAATCAGATTAACAATATAAATATTCATTTGGTTGACATTAAACTGACATGTTTTACAAAGTCAAATTGATCAAAGAAAAATCAAATAAAACTTAGGTTAAGAGTTTTAAAGAAAAACGTGTGTTAAGAGTTTTTCAGTGTCATTCTTAAGTAAAATTTTGAACTTTAGGTAAAATTCATGTTATAGTAAATTTTCGAATTATGATTGGAACTTTCAATAAATTTCAAATTGTCAACAATATTTTCAACTAATTTCTTTAAACCATTTTGATAATTCATTACATTCTTTTACAGTCCTCAATCATCTTTGGCCAATTCAACATTTTATTTCACACATTCAGGCACTTTACTTAAAGTGCTGGCACATTTGGGTCTCTATAAGGATGATACACCCTTAACGTTTCAAGATTATGGCAAACAACGTAAATGGCGTACTAGTGTCATTGATGCTTTTGCCACAAATGTGGCATTTGTTTTGTATGAGTAAGTTGTTTTTAAAACAATTAGGAAATTTCAAAAAACAAATTCTCTATTAATGTTATGAAATTTTAGTTGTGAAAATGATGGACCTATGGTGTTAACATTGCATCAAGAGCAAGTGGTACATATACCAGGCTGTCCGCTAGATAATGATCTCTGCAGTTTAGCTAATTTGCGCAAACTCTTTGCCCACAGCTTAGACAATTGTAATTTCAATGAAATGTGCGTTTTAAATGAAAAATTATAAAATATTTAAATTTCATTTAATTTTTAACAAAGAGACAAACAACGATTTTATAGAGCAGAATACACTACAGCAGAATACTACGCCCACAATGTCAAATGTCAATTTTTTTTTTTTTGGAGAATTTAAGTTAAGATTTAATTACAGTTGTTTTCTTATTATCTATTTTCTTTTTTGTATATAATGTAACAAAAACTTTTTGTAATTATTGTGTTAACCATTAAATTGTAAATCACAATTATTCCTAGAACAGAGAAAAGAAATCATAAAAAAGCAGCGACTACCATTCAACAAACATTATCTAAAGTTGACTTTAAAAATGCAACAAAACAAATTATCAGACGCTTTAATAATTTAAATTATCCTTTTTTCTTAAACTTTAATTTCTCTACTTTTCAATCTTAACAAACATTTATTAATATTATGTATATATTGTTTTTCATCTATTACTTAAAACTTTTATCGCTACTACTTTGTTATGTTGTTGTTATTACTTCCTTGGACTTTTTTTTTTGGCTCATTTTTCCCTCTCTAAAACTTTTAATAATAATTATTAAAGTTATATATACAAGGGTGATCGGCACGGTTTTTAATAAACGATTATTTTGGATACGGGGGTTTCTCCTCGAAAAGCTGGTTTTAACTATAAGTGTATTTTAAAGGACTTTTTTGGTATTAAAAAAAGTTTTAAACACTTTGAAAATATATTTAAATACTTGAAACTTTTCTGTGGGTGATGCATTCAATAATTATTCCACCAAAACTGATGTGAACCTAAAGACCTAAAGACTGATGGTTGTGAATCTAAAGACCTTAGAGTAGTTATATTCAAATCTTAGTCAATGCTTTGTTAACTATATGTCCTAAAAGTGCACTGAGTTAAATATCGTTTCAATATTAAGTTGTATAAAAATATGGAAAAAACTAGTAAGAGTGCTATTTGGCTATGCCCTCCACCACATGTATATATATGAAGTTTCAACAACATTAAGATGGATACATACACTCAAACACCACCTTACACACTAATCAAATTGTTTACATAAAAGGCCAAATTTCGTATACGCGTTCGTTGGGAATAATAAATTAACGCATTTTTGACTTTAACTTTTTCTACTTATCCGTTTTTGTCGAAACTTAAATTATTAATCGGTCTATTTTATATTCTTTGTTATTAGATCAACTTTGATAGCATTAAAAAGCAAACTGATAAGTACAATAATAAAAAATCTGGACAATTTTTTCTCTTATTTATATTATTATGACCGCGATAATATTTTAAACAGACTGATGGACATGGTTAAATCGAATCGGATTATGATATGATGCAAAAATATATATTCCTTCTTGGTGTTATATACGGAATGACAAAGTTAATATACCTTTATTACCACTTTATTTAGAGATTTAGAACAGAGAAGATAAGAACCGTAGGTGGTTGGGGTACTATGCGTTTGTGTTGATGTTTGTAACATACAGAAAAATGGCGTTATGTCCACATTTAAGTATACCGTTTGACTATGCATTTTAACGCTGTGAATACTACAGATCGAATTTTTCATATAACTTGATGAAATTTGGTACATATTACTATTTTGACCCAAAGACGAAGTCGATTGAATTCGGTCAAATATTGCGGATACTTGCCATACAAATGTTCTCACGGTTTGAGGTTTTAAGCTCACAAAAATCCTAAATATAAAGCGAAATTAAACAGAAATAAGTTTAATGGTATTCTAAACCGATGTGCCATATTATGCGAGGGTAGGTGCATTATTTCTCATAGGACCCATACAATACTATTTACAAATATCACATTCAAGGGCATAAATCTCACATATGCGTTGGTATTGTAATAATAATTGGTATTATAATAATTATACGAGGGTCACTCCATAACTTCCTGTAGCTTCCATTTCACTTTAAAACGCACAAATTTCATATAAATGTTAGTTTCACAATAATGTACTGCACACTTCAGAATAAATCAGAAAGTAAAATTATACGAGGATATACATTGTGGTGTAGGGTATTACATAGTTGGGCTTGACCGGCTATAACATTTTTACTGGTTCTAATAAAACATTTTGCTTATTTTTTCTAGAAAAGAAAAAAACCGAAACGAAATTGCAACTTTTCGAAGAAACCGAAAACCGGTTTCTAAAAAATGTCGTAGAATCGATTACCCTAATATATACAGATTCTTAAAAATCTTATTAATAAAGTCTATAATTCTATGATTCTTATATTTCTATGAAACTTTTTATAGATAAAATTCTTTTATTAAAAGAAAATTTCTTTAAAATATTTTTATTTATTTAATATAAAATACAACAAATTTGATTACATTTTGGAGAATCTGTTTTATTATTATTATTCTTTTTTTGTAGTTGTGTTTTTGTAACGTATTTGAATACGTCAAATTAATAATAAATGTATAATAATTTATTGCTTTATTAATATTATTTCTCTTAAAAAAATATATTAACTTTATGCAGTGACTGAAATAAATAATAATAAAAAAATTAATTAAATAATTATTAACATTTACACACTCACACACATACACAACAAAAAAAATCCCCTTAAACCTTACACATCAACAAACACTTACATAAACAACAAGTAGTTAGGATTAAACTGAAATATAACAAGTTATTTACTTTTTAAATTGCATTATCATTATTGTGTTCCAGTAATTTTATAATAATTTCTTTAACAAAAGATACAATTATCTAATAATAATTCCCTTTTCTCATCTCTCTTCATACCCTACACCATGATTTAGGATTACTTTCTGAGTCGATTTGAAGATGTCCGTCCGTTCGTTCGTCCTTGTTAACAAAATGAAGATCGTAGTTTTAAAGATATCTTAATGAAATTTGGTACGTGTCATTATTTTGGTCCAAGAACAATTCCCATTGAAATTGATGATGATGGATCCATTTTTACACCTGGCTCCATACAAATGTTCCTCACGGAATGGATGTTTAAGGTCAAATGAGTCCAAAATATATAACAAAATTGGGTTAAAATAATTATCTTAAACGTTGTGGCAAATAATACGAGGAGCAGTTTATTATTTCTCATATGTCCCCTTCTCAATATCACTTTGAAGGCCTTAAATCTCATTGGTATTATGTTATGAGTTAGTCAAATTAAAATAAATATAAACAGAAATCAATGTTTTAAATTTTACGAGGGTCGGCACATAATTTCTATCAGCTCCAATATAACGCCAAAAAAAATACTATACTCTTTTGTATAAATTATAAAAATTATACAAGGATCGATCATTTGGTTTTTGCACCTGCCATTTATAATCAGCAATGTGGTGTAGGGTATAAAATAGTCGGAATTGACCGACTTTACTTTTTTAATTCCACCTTTAAACAAAATTTTCCTTAATTATTTTATTAACAACTTAAGAAGCCTCAAATAATAATTTTTGTTGTGTTAAATATACTTTTCTCCTCTTTTGCTAATATTGAGTTTCCTCTCCTCCCTTCTTTAATAATTTAAATATAATATACAACAATTACAAAAATTATAATTAATAATAAACAAAAAATTATTATATTTTATTATAATGCAATAATATTTAAAACAAAAACAACAAAACAAGAAAAAAGGAGAAAATTAATTAAATTAATAAAAGAAAAAAAAACAGAAAATTATTTAAAACACAATAAAACCAACAGGACTTTAATGTTTTGGGATAAAAAACAAAAATTCAAAATAAACAAGAAGGACATTATGGAGTCTTATGAGAAGGTGATCAATTTTTAATCAACATTATCATGATACAGATCCGGAATACTGTTTGTTGAAATCAAGATTTTTTTAAAAAAAGAAAACAAATTTTATTGAAAGATCACAGTTCACTGTTTGAAGAAATTAAAAGAGCATGAAATACAACTAATTGGTGGTAACAACTCAAAACGAATTTTCATATTTAATTGGAATTTTGAAAATATCAATTAGTAAAAATAGCACAAAATTAAAATTTTCACTAAAAATTCAAATTTTCACTAAAAATTCAAATTTTCACTAAAATTTCAAATTTTCACTAAAAATTCAAATTTTCACTAAAAATTCAAATTTTCACTAAAAATTCAAATTTTCACTAAAATTCAAAGTTTCACTAAAATTCAAATTTTCACTAAAAATTCAAATTTTCACTAAAAATTCAAATTTTCACTAAAAATTCAAATTTTCACTAAAAATTCAAATTTCACTAAAAATTCAAATTTTCACTAAAAATTCAAATTTTCACTAAAAATTCAAATTTTCACTAAAAATTCAAATTTTCACTAAAAATTCAAATTTTCACTAAAAATTCAAATTTTCACTAAAAATTCAAATTTTCACTAAAAATTCAAATTTCACTAAAAATTCAAATTTTCACTAAAAATTCAAATTTTCACTAAAAATTCAAATTTTCACAAAATAAATTTCAAAAATTTTCACTAAAAATTCAAATTTTCACTAAAAATTCAATTCTTCACAAAAAATTTAATTTTTTGATAAAAATTAAATTTCTCATTAAAAATTGTTCATCATTATTTAAATCACAAATTTTCATAAAAAAGTGCTTTAAATAAACATAGTGGTGGGCGGTTTCCAAATACGACATTTATGCGTTAATTTTTTAACCGATAAGATCTTCGTTTCCTCATGTAAATTGAGCAATTGATTATCAAATATGACATTGTATTGAAACTAGGATTCTAATTTCAGAAATAGATGGTTATCAACAGGCAATGCAACTGAAAAAAAACGCATTATGTGTGACAACTGGTGTCAGATGCCATTCTGACACTTCGGCAACCAAAATATAAAAACAAAAAAGTAAAAAAAATTATGCTCAATGGATTGTTTCCAAAATGATCGATGAAGGAACAATTAAATTGAAAACTATTTTCTACGGAAAACAAACGTAAGCATCATGGGATCTGAAGACAATATCCGATATTTGTAACTCTCACCAAAGCCCGGACACTACGAGCAATATTTAGATTCAATTCAATTCAAAATATAGCATAATATTTACTATTTGGTAACTGAAATTGACAATTTCGGTTGCCAGTTGCCATCTATAATATAATTTTGGCAACTGACAACGCTGATGAAGTTCAGTAACCATGCGTAATCGACCCATTAGTCTACAACAAACCTAATTTCAAGTAGAAATATTATTCTTACAACCATTAATTATTCCAATAATTTAATATTTTACTTATTAAATTTTGAATTGAAAATCCTCGTTTAAAAATTTCCTGCTTTTTAATACTCCTTCAAATTATTTTTCCTGTCTTCAGTTATTTTTAATTTAATTCCATAATCACATTTATTATCAATTTCAGTTAATATTACGTAAATTTCAGTTTTTTTTTTCAATGAACCTTGCACAACATTGTGCAAACGAAATTCCTATAGATTGATGGTTAAGGTTATGGAAAACTTGTTTATTTTTCTCGTGTTCTTTATTATTATTATTTTCTAAATTATCTATGGAAATGTGAAAAAAGCAAGATATTAAAAACAAACAATTTAAGGGTTGTTAAACAAATGCGGGCAGTGGCTATGAGCACACCTTGCAAGGAAAAATAAATACCTGTAGTGCATTTTTACACATTCACATATTCGTAAATAAATTTTTTAGATTCTTTCAATACGCCAAAGGAAAACCGACCACAACAAAGTAAAAACTAACAAATATTTATAAGTGTCGCAGACTACGTGTTTGTAATAAAACAAAAAAAGCTGTAAAATAAGACACGAGTACTGGTAGAGAGATACGATGAAGGTTATCATTGGGATGGTTGGATTTAAACATAAAAGCAGAAATGTGAAAGGATTATTTGTGTGTAAGTAAAATCGTTGCTATGAATGACTATGATGTATTGGATTCTAATAAAGATTTAAATTTTTAGATTTCTTTTAGAATGAACATGAAACGTTTTGTCGTTTGCGATATAGAGATTTGAAAACTATTGTTCCTATCTTTGTGTATGGAAACTTCAATCTGCAAAGTTAATGTAAAAATGAACATTTGGAACGATTCTATAGTTTTAAACTCTAACGCTTTTAAAATGCAAAAAATAAAGTATATACAAAGTAAAGTATATAGTCGTTGCGTTCAAAAGCTCCTTTGCGCGGGAAACTAATATACGACCATCATTTCCTATTAACCTCAATCCGAATACGTTAAAGTCACGAGATATATAAAATCTTTTGGAAGCAACCTAATGACATCAAACTCGAAATATCGTGAATTGAAAACTGCAAAGGAATAAATGATACTAAAACTATGCGGATTGCAATCGATATGAATTTCAGAAACAAATAAGAGAGTATTTATGGGGTTGTTCTTAACTAGTGATATGTTCATCATATTTATACACATCTCCGCATTTATTTGATGTCAGATTTGTTATATAAACACCTCTTCTGAAACGGTGGCAATTTCAAATCTTACTCTTGATGAAAATAGAAATATAATCCTCAGTTCTTAAAATAGAAATCAGAAAGATGATACGGCTCTGCGATTCCCAATGCATGCAGTTTAGAACATAGTATACAGTTTTTTTTAGAATCCAAATGGGTGAAATTATACTCACTTTAATATTAAACAATTGCAGTCTCTACCAAGGCTTCCTTACTGGCTTAGGTGTCGTTTATACGAACAAAGCATACTTCAGAAGGTTAAGTTAAGTCATCATGCTACCATGGAAGCATTAAAAGCAGTATATATGACTCACCTGGGTCCTAGAGGTCCTTTGTGTTACCTAAAAAGATAAGAATTGAAAGAAAGGAGAGTGTAGAATGAAGTATTATAAGCTAAAAGCTAAGATGATAGACCGAGATTGGTAAGAAAGCATGTTATTGAATAGGGAAAAAGAGAGAGATTAATATTTGTTGTCCCGATTTATCCAGCCTTTGCATCACCCATTTAGTTGGCGTAACAAGTGAACACTGACCTACCCAACTCATCCGTAATTTCATATGAAACCGCTTAAGTCCCTTCAGAGACTGTAGCAAGCACATCCAAAGAAGTGTCTACGCAATCCACTCAACCCAGGGCAGTGGCAGAGCAGATAAGAATTTTTTCTCCTCTTCGTTCATACAGCTCCTGCAAAAATTATTCGTGGAAAACCCCATTCGCGATACATGTGCCCCGAAGAGACAGTGTCCGGGATATTGAGTTCTAGTCCCACATAAATGGGGTCATATCATCTGTGCAATTAAACACGATGATTTATTCAACCATCATTGTTTCTCTACGCATCTCCTACAAGCGGTAAGTGGTAGTCAGCACACTTACGTATGCGCAAAAATTACGCGTGACAACATACAATGAATAAATCTGCCGCGATTTACATGAGTAGTTCAGGCACAACTGATATCGGAATGTAGCAAGAGGCTCAACGCCTACTGTCCAAAACTTGTGTAGTCTTAGACCACACGATACACGAAATTTTATTTAAGTGCCAGTAAAATCCTACCTCTTTAACAGTCTAAAGATATAGTGGACGCACCCATATTGTTTTGCCCAATTTCATGGACTGATGTTGTTACCAAAACATAAACCAAAAGTCTACAAAGCATGCTATGCAATATATGTGGAAGATCAAACGATAGAATCTTTAAAGAAAAACGAATCGATGGTAATAAATACACCACAGACAACAATAAAGGATCAATGTACCAGGATATGAATACGACAATTAAGTAAAAAAATTATTTAAAATTGCTCACGTCGATTTGGGTGTAGAAGCCTCTTATTTTTCTTATGCTACATAACATCGGAAAAAATGCATAATCGAATATGGTGGTAAAAAAAAGATATATTCAAAATCATATGGCCAAATAAAACAATAACGATTTTCAATATTTCATAAAATGAGTCATAAAATCTCAAACATTTTCTACAAAACTCAATACTTGAATATTATTGAAATTTCAATCAAATGTGAGGTTATGTTATGATTTAAATTTTGAAAAATTAAAAAACTAAAAGAAATGTTTTATATAAAAGAATTAATACTTTTATATTAATTTAAAAACTCAGAGCAATTTCTCCAAAGCGCAGGCGTCAATATTTATTTTAAATATTTCAATGTTTACTCATCTTTTGTTCTCTATTTAAATCTCTTTTACTGTTATAAAATGAGTAATGAAAAAACCCCAACTAAAGCAAAATAATGAAGAAGGATAATAAGAAAATAGAAACTGAAAATTTCAGACAGTCAATCAGTCAGTTGTAGTATTTAGTTCTTTAAGAATCGTTGTTTATTTATTGAAAATAAATTTATTTTTATTGCTTTTATAATTAAATAAGCGTTTTTCTTTATCTTTAATTAAAGCAATTTTTTTTTTAAAGAAACTAAATAAATTTTATAAAAAGAGAATTAAAAATAAATTTAAAGATGTAACAAATTAGCAAATAATTATAAAAATCAATTTTCGTATAAACCAAACTAAATTTTTGTTGAGCTTTCGAAAAAGATACAATCATTACAAAAAGTTTCCTTCCGCCTTACTACAATATATTTTGCATTGTCCTTTGAAAATTGAGAAACGCTTGCACACATACACACACACAACTAAATTGCAGGAGTTTCTTTTAGAGTATATGTATATAAGTGTCTATATGTTTATGTATATATGAATAATGATGAAATTGTATTTGTACACCCTACAAGCTTAAAGAAATCATATCAACATATTTTCGCTTGTTTTTTTGATATTGAGTCAAGTCATATAATTTAAAAAGTCTTCGTCATCTTTATCATCATCATCATTAGCACCAGCAGCAACAACAACATCATCATTAGCTAATAGTTTATTACAAAAACAAATCGGGATATTTAATTGTTTCCAATAAAATCCAATACAAACAAACAAACAAACAAATTGGAATTATGATGTTATGATTATACAACTACAATTGCAAATGCCAAAAGCAGAATTCCACAAAAACAACTGCAAGTTGGACAAAACAACTTTAGTAGAACCAGCAGCAGCAACAGTGTAAATTAAGTGTTTAAATTAAAACAACCCTAATTGGAATTATAATCACAAAAGTAAAAAAATTAAATCGAAATCCTAAAGAAGGAAATCCCAGAAACAAGCCCACCACCTTCTTCAGCTAATTTTTAAATATTTAAATCATATTTATATGTAATAAATAATAAATAACTAATACTAATAACTAAATATTTGTAATACAACATTAATCAGGAACAACAACAACAACTAAAACTAATTATTATAAATTATCAATCAAAAGAAAAAATGGCATCTGAAATTGGTTTTTGGTTATTTTGCTGTTTAATGGTAATTTTATTATTTTATTGTTTATTTGAACTTCATTACTTCCTGCGTATGTGCCTGTGTGTCCTGCTCGCCCGTTTTGTTAAGAGGAAATGTCATATTTTGGAATCGACTACAGTTTCCGGTATGTATTAATAAATATTATTATTATGAGTTTATTTTTGACATACATGTATACCCTCCACCATCGCAAGTGTTATCATTTCGTGTATAACGCCAAGAAGTTAACATCTAGGAACCCATAATGTATATATAATCATGTATAAAATCAAAAGTTGTGGGTACGCTCACATCCACAATAATTGAGAGATCTCAATGAAATTTGCACTGAGTATTTGTCATTGTCCTGAAATATTTCCTATCAGTATAGTAAAAAGATACAGAGCGATATCTGAGACAACCTTCAAATTCAATCGAAGTACTTTTGTAAAATTATCAATTATAAATCAACAAATTAGAATAAAATAATGAATATATATTCTTGCATCAAATCAAAATCTGAGTCGATTTAATAATGTCTGTCGGTTGTTAGCACGCTTACATGGCAATTTCTCCCAGAGCTCAATGAAATTTATCCTGAGTATTTATTATGTTCCTGAAAAGTTTAAACCAGCAAAATCAATTTAGTATATTAAAAGATATAGACCGATATCTGCGACAACCTCTAAATTTAGGTGAAGAACTTTCGTAAAATTATGGACATATTAAAATACATTTTGGCATTAATAACAGAAGAAATATGTACCTCATTACCATTATTAATAAATTATCAAAATCGGTCCAATGTAAAAAAAGTTATAGCCAAAAATATATCAAATTTTATGACTCCTTTTTAAGGTTTCTTTTTTATATATAAACAATTTTATATATTGTATGAATTGAAGATTCGGCCTAGTTTTTTTACATAAAAATCAAATGACTGCGTCGAAACATTAGTACCCTGCACCAACAGAAATTCTTTCCCCACAGTTAGATAGAATCGTTGTTTTTTTAATAAATCAGTAACATTTTAAGATTAATATGAAATTTTTGGTATCGATAGCACAGGAGTGTGGCTTTAAAATTTAGAACGTTTGTATCCGATAGAATGTCCATAAACGGAGTTATAAGCTCTTAAAAACGGTATCAGAAAAATACTTTAAAAATTGGTATATTATTTGCTATTTATCTCCTAGAAGGAGTGAGATCAATAAATTCTAAACATACATATATGTTATTATAAACTGAATCCCTGAATTTACAATTTTAATTTTTTTATTCGTTATATGCTGAACTATTGATTTTTGTTGGAATAAAATAAATTTTAGATTTGCCAACTGTAGAAAATTTTGGCCAAACCATAACACTACCATCGCCCAAATTACTTTTTGACATCCGATTTTCGTTTGTTCTCAAATCGTGTCAATACATGAGTATGAATCAGGACCGTCTAAATTAACTTTTTCTACACCTCTGTCCATATCATATATTTTCCTCAGAATTTAAGACGATTTTCTTTATTTTTTCTTTCTTTGTGATAATACGGAAGCTAAAGGAAATTTTATCGCGAAACCAAGAAATGTGCGAGATTTAAGCCCTTCAAACTGATATTTTTAAAAGGAGTTGTATGAAACCTATGAGAAATAATATTTCGTCATCGTATAATTTGATACATAATTTTAGAATGTTTTTATACTTATTTGTGATAAATTTCGTTGAAATCTTTTATGGCCTTAAACTGGCAGGAACATTTGTATAGGGGCAAGGTGAAATAATGGACCCATCATCACCAATTTCAATAAGTATTGTCTTTGGGAAGTTTCATCAACATATTTTTAAAATTGTGATATGCAATTTGTTCGCAGGGTTTACATGGACAACCAGCCAGGTGGATGGACGTACGCACGGACATTGTTAAATCGAAAAAGATCCTGATTCGAACGGTATACATAAAAGTGGTGGTAGACATATTTTTTCCGTCCGTTACAAACTTCTGTATAAACACATTATACCCCACCACCAACGGTGGTTTAGGAAGTACAAATTAAATGCGTTTATAGGAATATGCATTAGTGTGTATGCTAAAATTAATAATTGCTTAGTGTGGGGACTATGATAACTACTATGACTAATTATGTCCGTCTTATAGTGGCATGGTTGGCTTATAGGAACTCTCGCTGTACTTCTCAAGTCTTTGATTTAGGATTTCTTTCTTATTCTTCGTATAACAATTTTTCCGTTTCAAGAAGCAGCTGAAAGTCATCATTATCTTCCTTCAGAAACTTTTCCCCCTGAAAGTGTCAACCTGTGTCTCCATTACAGAAATCTGCTTTATCAAGTTTACTCTTACTGTCGCTCTCATTAACTGTGTTTCCAAAATTTCATCAAAACCATTTCAGAAGTTTAGAAATTTAATTTTATTAATTTATTAACATTAATTCCCTTTTGAAATGTTCCAGGTATTTGTTTAACCAATGACATCGATACGCTTCTCTATCACATGAATAATGCTCGCTATTTTCGAGAATTGGATTTTGCACGTGTAGATTTTTATGAACGCACCAATTTATATCGTACAATTCTCGCCAAAGGTGGTTCCGTATTTCAGGGAGCAGCCACAATACGTTATAGACGTTTTATAAGACCTTTTCATAGATTTAATATTGTTTCAAGGGTAAGTTTTTTCCACCAGAAAACAAACGTTTCTAAAAACAGTAAAAAATTTCCCCTTTTCTAGATAATCTACTGGGATGATCAATCCGTCTATATGGAACATCGTTTTATACGACCATCTGATCAATTTATACATTGTATAGCAATTTGTCGTCAACGTATTATTGATTGTTCGGCCGAAGATGTTATGGCTGAATTATTATCACCCAAAACTGCACAATTGCAGGCATCGCGTAACACATTAAGTTCTACAGTTAGTTTAGATCATGCTATAGCCAGTACAAATGTTGATCAAAATATGGCGGAAAATGGTCAAGTGAGAACGAAATTAAAACCAGATTTACCGGCGGAAATACAAAAATGGATAGAATATAATGATTTATCTAGTAAAAATTTAAGACAAAATTGCTGATAGAAAAAATTTTAGATTTTTATTTTATTTAGAATTATTTTTTTAGTTTTTAAATTAAATATAAAAAACTTTTTGTTATTAGTGTACTTAAAAAATATATATATAAAATATATTATTGTAATGAAAATCTATACGGATCAAAATGTATTGGTCGTTATTTATTAAAAATATTTATATAATTATACCTCGTTTCCAAAGAAACATTGAACTGAAGTAGAAAGCGTTCTTAAATTCCATTTTCGTGCAGTGTAATTTTTTAATTTAATTGAAATTATTAATACAATTTGCAAAAAAAATGTTCGTTATCACGATAGCTGGGTCTCCGTTCCCGAACGACCCGAATTCGACTCGGCCAAAGATTGTGAACCCAATGACATCTGTATCAATTGGAAATTTCCAAAAAAAGAACTACCAGATACAGCCGAATTGTTGCAACAACAAAAAACTGTTAAAGTCACGCCCTACTATATAAAAACCTACACCAGATTGTTGGTTGAAATGACTGCTTAGTCCCTCGTATAATTTGCTTTTCTTATGTGCAATAGATTTTTAAAATAATACTACTTTCCAAATTTCATTGAGATATTTTCCAACTGCGTCCGTTGCGAACAAATTTTAAATGGACAGCAAGACGGACGGACATGGTTAAGTCGATTCTGAAAGTGATTCAGTGTCAAAAGGTTATAAAAATACATATTTTTAAAGTTTTAATTACCAGTGATGAAATTTTTCGAAAACCTTTCCATTGTCGATGTTATAGTACTTATTGTCACCTTGCTCGTACAGGTAGATCATCTCCGTTTAAGATCTACCACACTTTTAAACCCCTTTTTGTACTCTTCTCTTTTAACAAATGCCCAATATCTCTCCATTGGCCTTAGTCCCGTGCAGTTTGGAGCATTTGCCTCTCTTGATACAAATATCACAAAGGGCTTGTTTACTATTGCGACAGGATACCAAGTCAGTCAAATAATAAGTGGGCATATTAAGTCCTGTTAATGGAAGCAGCCTTTTTTGTAAACATTACTTGACATAAATTTTGGTATTTATAGAACCCGTTGTAGCAAGTGATTGGCTCTTTTACCAAAAAACTTTTAGAGAAATTTTGACTGCAAACGTTTTCTTCAATGTTACCTCGATCACCAGCAACATATAATTTTTGACCAGGAAGTATATTTTCAGCAACGTTCCTTCAAGGAACTTTTTAATCCTTTTATGTTTTAAGAACCTGCATTAGCTTTAATTTTTCGTACCAAATAGTCCGATCTTTGAGATAACCGGACTGCTTTCCTATCGGATGTGTTGGGAGCTCTTTTGAGAATGCCTTCTATTTTTGGCCTTTTAAAAGATCATGTGACAATTCTTTCATCCTGAAACACATTTCCTATTAACGGATAAGTTCTTGCAGTTCTATTTAATAATATTGGAAGCACTTTGAAGGCAGACCTTTGAATGTTTGGCCTATTTTGTGTAGCATCAAGTTATCTGGAGGCTCATTATATCAGATTAATTATTATATTAATTTCTTTGATATTAACGCTCTGTAACTGACGTGGTAGTCCAGCAAACTAAAGAATTTGACTTAAAAAAAGTCTAAAATATTTTGATTTTGAACTTTATCTCCGACACAAGCGACATTGAAAATGCACATTTTATTTAAAAATTCATTTATAAAAAAATATTTATTTATTTAAAATAAAAAAGCAAAATGTAAAAATAATTTACACTAAACTCTACACACCATTTTAATTTCTATTTTTCATTTACTTATTAACTCTACTTTTCTTTACGTAATTTCTGACTAGAAACCTCAATAGCTTCCAACCATAATTTCAAGTCCTCTGGCATTTCAGGACGCTTTAATGCCTCTTGATAGGTTTTCATTATATCCATAACATTACAATTAGTAATGCATTGTTTGGACAAGGCAACAGCCCGTACAAAACCATCGGCCAAAGTTATAAATTGCTGTTCCAAATAGATGGCTTTCTCATCCCACCAAATCAATTTAGTTTGAATTTTATAAGGATGGAAAATGGGAATGGTACGACGATAACGAACACTGGAAGCACCCTGGACAGCACCACCATGACGTTCTTTAACCTTTTCGTAGAGGCCGGTAAGGGCATAGAAATGAAAACGGGCAAAATCTAATTCACGCAAATAGCGGGCATTATTCATGTGTCTAATGAATATATCAACATCTTGTGAGGTGCAGAGACCTGAAAACGGAGGGCAAAGAAATGCAAAAGTTAATGAATTAAATAAGTGAATAAAATTAAAATCTATAAATACGTAATAATGAAATAATTAAATTGTTATTAAAAGGATGAGATCAAAAAGAATTAATTCTTTGAAAGTAAAAAAAATTAATTTAATTTTAAATAATTACACACTATTAGAGGTGCCCAAAATGCAGATTTCCCCTACATGCACACTTAAATGACTGCTATTGGTCTCTTATTAATTTCAGCAGAGCGAGCAATCATTTAATGTAATTTTTTGCTGCTTCACTCCAAAAAAATAGAGTTATAGTGCTCTAATTAGTATGCTGCTCGACTCAGAATTCTTTTCTGAGCCACTTTTTGCTCGTCCGTCCATGTAAATATCTTGGACATAAAGTCACAATTTTATTTCAATAAAATTTGACACGAATGATATTTTTGGGCTAAGGAGGAGTCTACTGAAAACGGCTTTATGTCCAATATTTGAAAAAGCTGTCAAATAAAATTTTCCCCGGAATAGAGCTTAATGTTTATATAACACTCAAGTATGAGAAATTTTTAATTTGAGTTGTTACAAATACATTTGATATAAGTCTTTTCTCATTTCAATCTAATCGGACGTGTCCCCAGGTAGTGGATAGGGGGTCGTAGAGCACAAAGAGCCCCAATAGGGTTTGAATAGTGTATCAAAGAACCGATATTTTCGGAAAACCGCTTTTCGAGTTATTCGAAAAATGGAATATTTATAAAAACCGGTTTTGATTACGGTTTTATTTATAAAAACCGGTTTTGAAAACGGTTTTGTTTGATTATTATAAATCTATAGAAATACTATATTTGAATAGAAATTTAGAGTTTAAAGAATAAAGAACATATATCGTGTAATGACCTTTATATGGAATGAAGTTGAAATAATGGTTCCATCGTAACCACACAGTGTATTTGTTCTTATATCTGAATGTATCTAAATTATAATGAATAAAAAATCTTTTAGAATATCAGTTAATTGTTTTTATTGACATGGTTATGCCTAAACCAGACGGACATATGATGTCTAATATGCGTACTGTACTTTTCTCATTTAATACATAAAATGAAAAATTTCATATATTCTCAGTCATGGGCGAAAATGAAACTGAATATTTAAGTATACTAAATAAATATTCAGCAATAATTTGAAAACAGAAATTATTCGAAACCGCTCAGTTTTCTGAAATCCAAAAAAACGGTTAACCGGTTTCCAGTTTCGGTTTTTGAATACACTAGGTCCGAGCTACCGAAGTTATAATGCCATACTACTCTCCAATCATTATATTAAATTAAATGATCAGCCGATCAAAATTTACAGATCTATTTTCGAAATACAATTCGATTCTGCCCCACTGTGCAATATGGTGTTGGATATTATATAGTCGGTGTCAACTGACTATTTAACTCTTCTTTCTTTTTTTAACTAAACAAATTTGCATTCCAATTAAAATTTTTTCTTAATTTAAAATTCCATTATAGAATTCAATCCTTTAAAACCCCCTCTCTCCCCCCTCCTGAAAACCGGTCAAATTACAATTTTGTAAATAAAAAAAACTTTAGGGCATTAAGTAAAGAAGAAAAGAAGGTCTTACCATAAATTGTTGTTGTATCAGTAACTTTCCGTTTACTTTGGAACAAACGACCGGCCAACACCGTAAAGATGCATCTTATGAAATAGTTGACATCCCAGATTATATACAAAATCAAAGCGAATATTAAGAAACCCATTTTGTTGACTGCAAAACGAAATTAATTTAAAATTCGATTAATTTTGAAATAAACAAAAAAAATTTACATAAGTTTTTTTTTTTTTTTAATTTCTGTTCAGTAAATAAAATTTCCACGCGGGTTAAAGTTCAAAAACCGAAAATTAAAGCGAAAGTTTTTTTCTCTCTTTCTTTTTGTTTTGATATTTTAAATAAATTTTGTAACTTTTTTAATAAATAATAATAACAATATTTTGTTAATATTGTCTATTGTATAAATATTTATGCTTTTTTTGTATCCTCCACCACCTCCAATGGTAAATACGGTATAATAACTTTGTCATTTTGTGTGTAACGCTAAGAAGTAAACATCTAAGGACCCATAATGTATACATATATTCTTGCATAAAATCAAATTCTGAGTCGATTTAGGTATGTCAGTCTGTCTGTTGCTGGTACGCCCACATATTTCTACACCCTCCTCCTCCGCTGCAAGTGTTGAAGAGGTACATTAACTTTGTAATTCCGTCTGTTGTTGGTACGCTCACATTGACAATAACTGACAGAGCACAATGAAATTTGGCATGAGTATTTGTTATATTCTTAAGAAGTTTTTTATTTAAAATCAGCAAAATCGGTTCCGTATATCAAAAGATATATAGATTGATATCAGAGGCAACCTCTAAGTTTCAGCGAAGAAATTTCGTAAAACTGTCAATTAGAAATCGACAAATTCAAATCACATTATCTCATAATATAAAGTTAAAGTTATACGAACTTCAATATCATTCCAAAAATTATTAAAATCGGTTCATTTGAAAAAAAGTTATAGCCAAAAATAAAAGTAATTTTAAGACTCATTAAGTGCTCCTGCTTTGTTTTTAAGAAAAACTTTTATAAATTGTAACGTTTGTGAGTGTGCATGTACGAAATATAACGCATTTACTTACACGTATTTGTGGTGAAGGGTATTGAAGATTCGGCATAGCCGAATATAACATTCTTACTGGTTTTGTTTGATTACGAAAAAAGTTTGTTAACAACTTTGTTTTCATTTTCACTATTTATTTATGATTTACCTGTATTTTAGTTCAGCGTTTGTCCCAAGTCACGGCCACCTCCAAAGAGTTGTCTAAACAAACTGACAACTATACGTTTTTCACTTATGTGAGCAACAGGTGAAAGATATATATTTTTGATCGCTTTCTATTTTTGTGACAAACAAAGAGAAAAAGCTTGATAATGACAAAAAAAGCTTTTGCTTAAATTAATGGAGTGTTGAAAAGTTTAGTGGTTATAGGGTTGCCAATACATATTCAGTTTTAAAATGACCCTTTCAAAACCAAATTTTCTCTGTTAAACTAAAATATTAGAGGTTCTTTTGTGTTGGAACCAAATCAAAGTGTGTTGGATTTGGACTTATTTTATAGCATATTTTAATTGGTTTTAACAAAAGTCTCACGGACATTTAAACATTTTTCAGAAGCAAAATTTTTCTTACAAAAATCAGATAAGTAATTAAAAAGAAATTTGTTGTGAGTTTGATTGAAATGTGTATCGAAAAATTAAAAAGATTTTCGTAATTGGCTTTACATGTGGAAGCTGTCAATTATTAAGGACCGAACTTTTTGAATTTTAATTTTGTGAGCTTAAAATCCCATTCCAGTAGGACATTTGGATTTATGTGAAATAACACATACTGATTACAGAGGTGTTCTGCATCATTATATTGATTTGGATTATCTGTATTTTTATCTCTTAAAGTTTTCGAATTATTTTGAATTAGAAATTTGAACTTTAAAACTTTTGTAAAATCTTTTTTAAGCTAAAAAGTTTCATCCAAATTTTTTTTGAAACACAGAAAGTTTTAATTAAAATTGTGTATCCAAAACTTTATCTGGCTAAGTCCAGATAATCTTAAAAATAACCATTTTTATATAAATTTTAAGTTCAATCTATAAATTCTAAATTCCAAAAGCCTGAATCTTAAAACAGAATGAAGTTATGAAAACCCTAATATGAAACTTATCACATGGTAATGACTTCTTCCAGACCTCAAAAAAATGTGGACTCTAAAAACTTAAAAAATCCTAACTTGAAGGATTATTTCATACATTTGAAAATTCAAAGAAATCCATTAATTAATAATTAAATCGTTTTATTTAAAGAATATGATCCAACATTCCCTGAAAATTTCTAACAATAATCAATTTTAAAAGGAGATGACTGAAACATGTAACACATCTTTCATTTTATAGTCCACGCTTTAAAATGGTAACCAATAGACTTTTTTCCTGCGATCTGCGAAATAATTATATATAAATTCCAACGAAAATCGTTATATATTGACTTACAATTTCTTAATTTTCAGAACTGATTTTTTTAATTTTTGAAGTCAATGAAGTACATTGGGGATTTCATAGAAAAGGTACGTAAAATATAATGTTAATAATTTTTTTTCAGAATTTCTATTCCCAAAAATGTAAATCGATTTCAAAAAAAAAAAAAAAAAAAAAAACTAAATAAGTGGCATCACTTATCGTAAACTGAGGAATGTCAACGAACAAGTTGTACGCTGTTAGTGACTATCAGTTGTATCGCACAAATTCTTGTTTGATAAAAATCCCAACAGATACAACATACATGTGTATACACAACAACAACACACAGATAGACAAACCACAAAAGACAACATCTTCTTCTAGTAAGAAAAAAAATATATTTTATTTTATTTTATAAATTGTTGTAATATTCGAACAATTTCAAAAATTTTGAATTCAGTACGTTTCGTATGCTCGCGGTGTTAAGAACTTTTTTTCTGAAATTTGAAATTTTGAATTTTGAACGTGATTTTTTAGTAACGAAAATAAACAAAAAAAAAAATAAAAATTAAAAAAAGTGAATAAAGAAAAATTAGTTATCAAATCAAATGTTGAAAATCGCATTATAATGTTGAACACACAAAATACGAATTATTATAATAAAAACAACAACGGCAAAAATTTTTTTTATAAAAAAGTTACAAATTTAAATTGATTTAAATGCAAAACATCTAACAAACCCAACAAAAAAGAAAAGAAACACAACCTAAAAAATAAATTAAAAAAATCATAGAAAAAAATAGTTGATTTTGAATCATAGAAAATATTGAAATTGAAAATTCTCAAAAAAACAAAAGCACTTTTCTCTCTTAGAAGATTTAAACAATTTAATTCAGAAAAAGGTGTGTAATTCTGTATTTTTAAAATTATAATTGTGTTACGATTTAATTTTTTCTTAATTTATTTATGAGTTTATTTATGTTTAAGTGTTTTTTTTTTTTTCAAAACGAAAACAATTATTTTTTTTTTGAATTTTAAGTACAATAAATACAAACACAACAATAACAACAAACATTTATTTTTAATTTACATAAAATTAGAAAATTTACCAGAAGAAGAAAAAAAGTGAAAATTTAAAACAAATAAAAAATATTTTGAAAACCAAAAACAAAAACAATTAAAAAAAACGAAAATAATTAAAAAAAAACAAAAATAAAAACAAGTACGAATAACGAATCTTTAATACCCTTCACTACAAATACGAGTGAAGTAAATAGGTTATTTCTTGTACACACACACACACTCACAAACATATCCACATATTGTCTGTTTCTTTGGAATTTACAGACAGCTTAACTATTGGACCAATTTTGCTGAAATCTTCACAACATGGGCTATAAAAAAATTCCAAAGTTCTAAAATTTAGTGCCAATTACTTTCTTAAGGAAACAGTTTTACTGAACAAAATGTAGGACAAATAGGTGCAGGGGGAGGCGTATCCCCATACGAGAACTATAACAGCGAGAGTTCTTACATTCTCAAGGATCTGTTTTATTGGACATAATGCAGAATGAATAGGATCAGGGGGAGGGGTAGCCCTCTTACAAAGCATATATTGATTACCGCATATCTAAATAATTACTACAGTAAAAATTTTAAAATTTAATTTGAATTATTTCCATAAAGATCTATTTTACTAGACAAAATGTAGGACGAATAGAATCAGGGGAAGGAGTTGCACTCATATAAAGAAAATATTGATTATTGATAAAGCAAATATTTTCAAATTTGGTCCCAAACAATTTTTTAAGGAACAGTTTTAGTTGACAAAATATGGGACTGGTAGGAAAGTAGGCCCAAAGCAAATATTGAAATTGTATCTCAATAACATTCTCTAGAAAAAAGGGATTGAAACCAATGTTTCAATCCCTTTCTAAAACAATTGATGTGATGAAAAAATATTGCACAGGTAGGACACATTGTACTTTTGCAGTTAAAATTCATAAATTAAGCCCCCAACTATTTTTCTGTAGAACCGTTTTACTGTTACTAATGTTCTTCCCTTGAATTTAAAGGTAGCTCAGATATCGTCTATATCTTTAAAGCGATTTTGCTGGTTTCAAATACTATAACTTATAATCGAGTCAAATTTCACTGAGCTTTGTCAATTATTGTGGATGTGAACGTGCCAACCACAAACAGAATGATGGACGGGCATAGCTAAATCTAATCAGACTTTGATTTGGTCCAAGAATATGTATACATTATGGAGTCTGAATTGACTACTTCTTAGTGTTACAAACGGAATGACAAACTACTCTCCATCACCACAGTGGAGGACATAAAAACAACTTTTTTTATTAAATATTTAATAAATTTATCAAAGACAAAAACCTTTTATTTTTAACTAGTTAAATTAAGAGAGAAAACACAAGGATCTTATTATCATTATTTATTATTATTTATTATTAAATAATGATAATAATAAAATATGATAATAAATAATTTTGATTTTGTGTGAAATTATTATTAATTTAAAATAATAAATAAGATAAATTGATTTTGATTACAATTTCCACTGAGTCCGAATTTATTATAATTTATAAAAATAAAATGTGTTCAGATAAATATTTTTTGTCATTGTTGTTATTGCTGTTGTTGTTGCTATTATTATGACTACTTAACAGGCGATGGACAAGTGGTATTTTGTGCTTTTTTTTTTGCACACTCTAAGTATAATGTACAATAATTCACAAAAGCAGTGTTTCCCAAATAAAAAGCGAAAAAAATTTTAAATAATGATCTCATGTTGCCATGAGTTATGAAATTGATTAGAAAATTTAGAATTATATAAAAAAATTATTTTAAAAAATGTTCATTACATTCACATTCATGTAAGATTTATGCTAATTGAGGTGATTTTCGAAAATGATATTATATGACGGCTATAGAAAATTATAGATCGATTCCCATAAATTTTGTTATATGAATCTTTAATATACGAAGTCTTTTTACAATACCTAACGTTTTTCAGAGTTCGGAGTTTTTAAGTGATTTTTGTAAAGTAGATCTCTTATTTGAATTTACTATAAGGAATAGGACTATTCATTTACAGAAAAAATGTTATCTATAAGAAATTTAGACCTATAATAACCTTTATCGCCTTTAATTAAAACCAGTTAACCAACCGGAAAAAACGACATGTCGAATAATTAGACAATTGAAGTTATTTGAAACTGGTCGGTTTTCTGAAATGCAAAAAGCTGGTTAATCGGTTTCCGATTTTGGTTTTTGAATACACTAATTTGGACTAATACAAAAAATGTGTCAAATTTAATTAAATGTAATTTAGTTTTATATCTATAAGTTTTATGAGCTGAATTCCGGGAAGGCATTTGTATAGGAGCTACCTGGTATATTGAACCGATCATTAAATATTCACATGTATCACAAATTTCATGGTGATATCTCTAAAATGTTCACTTGTCAAATGTTCATAACGTTATAAGGACAGTGTGACAATAAACATTAAGTCGCCTCAAAAATTTTGAGTCAAACGGCCTTCTTTAAAGAGGTCCGTTTCAAACAATCAATTTTTCCTAAAATTTGTTCTCATAACATGATGTGACCCGTTTTAAATAATGTCTTGATTTTCGGTTTTTAGACTTGAAACAAAATTAAAGGAAAGCAAGCAAGAATCGGAAACTATATTTAAATTTGGAAGACTATAAAGTTAATTGAAAATTATATTATTTTATCTTTCTACACGCGAAATACGAAAATGCAAGATCTTAGTGAACATTGTCTTCCAAAACCCTTCATTTGTTATGAATGAAAACTGTGTCCAATTAAAGTTCGTCACGTTTTTCTTTCGTAAAAATTTCCGAGAGTTTTGAAGGATCAATATAAAGCAAACATTTTCATTATTAAATCTGTTTCTCAGATTTTAAGACGCCAAACTACTTTCGAAATATTGGAAAATTAAATAGAGTTTCAAAAAATATTGGCAAACGGAAGAAGACTTTTTAAAAAATCTAAAAGTTTTCAGAAAAAATCAAATATTTTAATTAATTTGTACTTTGATTGTTTTATAAAAGAACTAATAAGTTAAGGACTTCTTATACTCTCTTCCAAGTCTATTTGTTTGACGCCTATTTGCAATCAACATACGTATATGCGCGAAAGTAGAGACTGCACTGCACATCCAGGTTGATATATGATTACACCCAGTGACCCAAATTCGCTATTAGACGAACTACTATTGATTGACAGTCCGGCTGGTAGTCCATGATTAAATTACAAGTCGCACAATTGGTGATATCTTCAAGAACGAACCTTATTGAAATTTGATTCGATCGATCAGTATTTTACCGACGTTTGGTGCAAATAAGTCTTATAATATTCAAAAACTATTTGATGATAATCAGTCTATTTTTTCTATACAAGTCCCACTTCTCAATATCACTGTTAAGTACATTAATCTTTCAATGAGATAAATATAAACAGGAATCGATGGTCCAAATTTTATGAAATTCGGTCCATTAATCACACAATAAATGTAGAATAAAAACACAAATTGCACGAGGGTCGTACCATAATTAATGATATTGAAATTTCAAATAAATATCGTTGTTCGTTTAAATTTTATTAAAGTTGAAATATTAATTTTATTTAAAAAAATTTCAGAGATATTCAATTCATGTGTAAAAAACGTATAACTTGGCAGAAATTCCAATCTAAATTATGTTTCCTCTAGTGAAATTTATATATTTTCCATATGTTTCTACCTATAAATCAGGATGATTTTAGCTTTTCGATTTAGAAACTTGACAAAAAATTGATTTTTTAACTGACCAAATTCGGTTAGGGCTTGTGGGAAAATCTTTGTCCCAAGGTTATCCAAATTTAGTTTAAACTCATTCCGGTTAAAATTTAAACAATAAAAAATTTTTGAAGTTCAGAATAAAAATGTGTTTTTATCAGTTAATAAATGTTGACACCATTTTGAAAAAAAATCTATTTCTTTTAAAGATTCAAACTTCAGATTAACATAACTTTTTAACGGATTCAAATATATATAATTATTACATTAATATTTTTTAGAACTTTACAGAGAATCTGGCAGATTTTAAAATAATTTTAGGACTTATATAAAGCCCGCTACCTTAGAGAGATCTAAAAAAGGTTAAAATTTATTATTAAAATTTGGATTTTTGCCGAATTAAAAAAAAAAAAATAACATACCCGAGTTGGTCGACCCCCTGAACTTATAGGCGCTTGAACTTCTATTTTAATAGAAATTATAAGGACTATCTGTATAATTGTTTTCCCCTATGCATAAATGGATTTTTGCCGATTTAAAAAAATATTAACATATCCAAGGTTGTCAACTTTGGAAATTCACCAACTACGCCCCTGACCTCATTTATAGTCGTTTGAACTTCTGCAGACCATTTTTGAAAAGCCTTAGCTCTACCCCTGTAAAATACTATTAAGATGTATATAACGGTAAAAATTTTACAGAATTATTAATTAAATTATTTGTGTACGTCAAAGTACCAAATGTATTCGCCGTTTTGTTAATATTTTGTATATATGTGTAACGCCAAAAAGGAATCATCTTAGACCCAACGATGTATATATATTATTGCATCAAATCAAAAACTGAGTCCATTTAGCTATGTCCGTCTGTCTGTCTGTTGGAAACATTCTGACATCTAGAATAATTGACCGAATTCAATAAAACTTGGCCACATTGTTTGCTATTGTCCTAAGCAGTTTGCTATTTAAAACCAGCTATATCGGTTTATAAGCAAGGAAGTTATAGACCGATATCTGAAACAACCTCAAAATTTCGAAAATAAACTCTTATAATTTCTTCTAAAAATGTAATTGGACTTAAACAAAAAACTAATTTTAGCATACAATTGCACGTGCTTCATCATCGAGCAAAAAATTATCAAAATCTGATTAACCGGAAAAAGTTATAGGCTATAATATGCAAAATTTTGATACATTCCAAACTCTTTGTGTCATATGGGTCGCAATTTTTAAGATAATTTACTAAAATTTGTCACAACTAATTTAATTATGTTATAAATTTTATTAACATGGGTCCATATTTTGATATAGCTCCCATATTAGGCCCCTTCCCGGAATATGATTTATAGCTTATAAAACTCTTAAATTTGAACCAATTCTATTGAAATTTGGCACAACTAATTTTCTTCCCGAGTAAATAAAGACAAATTCTATTGAAAGTCGACACAATTATTTTGCTAACTGTTCTGAAGATATTATATTAATTTGCCCTATATCGGTCCAAATTTTCCTATAGCTCCCTTATAACGGGATTTCCCGGAAAACGGGTTTGATTTCATAAAACATTTAAATAAAGATCAATTCCATTAAAATTTAGCACAATGATTTTTCTAACTATAATCAAAGTATATTATAAATATGAAAAATCTTGATCCAAATTCTGCTGTAGCTCCCATATAAGACCCCTTCCCTGAAAATAGTTTTGAGGTTATAACAAGCATATTTTTTGTTTTTATACCCTCCACAGTACAAGTGGTAGAGAGGGAATATTAACTATGTCATTCTGTGTGTAACGCTAAGAATGAATTATTTCAGATACCATAATGTATATATTCTTGCATCAAGTCAAAATCTCATTCGATTTTCGTCAATCTCTCTGTCTGCTCACATCCACAAAAATTAACAGAACTCAATGAAATTTGGTAGAAAAAAGGCAGTTTAGTAGAAAAATTTTATAGCCTAAATTGTAACTAATTTTATTACTAATTAAATATTTCAATGTTATATACATTTGTGAGTGTATGTGTATCTATGGAACCTAACGTATTAACTTTACACGAATTTGTGGTGGAGGGTATTTAAGATTCGGCATAGCCGAATATAGCATTCTTACTTGTTTTTAATTCGCTCTTGTTTAGAAATTTTTAAGTTCTTTAGCAATAAATTCGACCTTAAAAACTTAAATTGTCAACTGATGTCAACTTTTAATAAATGTTTTGTCTTAATTCGCCGCCGCTTTATGGGATTTATATTGATTAGTTAACTTCGCTGTAAAAGATCGTATTTGAGAATCTCTGCTTTAATAAATTTTTAGTATAAATAACTATTTAAATACATAATTTAAGTAAATAAATTTATAAAAAAAATATGTTTATTTATGTCGTTGATTTGTTAAAAATACATAAATTCATGTTGGCTTCACTTGCTCTTGGGTTTTATTGCTGCTGCTATTGTTGTTGTTGCTGCTGCTGCTGTTGCTGTTTCTACTATTTTTACAAATTTAACGAATATTTTTCTATGATTTTCTTTTTTTATTTCAAAAATTTCGCTATTGTTTTATTAGATATAATTTATAAATTAACGGAAATGCCATTTTTTATATTGTTATTGTTGTTCTTGTTGCGCGATTTGTTGGCGGAAACTGCAGTTTTTTCTTTTTCTTCTTTCTATGATGATTTTAAATATGGATTTTATTTTTGAAAAATATATATATTTTTTTAATTTTTATTATTTTAAATATTTTTTATTATCGAAAACGTACAGTGTGAATTCTGGTTTAAAAATAATTAATTTAAATAAAAAAAGAAAAAAAATTGTGTAAAAATGATTTATGAAGATGTTTTTGTTTAATATTTAAATGTGGTTGTGTGTGTGTCATTGTTGCATATGTATTGTTGCATTGTGGCTGCAGTTGTGTTGTAAATATTGGTTGGGGGAACAGTTTTGAAAAATGGAAAACAAAAAATATTGAAAACAAGAGGGTCATAATTCTTGCAGTTTTGTATTTTGCGCTAATTTATGGTGTCAACTTGACCCAATTTAGATTTAAAGCTCAAGGTTCTAGTTTATGTTTTTTTTCTTTTTGGTTTTTATTTAAGCGTAGAACAGAGGATGACCAATTTAAATTGGTTATTGAAATTAATGGTGGTTTTTTGTTAAAGAAACGAAATGTGAATAGAATTAATGTTTTTTATTTTTAATAAATAAAATATTCAAGTTATTCTGGTTTTAAAATTGTATTTTCTGTGCATTTTTATTTAGTTCCTTATTTTATAAAATTTATAGTTTAGTTACCTTGACATATTTTCACATAAATCACACTTTTCAAGGTTATGTTTCCATTATATACAATTAGTATTTAATTAGAGCTTTTAAATTAATAATAGTGTAATTATGGTTATATATCGTTTTACAGTTAAGAGGCAAAAGTAACTTGATGCAAAGTAATCAATTTTTAATAAATTTTTCTGATCTAAAGACATTTTTTTAACATTTTTATCTCCAATTTATTCTTGATTTGAATTCATATTTCATTCACTATTTCTCTTCTATTCCAAAAGAAGCCTTTATTTGAATTCCCCTAATCATTTTTTTAATTAATCGTATTAAAAATTAATTTTTAAAATTAACAATTAAACCTGATCTATCAATAACTTTGTTCAATATGTCATTTATCCAGTTTTATTTAAATGAAAAAATATTGAATTTTTTAATAATCTCAATATAAAGACAACAACTTTTATGTGATTAAAAAAATATAAGGAATGAGATCGAAAAATTGTTAACACACATAAATGTTAATAATGATAGAGTTTTTTTCCGTCCATTAACCTTTTTTATCACGTTCATCTCCGTTTAAAATACTTTTGCACACCTTTTTTATGCTCTTCAATTGTCTTTTTAGCAAGAGCCAAATATCTCTCGAGTGACCTTAGATGGAACATTTGCCTAAAATACTTTTCTACTAGAGAGACGAGATGCCAAGTCTGCATACTGGACACAGTATGAAGTCTAATGAATGGAAACTGCCTTTTTTATAAACATTCTTTGTTGTACATTTCGGTATTTTAGAGTTCGTACCGCAACTGCAAGAACTTTTTGGGAAATTTTAACTGCTTGTGAGTACTAAACATTTCTTCCCTCGACATAAATTTTTAATCAGAAAGTTGTTAAAAGTCAGCCGGAACCAAAGTTGTGTCTTATGCAGCAAGAATATTTTTTTTAAAAAATTTGACTTTCATGCTCTGTTTTTGACCTCTAAATTTTAAGCACCGTTCCTGCTAGAAACTTTTTGAGTCTTTTATGTTTTTAAACTTTAATTTACTTTAACTTTTTGTACCAAATAGTACGAGCATTGAGGTAAGAAGGCTGCTTTCCTAATGTATGTGTTGGAAGCTCTTTAAAAATGATTTTATATTTTTTTTGGAAATTTCATGTCGACCATTCTTTCTAATTGAAGTTCTCTTGGTACTTTTTGTAGGAACAGGTTGGATTTTGTTAAAAATATTCAAATTTAGAACACATTTTATTTGAAACGTGTGTTAAGATTTTTACGATCCTTATATTGTCCTCATAAATCTCTATAAAAATTTTATAGTTTCAGAGATATTCAAGTTGAAATAACAGTTTAACCCATTTTTACCACTGTTTTTTATTATTTAGTTAGTGGGCTGAATTAATATATATTTTAATTTTTTCCAAAACATCTGCCAGATTCCCTATAAAATTCTGAAAAAAATTGCTACCTTAAAAAGTAATATTAATATGAATTGGAACCTTTGAAAAAAATTGTATTTTTCGATATTTTTCCAAAATAAAGATGGCGATATTTATTCACTATTAAATTAGTTTTTTCTTTTGATAGGAAAATCTTGGGGGAAAGCGTAAAAACATAGGGCAAAGATTTTTCCTCAAGCTCTGTCCAGAGTTGTTCAATTGTAAGAATTGAATACTTCATAGAAAAGTGGCATCTTTTTAATTTTCTGATTCATGAACTGATTCCTATAAAATCAAAAAAAGTATGGTTTTTTATATAAAAAAAATCACATCAGCTTTTCTAATGTTTCATATACATGTATATGTTTTAAGTTGTTAATATATTAGTAAAAGGTTACTATGTTAACTAATGCTATCAGAACGAGCTCCAGATATATCATACATCTGCAGTATAAACCATGGATTAATATTTTCAAAAGATCATTCTTAGTCAGTCACGTAAATTAAATTCGGAAGGTTTCATCTTTAGGGTTTGTACAGGTGCACCTGTATTATTTTGGATTCATATTTTCGAAAACTGCAAACTTAAGAAACTGCAACCAAAGAAATTACTTTTTATCTCACCCAATATCAATGTAAACCATACAGATGAGTTTGAATAAAATTAAAAATATTAAAAATAGTTAGACTAAAATGACACACAGACAGACAGACAGACAGACAAACAAACTTACAATAAACAATCTAAACTAAAAGACAGTCAGTATTGTCTTCTTCTTACTATTACTATCTTATTATTGTTATTATACAATACCATTGAAAAAAAGTAACAACAAAAACACAATATATTGACTTAAGTAGTTTATGCAATTGTCAATCAGAGTTATGAGAAGAAAAAAAAACGAAAAAAGTTCGAAAGACAAAACATAATAAGATACTTTTTTTGTTTGTACAAAAGAAACTTTGCAAAAGTCATTGCATTGTGAGAAAGAAGGAAAATGGAAAATATAATACTCTGGCATAATCGGTGATCAAAAAGATTTTACAACCAATAAAATTATCACAATGAAAATTGTAATGTGATGATTCAGTCAACTGGAAGAATTAGTTGTGATCACTTAAAGGGAATATGAAATCACTCTCTTGATCAAGTATCAGTTAATAATCTACAGGTCAACTAACCTCATTTGATAACAATCGCCATTTCGCTACAAATCTCATATCATAATTATTTGTATTTAAAACAACTTTAATTAGAATAGAAATCTGTTTAACATCACTATATAATATCTCATGATCTGTATAGAAAAAGTTTTTAAAATCTGTTTTAAATTTAATTAAAAAAAAAACGTTTTATTAAAGAAAATGTCAAATTTCGTCTTTAATTTCAGTTAAAATCTCATAAATATGGCGAATGCAGGTTACACATGTATAAGAAGAACGTTTTGTTGGCTCAACATTATTTTATGGGTAAGTAATGGGAAAAAGATATATATACTAGAACAGTGGGAGCAGAATCGATTTGTTGGAAATAAATCTATAACTTTTGATCGGCAAAATAGTTTCAAAATGAAATTTAAAATAATGACAAAAGAGGAGTGTTTTTTGTTTGGATCTCATTGGGGCCCCAATGGCGGTGTTATATAATTAAATTAATTTTTTTCAACATGTGGCAAATGTTTGTTTCTCATTCAAAAAAATATTAGCGATATGTCCATTGGAGGTACCCCATTCTGGCCCATTTTACCCCACTGTTGTAAACACAATTACCAAATTGAAAGAGAAAATAATAATTTAGATCATTTAGAAGAAGTAACTCATTTTAGGCCTTGGTGTAATCTGAAAAGAGAATGAATATGAGGAAAGGGAAAATGGAGATGAAGAGGAAGCAAAGTTTTAAATTGAAAGTGTAATGAGAGTGGTAAATTCCGTTCGCGAAATCTATCAGAAATTCGAAAAAACTGTAACCAACGAAAGGCGACCGCAAACCTTTGCTACCTTCTTCTTCCAGTTTCTACTGCATAAATCTTTCGAAGGAATACCCTTTCTGTAATTTAAAGCGATAATAGAACCAAATCAATTGTAGCCCTCCAGAAAGTTATTGAGATTTTTAGTAGGAATGATGTACCCATCTAATCTCGTGTGATGCTACATTCTATACCCCTAGTTTCCTAGAGGTGGCTATATTCCATTCCTGAATGGCATTCTGACACAAAAGATATGGCCCGCTGTTTGAAGCTCGATTTTTCTAGTCATCAAATCCGTCGATTACCAATAGAGAATCGCAAATATAGTTCTGGTTCAGACAATAAATATTCCAGTGATCAACAGGGAAAATAGTTGCTCTCTATCGTATAAAGAGAAATTAGTCATAACTGGAGATCAAACAATATATCAATAAAATGTTTACGATGAGCGTATTATTTTTTACAAAAAAGCAATAAATGGCTAATTATGCAGGGTAACTGATTATGCCCTTTACTAGATAAAGACTTGTACTTTTACAAGCTCAGCTGTAATCGTATGAAATTACATTAAGATATTTCTAACGTTTCAAAATTGCAAAATTATTTCCAAGAAATTTTCGAATTTTAGAAAAATTTACCCAAGGAGACCAAATTCGAATGATCACCGACTATGCCCGTGACCAGATAGAGGCATATACTTTTCCAAATCAACTTGAAAGCATATCAACTTTTACCATGTTAAAATTTGTTAAAGATATCTCAAGAAGTTTAAAAGTTACAAAATTATTTTCGAAATATTTTCAAACAAATAAAGAAATCAAAATATCTTAAGGTGGCCAACAATGAAGGGTTACCGACTACGCCCCTGACCATATAGCAGTTAATCATCTTCCAAATAAACTTGAAAGTATTTCGGCTCTAACCACGTGAAATTTCATTAAAACATCTCTAACGGTTCAAAAGTTGCAGAATTATTTCGAAAAAAAAAGAAATAAAAACGTTTTGTAATAAATGTTAATAAGGTAAAATTAGATTTAATTTGGGAGTAAGTATGCTACCTGTAACGGAAATATTTAAATTTAATGTAATTAGAATGTGACATGGGTTGAATTAACTCATTTCTGAAAATAAAGTCATTTTAGAAATTATATATTTTTTTCAACTGAATCATAAGATTGTACCTTTTCCCAGATAAATGCTCTAAATTTTAAGCAAAATAATGATATTTAAAGTTTCTTTGTCATTTAAATGTATTTAACACTCTGTATTATAGAAAAAAAATTATATGAACTCTCATGTACTCGTATAAAAAGCAACAATAATAAAATTTCGAATAAAAAGGTAAAATGATGATAATGATGATGATGATATCTTATGGATACGAACTGTCTGAAAAGTTTATGAAATTTTCATGATTGTATGTGTAAACTGTTGCATCTAGACAAGAGACATTAATAAATGTATGAAAATATTGTTTAAATGATTATTTGTGAACAATTTATGAATGTGATGTTTTTTTTTTTCTTAAGTATTAAACAATAAATTTATCTTTAGTGAACAATCTTTTTTGTTGTCTGCTACGGAAATTTGTTTTGTTACAAAGTATTGAAGTTTTATTCCATTTCGAAATGAAACAAAAAAATTATTAAAAAATAAGTGAAATACAAGTAAGAAGTTATAGTCGGTCAAATCCGACTATTTAATAACCTACACCACATTGATGAAGCGGTGGCTTACAAAAATTAATGAACCACCGTCGTATGAAGATATTTTAATACCCTACACCACCGAAGGTGGTTGAGGTTTTATGTGTTTCTGCTGGTGTTGTGTAACATGCAGAAAAATGGTGTTACAATTATCTTTAAGTTCGACTCAAAATCACTTTCTGTGTAGATTTATCGATGTCTTTCCGTCTGTCTGTCCGGCTGGCTTCCATGTAAACGTTGTGAACGTCGAAATTTTCAAAATATCGTGTTGAAATTTGGTAAATATTATTGTTTTGACCTAAGGACGAAACCTATTGAAATTGGCCATGTTTAGTCAAATATACCACCCATAAAAAGGTTCTTACCGGAATGATGGTTTTAAGGTTATAGAAGTCCTAAATACAACGCGAAATTTGACACAAGTAAATCTTATCATATTCTTAAACGTTGTGTCATAAGTATCCGAGGGTCTGTTCACTATTTCTTATAGGTCACATACAAATCCCTCACTTTTAAGAGCAAAATAAGATAAATAAAAGCAAAAATTGATGTTCGATATTATGCGAGAGTTGGTTCATTATTTCTTGTTTAAAAATGCATAATTTTAACATAAATTTTAGTGTCCAATAATGTACAATACACTTGAGAATAAATCAGAAAATCAAATTATACGAGGGTCGCTCACTAATTTTTCATAACCACCATTTTTTTCCGATGATGAGATGTAGGGTATTAGATAGGCGGACGTGACTGACAATACATTCTTATTTTTTAATTTATGCTTAAGAGTGCAATATATATTTTAATGGAATTAACATTCATGTGAGGTTTGTGCGTTCTAAAGGATTTTTTTCTGTGGGCATTATATGGCATCTAGAAGAAATTATGGACCGAATCTCGTAAAATTTCACCCATCAATTTCTGTTTGTATTTGTACTGATTTAACCAAATCTTTTTACAATACCAACGTATATGTGAGTTTAAGCACTTCAAGGTGATATTTGGAAGATATTGGAAGAATAGGACCTATGAGAAATAATAAACCGATCCTCGTATTATATGGTGCCTTGTTTTAAAATATCATAAGACTAATTTGTGTGAAATTTTATTAAAATCGCTTTATATTTAGGAATTTTATGGGCAATAACACCTTTCTGGAAAGAATATTTGTATGGGGGCTAGATGAAACAATGGACCCATCATCATCAATTTCAACTGGCACTGTCCTTGGGCCAAAACGATGAGACATACCAAATTTCTTTGAGATATTTTTATAACTGTAGCATGCACTTTGTTCATGAGCCATCTGACTAGCTGGGCAGACCGACGGACAGTTATCGTTAAACCGACTCAGAAAGTGATCCTGAGTCGAACGGTATATTTTAAATTGGAGGTTAAAAATTTTTTCCGCCCATTACAATTTTTGCACAAACGCATAATACTGCAACCACCTATGATAGTGTAGGGTATAATAAAGTGTTAAAAGGGGAGGTGGTGACGGAGAAAGTTGTTTTCGGGATGAGTTTTAAAACTTTTTGAAAATATTTATCTATTTTTTCGAAAAAAAAGTGTTAATAGTTACCAGTTTCCTTTGAAAACAAAAAACGAAATGTTGACCACATTTAAAGAATACAACTTTTCATTGAAACATTTCAGTTTTTTTTTTTTTTTTTTTTTGCAAAATTTCAAATTTCATTCATAATTAACGTTTTTAATTGACAAAAAAAAAAAGTAATTTTAGCGAAATAAACGAAAATACCATTAAGAAAAGAGAATAACATCTTTGACACTTTCATGTTGATCATCATCTGTACAAGAATAAAGTGAGACGTGATAGAAGTCGTTATACTGACACTTTATTTCATTGCGACTCCACTCTAATAGACGTTTAAAGTGAAAGCTCTTGGACATTGAACTTAAAGTTTAACAACAACAACGAAAAAAGTGTTTTGTGAATAAATGAAAAAACAAGTACTTGTTGTCATTAGTACCACAATGTAATAATGTACTACAACAACTACTATACAGTAAGTGGTACGTGTTTAGCAGACAGACTAGGAAGATCGATTATTTTTTCGGATTTTACTCCATTCCATTCCACAGTGAACAGAATGGATTTTATGTTTTTAAATTAAATCTATAATTTTTGATCGGCCGGATGGGTTTGCACGAAAATTGATACAATGAAGGCAGAGAAAAAGGCTTTCAAACTTTGGAAGTTTGGACTCTATGTGACGAAGTTATACTGCTTGATAACCCTTTGCACATAATAATTATTTTTTACAGTTTTCATTTCAAAAGCGTGAATTTTAAGAAGGAATATCGTATTAAAAACATTAAATAGTTGTTTAAGACCTCTAATAAATGTGGACACTCTTTTGAAGTTGAATACCCCATTTTACATTCCAACAACTCCGCATTCTATGGGATTAAGACTCCAAGAGTTATAATGGTACAGTCTTCTACTCTTATCATGTTCAATTCCTTGCGAATCCATTTAGCCGTTTAATAGTTACAGATATAATTTCTAAAAGAATCGTGTCAGTCCATTTCAATTTTTAAAACGAAATTTCCAATATGTTTCCATAATCATTTCTAAATTGATTGTGATAAAGCAGAGAAACTAAACAAGAAGAAGAATATAATCCGAAAATAAAGATTTTACTACGATTCTTTTTGTACCCTGATGTTTAGCCACTAGAATGGCATCATTTTGTTTTGTTTGTAATGACTATTTAACTGTCAACATAAATAACAACAACAATTTAAAATTAAACACTCATTTTAGATGAATGAATTTACAACTAGAACGACAAACCACAAGCAACACAAATTTTGATTACTGTTGATTGAGATCAAATGACCTTATTTTTTGTTTGCGAATTTTTAGCAAAATTTTATGGGAAAATGGAAAAATAATAAAAATAAAAATTATTATTTGGGAACAAAATAACAATTGGAAAATTTTGAGGTGAATTGAAATTAGTGGAAACTGTTTAGAAAGGAAATTAAAATTTTCTAAAATGACATAAAATTTCAAATGTCCAATTTTACTGAAATTAAAATCCAAGAATTTAAAAATCTAAAAAATATTTCTATTTAAATTATTTATATTTGTTAATGAACTAATTTTCTTAGTAAATTTCTAAATCAAGACTTATTCACTTGAATATTTATAATTATAGTAATAATTTTTTTAAAAAAGTGATTTATAAATAAATCAGTATTTTTAATTAAATGATATTTTTTTCTCTCTCTTCAGAATAAGCGAAATATGTCTCTTTTTCTTTTTTTAATATAATTGTGTGCAACTGTAATTAATTTTTTTCTATTTTAATAATCTCACATTACAAAACTTTTTTTGATTGTAATATTTTTCTAACTAAGAAAATATTTATACTTAAAAAAATAATAATAATAATTGAAGTCAGTGATTCCCACGCTAAAGACATTTTATAATTGTTTAAATAAATATTATTTTACCTCTTTATGCAGGTACAGTGAGGGACAAAACATAACTGACAATTTACTATTTTAAATTTGGTTTTGAGTTGCGATCGAACTTCGAAAATACACCTCCATAGGTGGTTGGGGTATTGAGAGATTGAAAAATAAAAAAATACCTACTTCCACTTTTAAATACATAGATCGTTTTAGAATTACACCATCCCTCCCCTGAAAATGGGTTTTAAGTTTACACATCCATAACTCGCAGCTATGAAAATATTATAATTTAATTTAGAACAAAAAAATTTGTATTCCGGTATAGATCCGCTTTTGAAAATTATTTTATAAAAAATAAATCTGAAAAAGTAGTATTGTGATAATATTTCACATATTTTTTTAAGCCATAAAATACTGTTACAGATTTTAAATGAATCCTGTATGATCCCACTACTGAAAATCCTCTCATGTGTCATAAATTTCCTTAAAAGTGAGTAAATGAGTCGCAAATAACGAGATTCGGTTCGTAATTTATGCTGCGTTATGGTTCTAGTTTAGCTCTAGTGCAGTTCTAGTTCTAGTTCAGTTCAGTTCTAATTCAATAATAGTTTAGTTCTAGTTTAGTTCTAATTCAGTTCTAATTCAATAATAGTTTAGTTATAGTTCAGTTCAAATTCAATTATAGTTCAGTTCTAGTTTAGTTCCATTTTAGTTCTAATTCAGTTCCATTTATGTTCTAGTTCAGTTCAGTTCTAATTCAATTATAGTTCAGTTCTAGTTTAGTTCTAATTCAGTTCCATTTCACTTTTAGTTCAGTTCCAGTTCAGTTTTAGTTAAGTTCTAATTCAGTTATAATTTAGTTCTAGTTTAGTCTTAATTCAGTTCCATTTCAGTTCTAGTTCAGTTCAGTTCTAATTCAATTATAGTTCAGTTCTAGTTTAGTTCTAATTCAGTTCTAGTTCAGTTCCAGTTCAGTTCAGTTCTAATTCAATTATAGTTCAGTTCTAGTTTAGTTCTACTTAAGTTCCAGTTAAGTTTATTCAGTTCTATTTCGGTTCAAAAGTTATTGAATTCTGCAAACACTGCGTATCTTTTCAGTTAATTACAAGTTTTTGATACATTTCAAATTTTTAATAAAAGTACAGATTAGTTTATTACAAAAAATTTCAATATTTTTTTTTAATCTTGTTCTAACACCAAATCGTTTCAATTCCATTATCAATATCTTTATGACTTCAAAATTTGTTCAATTTTGTTCCTCAAATGTAGAATGACTTTATTAATGTTAATCGCTTCCGCTACCCAATAACTATTATATTGTTTTAAATTTCTTACTCCCCTCCCGAAAAAATATTTTACAATTTAATTTTGTATAAAAAATTACAATTTTCACTGTAATCAAATTTAAGTCTAAAAATACTTAAGTGTCCATCATTCCCGTATAAATTTCGAAAAGAATTTTACGTGTAAAAACATAATAAAAACAGCTTATTTTTTTTACATACATACGAATATATTTTTATATATAAAATCATAAATAAATAATTTAAAAAAAATGTATATTTTAATTTCAATTGTTTCTCTTTTAAAATTTGTTGCAGCTTTGCAGTTGTGCTTTTCTGGGAGCTGGTATTTGGTTGCGTTTATCATATGAAGGTTATGCCACATTACTGCCCGATCATGCTGCTTTAAGTGCTGATTCGGTATTTTTATGTATTGGTGTCATTGGTTTTGTGACATCATTTCTGGGGTGCTGTGGAGCTTGGGTGCAATCACGTTGTCTTTTAGTGTTGGTAAGTTGATGAAGAGGAAATATTATTATTATTTTTTTTTGTAAATGAAATTTCTTTCACTCTAATTCTTTGTTTGTTTTTTTATTAATTTCAGTATTTCATGTTGATCATAACCTTATTTTTGAGTGAATTCCTAATCGGTTCTATAGCATTCATATTCCGTGGTGGTTTAAGTCGTACTTTAGCCAATGAGTTACGTTTTGGCATCGAACAGCATTATAATGCCTCAGATCGTGGTTCTTTAATAGCGCCCTCTGTGGCTACCATTTGGGATAATGTACAAGTATCGGTAAGGAGTTTTTAATTTATTCCCTGACATTAAAATTTTTGGGCTCGTATCACATTTATAAGCGACAAGCTGAATTCGGTACATTTTACTGCCGATTTCAAGATTTTTAGCAATTAATATTTTCATGGCCAAACACTGTTTGAGCCAAGGTATTTTTATGAGTTTATTTGAGAAAATACAGTACCCTATCAGGTCAGGGGAGTAGTGGGTGACTGTTCAATTTTTAGTTTATATTGATTTTGTAAAAAAAATCGATACTTTTTTAAAAATAATTTCAGGAATTATTAAAAAATCGATATGGACACACTGTGTAACGCTACATGGTTGAGGTAGAGACATCGTTAAAATTGACTCAGATAGTGTTACTGAATTGAATAATACCTCAACCGCCTATGGTGGTCTTGGGTATGATAATATTTAATGTTAACAAATTTTTTATTACAGTTTGAATGTTGTGGTGTTTCCTCTTATGAAGATTGGTATGACATACAATCCTGGTCGGGCAAACGTTGGGTACCCGAATCTTGTTGTAAACCTATATATGAAAATCGTGGTATACTTACCGAGGGATCAGGGGACAGTCTATTAATTAGAGTAGATTGTGGCAGGTAAGTTTTTCAATGAATTTTATTTTCAAAATTAAATTTTATTTTTTTTCTTTTCTCTTTTAGATCGGAAAATCCTTCTCTTTGGTGGGATAAGGGTTGTATACATTCTTTACAACACTGGTTGACCGATAAATTAAATATTATTGGTGCTGTGGGTTTGGGTATAGCATTTGCACAATTGTTTGGTTTAATAACTTCCATGTTACTATTTTGCACCGTCAAACATAAACGAGAATCCGATACTTACAAATCGTATTCACCCTCCATTGATCCACAAACACGACCGAGTAGTTGGGAAGATTGAACCAAACTTTAAACGAACAATTTTATAGAAATTTCTATTCCAAGAAAATTTCTAATGTTTGAGAAGAGGAAAATGTTAGTTAGTTTTGCCTTTTTTCTACGCTAGAAAAAAGTCATTTTGAAAAAGTTTGTGCCAAAAACTATTTATAGTCTCCAATAGTCGTATATATAAAATCAATTATAATTAATTATTAATTCATTTTCTAGAGTTTATTAGTTCGGTAATAATAATCCCCGAAAATCATTATAAAAACCAATTTTATTTATTGGTTTCCAAGTATTAAATAATAAGAATTATTATTTTATTTTATTAATAAAAATTATATTTATATAACGTTATTAAATTTAAGCAATAAGACAATATATTGCTTCAAATAATAGTGATTACGTGATAATAATTGTCTTCCCCATTATTTGAAGCTTTAGGTTGTAAGAAAAAAGTACTAAAAATACTGCCTAAATAAAAATAGCGATGAGTCATTACATTCCTTTTAAAACTTTGAGCTTAAAATCGAGAAAAAATCTATATGTTCTTCGCAAATTATTAATTATGTTATAAATTTTAAAAAAATTATTGTCAAAGAGTTTTCTGTATTCAGGAATCCAGGGACTACACTGAAAAAAACTGATTTTTTAGTTTCTCCAAATCCAATCAGATTTTCTTTTTATACTTCCATTTCAAATGGATTTTAATGGATTCAAAATCGTTTGTTGTTAAAACAATTAAAAAATGACCGTCACTTCCTTCGTTTCAAATCATTCGTATATAAAATCCTTATGATCGTAGTACAAATCGCAAGTACAGATTTACACCATCTTAAGAAATTGTGGTGTTAGTGTTTATAAGGGGTAAAAGTTGTCTTCTCATCTTCTGATATATAAGTGTGCTCATTATCACTCTTTAAAACGATTTATATGTGGCCGTCTGTTCGTCCATCTGAAATATTTTGTAAAAGAAAAGCTTGTTGCAGCTTTAAAAATTTGGAAGTTCGAATCCCATAAGTGATCAGAGTTATGAAACTTCAAAAACGGGTAATTAGAACAACAATATCTTTCAACCTCAAGCCAAATTTTTTGTTTTTAATCAAATTTCAAAAATATTTACATTTTTTATTGCCTCACTGTTTAAGTTCAATAGGAATATATCAATATTATAGATCGATGCCTGAAACGATCTTCTTAAACTGAAAAATTTGAACATCGATTATGACTAAATTTAGCATGCTGATATTGTCTTTAGTTAAAAACGTCATGATTTGCAAAGTTTTTGGAAAGGGCATCGAAGAGGGTTAACACCCTTTCAAACTATACGGGGAGGTGTATCCCTTAAAACGAAACTTTTAATATCGTATAACTCTAAAAATTTTAAAACAAATTTAGTCGATTAAAGACTACAAATTTTGTTTGATAGAGCACGAGGCAACGATATTTTGAATATCAATTATTTCTGAAATGATAACAGAGAACTTAATGAAATTTAGCGCACGAATGAAGCAATAATAGTGAATTATTAAAGAATATTGTTTAGGGCAGGTCTTTGACGATTGGTATTTTTAATATTTACCAACAATTGTTTTTCAATTGATCAGATTTAACATAACCGAAAATAGCATTTTTACTTATTTTTTAAATTATTCGAATTTTAAAGTCATTTTTTAAGAAAATCTGACTCTTTGTAAATGAAACTATAAATTTAGTCTCCAATTTCCGTTGAAAATCATTTTTTCAGGTGAAAATACAAATTAATTATTTTTTTCTATTTCATTTAATTCAAATTTTTCAAACTTTAAAGTTTCTATTGGAAATCATTTGAATTTTGTTGCATTTTAGACAATTTCTGATTTCAGCCCTTCAGTCGGACTAACAGGGGAACAATCACATATTTCACAATTTTTTCAAATTAGTTTTTAAATTTATTTTATATCCATTTAGCTCAAAGTTTTAAAAATATATAATTATTTCATAAAATAAATATCAATATAAAAAAAACATATGCATAATGTATGAAGTATAATGAATATATCACTCATTTACTGCAAGATAGTCATAACTAAAAAATACAGTTTTTGATTTAATATCAGTGGGGTATATTTAATAAGCTGCATCTTTGGGAGCAAACCTTTATATTTTATTGTGTCAATTACATGCTTAAGTAATCTTTGCTGGAAATAACACATTATTCCAGGTGTGGTCCATTGTTGCATAAATAACATTGCAGTATTCCAATTCCTGAGTTCCAGAAAAATATATATTTTTCTGTCAAAAATTGAATTTTCAAGTTATGACCATCTTGCTGCAAATGGTCATTATGTTCGAAATATATATTAAATTTAAAAAAAAACAGTCTTCCATTCATACATTTTTATAAAATTATTTAAATTAACTAAAAAACAAAATACAAAACCTCTTTAAAAATCAAAAATTAATAAACCAAATTATTAGAAAATTTTATGTTTAATTATTATTATAAAAAAACATAACGATTAACTTATTTATTTAATTAAAAACAAAAAACAACAACAAAAAACACTTAAAATTAAATATAGAAAAATGTGTTTTTTTTTCAAAATGGCAAATTTTTTTATAAAATAAAAATAAAAATGAAAAACAAAAAAAAAATTTGCTAATAAAATCAATATTTAATAATAAAAACTATAAAGAAAATAAATAAATTATTAACTCATTTAAAGACCCACTATTTTACCACCTATCACATCTAATTGGGCCGTTATGCTTTTCGATATGGAACGAGCAATTTCTTTTGGTTTCTAAAACAGAGAAAAATAATTAAATTTTATTTTATTTTAAGGTAAATAAATATTAATTATTATAATAATAATATTATTATTATTATTATTATTATATTATTATTATTATTATTATTATTATTATTATCATTATACCCTTCACCTGACTAGATCATTCCGTTCATTCCGTTTGTAATTTCCACAATTCTTGATTAAGACCCTCAAAAGTATAAATATTCTAGTTCGGTATGAAAAAAGAAATAGATTGAGCTATGTCCGTCCGTCCATCAGTCCGTGTGTCGGTTAAAATCAAGTTTATGAAGTCGACCTATAGTTAACATCCAGGGCAATTGGGTCATAAATGACTCAGATATTAGCAAAAAACTGAAGGTACCTCAAACTTTTTTTATGATTTTTGAATCTACAAGAGTTAGAGATTTAAATTCCAATTATTTTAACGGATTTATGAGCTGAAGCCATGACATGAGTTATAGGCAAAAATATATTTTTACATATTTTGAAACCCCTATGAGACCTATGGACTTAGTTATGGCACTGGTTGATTAATCCTTTTTCATTTTTACAATCGGTTCATAAACCACCGAGATATAGTCAATTATTTCTTTAAAAATTTAGTCTCATTTGGTTGTTGTTGTTTATAATTATAGGAAAACAATAACAACGTTTAAAGGGATTTTTTTGAGATTTTGACTTTTCTATTCATTCTAGAAACCTAATTTTTTTACTATTGGGTCAGAAATATTTATGTTGATTTTTCATAAGAAAACATTTACTCAATTAGGTTATTAGTTTCCGAGATATGGGCGAAAACTTATTCTCACACTCCTATGGCAGCTACGGATCTAATTGTCACTTAGAAAAATTACAATTTTTTTCCTCGAATTTTGATTTTTAAAAAATTTCAAATCGGTTCAGAAGTAACCGAGATATTAACAATTCTTTATTTTCCTTTTGGTTGTTGTTGGATTTACTATTAAAAACAATAACAATTTAAGGCAAAGTAATGTTTTCGACTTTTTGAGCGTTGTATTTAAGCCAGAGACTTAATTTTTATACCAGCAAATCGGAAATAATTAGAAGAATTTTTGACTTGAAAACTTCACAATAATCGGACCATTAGTTTCCGTGTTATAGTCAAAAACGCTTTTTCCGATATTTTGAACCTGCTACGGGATATATGAACAAAATTTTGAAGCAGAAAATTAGCAACTTTTTTTCCGAAATTTTAATTTTTTACATTTTTGAAATCTGCCCATAAATAGCTGAGTTATTAATTGTTCTTATATATTTATACGAGTATTACTTTAGTGAAAGTGAAAACTACTCGGTGAATAAAATTTTGTACTCATATTAAAGTCATTTTCTCCTTCTTCAAGCGATGATATTATGAAAGCCTATTTACAAGAGCATATTTACGTTAAATGTTAAGTCTGTTGCTTAAAACAAAATTCCATATAAGCAATGGTGAAGGGTACGGAAAATTCGGCACCGCCGAACACTTACTTTACTATTTTTTAAATTTTTACCTGTATTAAAGTATTCAAGAGGTTTGAAAATGCTTCATAACCGTTAACTAAACTGCGTGAAATGCCATCAAACATATCGCCATTGTTGCCATATTTCTCATGTTCACTTATGGTATCCAAAATGGGAAGAGGCTAAAATGAGAAATTATTTTATTAGAAATTTTTTTTCAAATAGTTTGGAAATGATTTCGGAAATAATGATGTAACTTCTGAACCGTTAAAGATATATAATTTAAAATGAGATTTTTTAGGAAATAAATAATTGTGGAACGATTTTGCTGATCCTCATATACCCGAAAGTAACATAGGCTATAAACAATTTCGATAGGACCAGGGTGAGAGGAACCCCCATACAAAGCAAATATTGATTATCGAATATCTAAAGAAACACTTCGTCGAGAATTTTTAAATTTGGTCCCAATCACGTTTTCAAAAAACTATTTTACTTGAGAAAATGTAGGACGAATAGAATCAAAAATATTATTAATCGAATATGTAAAAACCGCTACACCTAGAGTTTTCAAATTTTTGGTTCAGTGTATGTGTATATATTTAAGACAAGCTTTTATCTGTTGCGATTTGCTGCACACAAATTCATTTCAGTCTTAGATCTCGAAAGAAATTTCACAAATCGACGTGTATTAAAAAATGTAATTTGTATTGTATGGAGGCTAATTCTATCCTGATCCTATCCGTCTTAAATTTTGTCCAGTAAAACAGTTCCTTGAGGAAGCCATTGGGACCAATCTTAAAACATTTCTTTAGATATTCTATAATCAATATGTGCTTTGTCTGCGGAGTGCTCCTTACCTTGATCCTATCGGAATTTTTCATTTTATTTTATTTTTTTTTGTAAATTTTGTAAATTTAACTTAAATATGGTATTTAAATTGAATAATATTCATCAATGTAAAGAATTTTTTATCAATTTGAATAATATTTATTCAAATTATCTGCATTTTTATTAACGAATTCAAATAGTCATATTGACAATTTTTCGTCAATTTAAAGAATTTACGAAAAAATAATGAAATTTTTCGTTATAATGAATAAAGGTTTCGTTGGCTGATATTTAACCCACTTTTCTTCAATTCTACACTCTTTTTCGTTATATTTAATAGATTTAAATGCACTTTGAAATCTGATTAATCGATATACTTAATAATCGATTATTATTCATACTTTGTAACTTTGTTAATTATTGTGATCGATTGATTAATTATGATTTTGTTAAATCTGAATCAAAATGACTGATTATTATTATTTGTACCCACCTGAGTTTTATCTATAAAATTCTTTTGACTGTTGTCATAGACGCTTAAAACTTTTGAGGGCAGCCCTTCAGTTTCTAGATTAACAGATTCTCGTGTTTTTTCGGGAGCCTTAAAAAGTGAAATCTGAAAAGTAGAAAAACAAAAAAATATTTATTATTAAAAATGTTTTCTTTATCGAAAACATAAATTATGTCCGAAATAATTTCTAAATGTCATTCAGAAAATAAATAGATCTCATGAATTCCTTTTTAAGATAATTGTCTTGAATTAGTCTAGAATTTAGAGTCCACAAAAGACAAATTGTGAGAAGCTCAAATATGATGGCGAAAACCATATACGAGAAGCAGTATTGTTATTATTATTATATTATTGTTATCGCCACTAAATGTTATATAATAAATTATAATTTTTCATTGATAACAATAGTATTGTTACCGCAACTAAAAATACTCCAGTTGATTACAATTAAAATGGTGGTTTTATATTAAATTATTTATGAGAAATTATAACCCGAATTAGAATTAAGGTTTGCGTTTGATAATAAGCTTAATATACCCTCATCAACATTAATGGTGGAGAAGGGTATATATTTTTTTTGGAAAATTTAACCGTTTTCAGTTCCAAATATAAAAGGTGTTTTGAAAACTTAATATAACAGGTACATAATTTCTCCTGGATTTCATCATCGGACATTTCTGGAAAATGTTTTTAGCTCATAAAAGTTCTTAATTTGGGAAGTTCAAATGTGTGCCAAAATTCCAAAATATTTGTCCATGAAAATAAATTGTATGGGGTTCATTCCATTACTTCAAATAACACCATTTAAAGGTTTTTTATCTAAAAAGTCTGCAATCGGAACTCCGATTTAAGAAAAGTTTCTCTGTTCAACTCAGACTTTAATTCTGTCTTATTCTATTTATAACTTGTTTTTAGTATTCGTAAACTTCAATAATGTTTTTTTGGGCGACACCCTTCCCCCTGTTCTCATTTGTCCTACGTTTTATCAAGTAAAACAGTTCCTCGACTGTTACAGTTGTTAAGGTATTGAATAATCAGTATTTACTTTGTATCGGAAGTACTTTTCCCTTGGTCCTATTGGAATTTTTTAAAGTTCTTGTTACTTTCGAGAATTTTGGAATCATACTGTAAAAATTTCATCAAATTTGGCCCAGCTTCGGAAATATGTAGATCTTAAATTAAACTACTGGAATTTTAGAACATTTTTGTTAAAGTCCAAAAATGGACCGAACTCTAGAAGGCCTGGATTTAGCATGTAAAGAGGATTTTTAGAAAAATATAAATTTCATAAAAAGATTGAACATTTATTAGTTCTTTGTGGACTGAATAGAGATATTGACCTCAATCTTATTTGTTAGATAAAAATCATTTTTTTTTGCTAAATAAAAATGCAAAGAAGATTGGAGTTATACTTTTGGAACTGTTTTATAATTTTGCAAAATTTTGGTAGTTTAACTCGAAAACTGTTATAGATAAAGAACACACGTGTCCGTGGTATTCCACTTTGCATCTTTATAACTCCCTCTGTGGAGCTTTTATAGAGACTATAGATGGACCTTATAAAAGCTATACTGCTCTGTTATTACTATATATAAAATTTTCATTCAGCTGATCAAAAGTTACAGATTTATTTCCAAAATATCAATTTTGCCTCCGAAGTTTTAACTGAGACAACTTCGAAGTCAAAATTGAAATTTTGGAAATAAATCTGTAACTTTTGTCTATAACTTTTTTCCTAAATCGATTTTGTTGTTTTTATGTAGAAAATTTAATTGATTCTAGATCCTACTGACTGACCATTATAAACGTCGTAAGTGAGTTTTGTTTGGATGGTTTTGTGGTCTTGTGCCAATAATAAAAGTTATTACTTATAATTTGACCCAGAATTTCCAGAAAATTTGTATAAATTACTTTCTGAAATATTTTAAATAAAAAGTCTTATTTCATTATAAACTCTTTCAAGGTTTTTGGCAACCAAACATCATCTTAATACAAATAATTTAAATAAATTATGGATTCAAATTAAAGATTTAAAATCAGATTACAAAAAAAGCTAAAAATTAAGTTATGTTAATTATTTGGATAATATGTTTTATAAAAAAAGCTTTAATATGGGATCTAAAATATTTTTATTGGCAAAGGTCAGTTACCAAGAATTTTTTAATGCGCCAGAAATCAAGACAATTAACTTAAATTTCTAATTACGAACAATTTCCGACAAAATAGTGATTTTATTAAAAATAACGCTTTTAATAGATCAACAATTTTTCAAGGTCATTTGGAATTATTTAAAATAAAATTTCACAATTTACCTTTAAACCGGAATTTGAAGAAATTTCTGCTTGTGAATGTAAAGCTAAATCTCCCGACAATTCCGCTTCATCGGCCAATTCGGTTTGAGAATTTTCTGAGTTATAAATTCCCTCACTATTGACAACGGGATGTGATTGACATATTGACACAAAAACACTTAAATAAATAAATAATTTCATAACAAAAGACAAAAATTCCATTTTTCTTTTTTGTTTAATAATTTTATGTTTAATCAGTCAAACTTTAATGTTTAAAACCGTTAAATGAACTTTATTTGCTACAAGCACAACGAACACAACCAACACGAATTGGCTTAATAACTGAATTAAAGTTAAAATGAGGATTGAAACAAATTTTCAAATTTTTGGCTTAAAAAATGCTGAGTAAAAGAGATCTCAGCGCGAAGTTATTTATGGAGCACAACAACAAAAAAATGTGTTACAACATAAAAAAAGCTTTTTTACTGTCTGATTTGTGGTTGTTGTAAACGCCAAAAAATAACAACAAAACCAAAATACCTGACGTACTACTCGCATCTTTGTATACCCTACACCGATATAGATGGTTGGGTTACAATGCGTTTGTGCATAAAATGTAACGGCCAGTATAACGTTCGACCCAGGATCACTTTCTGAGTCGATTTAACGATGTCCGTGCTTTCGCCGGCTTGTGAACAAGTTCAGACCGCAGTTTCAAAAATATCTCAATGTAATTTGGCAGGTGTTAATATCTTGGCTCAAGAATGGTGCCTATTGAAATCAGTAATATACATCCATTATTTCACCTGGACCTCATACAAATGTTCCTCCAGAAATGGGTCCTAAAAGTCCTAAAAATTAAGCGATTTTAATGAAATTTGGCACAACTTAGTTTTCTGATATTTTAAAATGATGTACCATTATACGAGTGTCGGTCCATTATTTCTCATATTTCTCCACTATCAGCTTGAAGGGCTGAATTCAAAAAACAAAGTGTGGGAAATTTAAGGACGATCGGTCCATAATCCCACATAAATTAAAAAATAAATTTATACGAGGTTGGTTCATTGACTTTTGGTAGCTACCACTTGTAACCAACAGTGTAGTGCAGGGTATTAAAAAGTCGGACTTGACCGACTATAACTTCTTACTTGTTTCTTTCTTCATTTATTTATTCAATTATTGTCTATTTATTTTTTGTCCATGAACAAATAATAATAAAAACAAAAAAATGTCCATAAATATCAGCAAAAATAAAGAAAATGGGTTAAATGTCTTCATCATACTAGGAAGGAAGTAAATAATAACTTCATCTATCCATCCATCCATCAATCAATTGCTCCACTAGCCAATATTCATGAAAACCACCATAAATAAATAATTGATTTTATTTTTTGTGGTCCAGAGACCGAGATTCGGTATTCGGTAATTATTGACAACTTTCCTTTTGAACATGCAAAACCAGATTCTTCAGGAAAGAAGTAAATTATAGTAAATATTTTTTAAAAGTAACCACAATTAAATGTTATATGTTTAGTAATAAATTTTTACAATCAAATCAAATAGTTGTGTAATAATCTTGTTTTAACGTTATTTTTAACTCAAATGGCAAAAACAAAACATTAATAAATAAACAATTAATAAAACATCAAACATGTTTGAATCATACCAAAAATTTGCAACCAACACACTTCAATTACAAAAGTGTTACCGTAGCGAAAAAAATAAAAAGGAAGATAAAAAATCAAGTTTATTAAAGACCTTTTTAAGTTAAAATTTCATTTTTAATAGATTTTTGATTTTTTGTAAAAATGATCATGGATTAAGCTTTTTTTGGACAAAATCGCAGTATTTACCGAGTTACAAACGTATTTAAGTTAAAAATTCATTTTTAATAGAATTTTTAATTTTAATTAAAGTTATCTTGAATAAAGCTTGTTTTGGTCAAACTCGCAGAATTTACCGAGTTACAGACGTTTTTAAATTAAAATTTAATTTTTAACAGATTTTTGTTTTTTTGTAAAAATGATCATGGATTAAGCTTTTTTTTGGTCAAAATCGCAATATTTACCGAATTAGAGGCATTTTTAAGTTATAATTTCTTTTTTAAACGATTTTGGATTTTTTGTAAAAATTATCATGAATAAAGCTTGTTTTTGACAAAATCGCAGTATTTACCGAGATACAGACGTTTTTAAGTTAAAATTTGATTTTTAACAGATTTTTGATTTTTTGTAAAAATGATCATAGATTAATCTCTTTTTTGTCAAAATCGCAGTATTTACCGAATTAGAGGCATTTTTAAGTTATAATTTCAGATTTGAACGATTTTTGATTTTTTGAAAAAATGATGATGGATTAAGCTTTTTTTGTCAAAATCGCAGTATTTACCGAGTTACAGACGTTTTTAAGTTAAAACAAAATTTTTAATAGATTTTTAATTTTTTGTATAAATGATCATGAAGAAAGGTTTCTTTTGGTCAAAAAAGCAATATTTACCGAATTAGAGGCGTTTTTAAGTTATAATTTCATTTTTAAACGATTTTGGATTTTTTGTAAAAATGATCATGAATAAAGCTTGTTTTTGACAAAATCGCAGTATTTACCGAGATACAGACGTTTTTAAGTTAAAATTTCATTTTTAATAGATTTTTTATTTTTTTGTAAAATTAAGCTTTTAAGTTTTTTAAGCTTTTTTTTTGGACAAAATCGCAGTATTTACCGAATTAGGATGTTTTAAATTTAAAATTAAATTTTTAATAGATTTTTTATTTTTTGTAAAAATGATCATGAATAAAGGTTTTTTTAGGTCAAAATCGCAATATTTTCCGAATTAGAGGCGTTTTAAGTTAAAAATTTATTTTAATAGATTTTTGATTTTTTGTTAAAATGATCATGGATTAAGGTTTTTTTGGTCAAAATCGCAGTATTTACCGAGTTACAAACGTTTTTAAGTTAAAAATTCATTTCTAATAGATATTTTAATTTTAATTAATGTGATCTTGAATAAAGTTTGTTTTGGTCAAACTCGCAGTATTTACCGAGTTACAGACGTTTTTAAGTTTATATTAGATTTTTAATAGATTTTTAATTTTTTGTAAAAATGATCATGAATAAAGCTTGTTTTGTTCAAAATCGCAGTATTTACCGAATTAAAGACGTTTTTATAAGAGTGATTATGGAATAAGCTTGTTTTCATGATCGATGAGTTTAAATCTACAATTATTAGCATTTATTGCACGTAAACTTGTTTTCTATTTTGAATTTCATTTCATGACGATTTTTTTTAAATTTTATAGAGTATACTTTTAGGCATAAAATTCATGTGTCTTTACTATGAAAGCTTGTCATTATTGCGACGGTTTAATGTTAAATTCAAATCTGACGGTTTCATTTAATTAATTTTTGAGTTGCCCTTCTATTTCAAATAAAGTTTATTTCTCTATAGAACAAAACAATTATATATTTTTTGTCGGTTTTATGATTAATTTTCTGCTGTTTAATGTTTCGTATACAAAAACTAATGCTTGAAGAATATCGTGATATCTATGAACCAGTAATAGTCGAGAATCCTTTCACTCAAGTCTCGGAATGTGGGGAGGGATTAAGGCAATATCATATTGGTTGATATCCAAAAAAATATTGAAATCAATTTTAATTAAAATTCTAATCAAAATCCATTTTTAAAGGTTTAACGAGATCCAGCATCATATTTGGTTGTGATGACTTTGATGCCACTGATTTGGAGGAATTTCATTACAGAGGTCTTGATCCCGAAACAGAGACATTTCAATTGGTCAGTTTAATGCCATTACAATTTGTTAAATTCCATTTCTATCGTAAACGTGAAAGAAATATTATGCGTGTGAGTATTTGTGGTGAAGAGGAGAAACCAATGCTTTTCGAATTTGGAGGACATTTATATAAAAATGTAGGTTCTCCCTTAAATAGGAAAAGTTCATCATTAAATCAAATTTTATAATTTTCAGCTTTTTTGGAATACCTGGCGTGAACGAGTGGCCACAATACGTTTATTACATCCGAATCTCTTTCATATTTCCTGTGCCTCACCCTTTTCCAGTACAGATGTTTTGACTGAAGAGGAAATTTGTTATGCTCAAGTTCACGCAGGTTCTTCAAATTACTCTCTATCGTCTGGTAGAAATTATTCAACTAATTGTAGTGTTTTGAGTTAATAAATGATCAAAGATTTGAAATTAAATAAATTAATTAAAATAAGAAAAAATTGGATCGAATTTGTGATCACTTTAAAATAATTCAAAAAATCGACTTTAAAATTAACTTAAAAATGTTTGTAACTCAGTTAATAGCATGAATTAGCAAAAAATAAGCTTAATTTATGATCACTTTTACACGAATGTTAAAAATCGATTTAAAGTGAAATTTTAACTTAAAAACGTCTATAACTCGTAAGTAGCCTGTTTTTGACTAAAACAAGCTTAATCCATGATCACTTCCATACAAATTTAAAAAATCGATAAACAAATGAAATTTAAATTAAAGACGTCTATAATCCGATGACGCTTAATCCGTGATCACTTTTACATAAATTCAAAAATCTTTCAAAAATTTAAATTTTAAATTCAAAACGTCTATAAATCGGAAAATACAAGATAAATCCATTATCACTTGAAAAAGTCTATAACCCAGGAAATACTGCGATTTTAACCAAAACAAGCTTAATCCATGATCACATTTACATAAATTCAGAAATCTCTTAAAAATTAAATTTTAAGTTAAAAAAGTTTTTAAATTGGTCAATACTGCGATGACTAAATTCGACTTAAATTAAAATTTTAAGTTGAAAACGTAACTAACTCGATAAATGCTGCGATTTCGACCAAAACAAATTCAATTCATGATCACATTTACAAAAACTTGAAATTAGATTTTTAAATAAAAACGTCTCTAACTCGGCAAATATTGTGATTTTGCCTAAAACAAGTTTTATCCATTAATTTTATAAAAATTCAAAAATAATATTTAAACTTAAAATCGTCTATAACTCGGTTAGTACTAAAGTTTTTACCAAAACAAGCTTAATGATCACTTAATGATAAGTATTCAATTTTAACTTAAAACGTCTATAATTCTGAAAATATTGCGATTTTGATTTAAATAAGCTTAATGCATGATCACTATTAAGTTAATTCAAAATTCTATATAAAAATTTAATTTTAACTTATAAACGTCGATGGTATGTATGGTACTTTTATGATACCTTTTGTACTCTTAAATTCCCTTTATGAATTTAGTCAGTTTATGTATTAGCGGTATTGTTATAGAGCATAATTTCGTTTTATTATTGTTATCTTTTTTTATTTATTTACAATTTGAGATTTTATTGCACATAAATCTAAATCAAAAGCTGCTTATTAAATAAATTTATAGATTTTTAACAAAATTGCCGGAAAAAAAAACTTAAAAACAAAAATCAACTTAAATTATAAGACATTTAGGGATTATAAAGATAATATAACAAATTTATAATACATTTAAGCTGGAATGAACAAAATTCATAGATTGTGACAACAATTTAGCGAAGCAAAATAAATGATTTGGAATTTGAATTTAAATTCAATAGGATCCATAATTAAAGTCCTTAAATTTTTATAGAAAACTTAACAAATAATTTAGCATGAAAATTATAACTTAAATTATAAAAATAATTTTTATAATAAATCCCCAATTATCTCCAAAAAGCGCTTAACCAAATTTAATAGATTTTTCTGTAGATTTACTACCGTTACTGCTGCCATTACGACTGCCATTCTTAAGGATACCAACTCCAGTTCCTCCGGTGACATTATTTACAGGTCTGTTGTTATTATCATTTATCGAAGATTTCTGTAACTTCTTCGACATTTCCTCCACCATCAAACCATTATTGCCATATTCCATTGTTTGCTGCAACAAAGGACAATTTCTTTGATGTTCAGTGTAACCATTTCCATTGGATTTCCTTAGATTTGATCTCGACAAAGTATTTTGTAATTCATTTTGTAATGCCTCATTGGTGGGTGTGGTGTCACCAGATTCACGACCCTTCTTTGGGGACGAAATGAAATCAAATTTTCCCGGTTCTCTTCTCATAGTCTGTTGACTATATTCTCCTATGGTCACCGTTCCCAAACGCAATGTCTGTCTGTTGGTTTGATTGCTGTGGGTGCTGAATCCGTTTGTGGTATTAATGGACATTTTATTTGGTCTGCTATAGGTGTCATTAGAGGTGTTATGATTTCCATTAACAATTTGTGTATTATTTTTATTCGTTGTTGTCGTCGTTGTTTGTGTTGTTGTATTATTGGCTTTGTATGTATTGCTGTTGATCATCTGAAGTGGCTGTTAATTAGAGATAAGATTAAATTTGTGTCTTTAATTTGTTAAGTCTGTTTATTCTTACCGGTGGTTTTGGTATATGACTTAATGTTTCCTGTTTGTTTGTATCTCTGCCATCTAAAGTGTCATTTTGTGGTCTCTGTTGGGTTGGAGTTGTAATTTTGTGGCCTTTGGAACGACATGTACTGGCATCATCTAATATTGTGGTATTTAGCAAAGCTTCCTTGCGATCCTGTAAAGGAAAAAAGAAAGAAATTAAATTAGTTTTCAAATATTTGAACTAATTTAGTACTAAATTTTAGAACTAAAATCTTTTGAATTATAATTGAAACTTCTTGTTTCTTTTAGTACCCAAAATTTATAATTTTATTACAATAAATATTTAGTACTAAAAATTTTGGATTGAAATTTTAAAAAATTTTTCGATTTTTTATTTAAGGTTAAGTACTAAAAATGGTATTATCAGTTTTGAATTTATATTTTTGTATTTAAATTTCTTTATAAAACAAATCTAGTTTTGAATTAAGTTCAAATTTATGTTATTTTAGGTTTAGTACTAATAATTTTTTTTTGGATGAAAATCAATCAATTATTTTTGAACTTAGTACTAAATTTGTTTTTGATGCAGTTTTTGAATGCGAATTTTTCAATTTAGTTATTATTTGCTAACGCGTTTAGTACTAAATTTATTTTATTTAATTTAGGTTCAGTACTTAAAACATGTACTAAAACCTTAAGTTTAAAAATTTTAAATAAAATATTTAAAAGTATCTTAATATGAACCTTAAACTTAAAATATTACTAAATTCAAACATTTTGTTTCAGTACTAAAATTTTTGGATTACAATTTTTAAATTTACAAATTCTTTAAAATTATTCCAAAATTGAATCTTTAATTTAGGTTTTTTTCGATTGAAATTATTTAGTTTAAAAAATTCTTCAATACAAATAATTTTGAATTTAGTGCTAAATTTGATTTTTTATGTTAAGTACTAAAAATTTTAGCTTAAACATTTTTTAAGTTTTTAACAAACAAATTGAACTATTTTATTTAGTACTAAATTAGTACTAAAAATTTTATAATGAAATTTTTATATTTAAAATTGAACTTAGTACTAAATCTGACTATATGTACTAAAAAATTTTGACTCTTAATTTTGCATTAAAAAAATCTTTAAAACAAATTTATCATTGAATTTAGTATCAAATTTGGCTATTTAGTATTGGTTTTGTACTAAAATTTTTAAAATCATTTTTTTTAATTTAAAATTAGTTGAAACATCTTTAATTTTGAATTTAGAACAAAATTTGACTTAAATTAAAGTCTAGTACTAAAAATTTGTAAAATAATATTTTTGTATTTAAATTTATTTGGGATTTTATGCGTTTTCAGAGGATTTTTTCTGGGGAGGTTTATTTGGGAGCTAGACGAAATTATGGACCGACCCCCTTAAAACCACGCACATTGATTTTTGCTTATGTTTATTCTAATTTGACCAATTCTTATCACAATAACAACTTATACGTGAGACTGAAGCCCTTCAAAGTGATATTTGGAAGTGGGTTGTATGGGACCTATGAGAATGGACCGATCTTAAAACAATTTGACAAATTGTTTTAGAATATTTTAAGAATAACTTGAGCCTAATATTTTTTAAATCCTATTCCGGTGAGAACATTTGTATGACGACTTGGTGAAATAATGAACCCATTATCACCAATTTCAATAGACATAGTCCTTGACCTGTTTCCAAAATTGCGACCTGCATTTTGTTCACAAGGTTTATATGGACAGACGGATAAACATCGTTAATTCGAACCAGAAAGTGAATCTGAGACGAACGATACCGTTACAAATTTATGTCCAAACGCATAATACTCCAACCACCTACGTAGGGTATAATGAATTTAAACAAATCTAATATTGAACTTAATTCGTATTCCCGAAATTTTAAATAAAAATTTTAGATTAAATTTAAAAATTGTTTACACTTAATTTTGAATTTAGTACTAAATATAGTTTTTTTTATTTTAGATTTATTACTAAAAATATGTACTAAAAATTTTTGGATTGAATTTTTTAAAAAAGATCAAAATATCCGAGGTGGCTTACTTTGAAGCTTCAAAATAGGCCAAAATTCATTCTAATATTTTTAGTACATTTTTTAGTAATAATCGATTACACCCCTGACAGGATAGCGACGTATTCTTCAGATAAACTTTAAAACTAGAGGCGTTTTGTAAACAAATTGTGAATTTTTATTAATTCATATTTAAGAGTTCAAAAGTTCTAGAGTTATTTCCCTAAAAAAATCAATTTGGACGCACTGTGTTCCAGTAAACAGAGTGATTGATAATAAATGATACAAAAATTATTTTTTTCGTTTTAGAAAATGTTGCAATAACTTTTTGTTACTTTTTTTTTTGAAACGTGTAAAAGTTTTCATTATTGTTTATTTAATTTTTGTTATCTCCATTTTATCTCAAATACGAAGAAAAAACAAAACATTTATAGATATAATTTTTTTGCGCAATTTTTGTGAAAGGTTTTTTTAAGATTTTTCTAGAGTCTTCAAATAATTTATTTAATAAGTTTTTGTTTCAAGTTAATAATTTAAAAAATTACTAACTAAAACCCGGTGCGCTTCACCGCCCTTAAACTGTAAAACCAATGTTGCCAACCTCTCTCTATGATCCTATCCAGCCTTCATTCTGTCCAGAAAAACAGTTACTTAAACATTTTATTGGACAAAATTTAAAAATTCTCGGGGCAGTTGTTATTAAGATATTCGATTATTAACATTTTCTTTGTATGGAGTCTACCTCCCCCCCCTGATCATATCCGTCCCTGATAAAGTAGTTAGAACCAAATTGGAAAATTCAGTTTTTTATAGTTGTTTAAATATTTGGTGATCATATTTGCCTTGTATGAGGACTACCTCTTACTCTGATCCTATCCGTCTTACATTTTGTCTCGAAATAAAGTTTCTTGAAAAAATTAGTGGGACCAAATTTGAAAATTCTGACTGTTATTGTTCGATAATCAAAATTTGATTTGTATGGGGTTACCTCTCCCCCTGATTCTATACGCCCCACATTTGGTCCTTAAAGAAGTGACTTTAACAGTTACAGTTCTTTAGATGTTCGATAATCAATATTTCCTTTGTGTGGAGGGATCACTCCTCCTGGTCCTATCGAATTTTTTTTAACGCCTTCGTTATATGGGGATCATTCAGTGAACATTTCAACAAAATCGGTCCAGTAGTTTAGCTAACTATATGTCCCAAAAACAAACAAACACAGATGTATTTTTCAATATATAAATCTTGCACAAGATGAAATAAGTAAATTTGTGTTGTTTTTCATTGTAAAAATCATCATTAACAAGTAAAAAGTATTTTTTTTTTTTACTTAACAGTTTTTGTAAAATGTTTATTATATTTTTATGATTTCGGAGAATTTTGATAAAAACAAAACACTCGATGAAGATATAAACATATTGGGAAATTCCCTTATTACACGATTCTTTTAAATATTTTTATTTTAGAACTAAATTGAAAATAAATGAATATTTTTGTACTAAAATTGAAATTGAAATTTAGAATTTTTTTTATAATGGATTTTAATCAAAAATTTTTAAATAATGTGGAGTCCATTCCAAAACGCACAAATGATCAGAATGCTTAATTAAGCATTTAAGACAATAAACCGTTATAACGTTTATAATCAATAAAGTTTTGAAATCCGCTGCATCGTTGCTCAAGACATATTCGGCTCTTGGACACAATGACAAATAGGAGCAAATATGTATGATTTCATGGTTATTTTAAGGAGTGAGATCGAAAAATTCTTAACATACATATTTATCAATAAAAATGAAACCATTAAACTAATTGATTGAAATTATAATTTCAATTTAAAGTTTTAATCCTCAGTGATGAATTTTTGAACAGTGTTCAGAAACGTTTTTATAGTGTTTTCTGTCACTTTGCTCGAACAGGTAGTTCAGCTCCTTCAAAAATTTATCGTACTTTTGGACACTTTTCTGTGCCCATCAATTCTCTTTTAACAAGAGGTGAATATTTCCCCACTGTAATTAGCAATTTGTGCAAACACATTATTGTTCTTATACCACTCAAGAGCTTGTTTATCAATGCGACAGGATACCCAATCAAGCCTAAAATAAGTGTACACAATGGCAGCCTTTTTTATAAACATCCTTTTAAGTAAATTTCGGTATTTATAGAGTCCGTTGTAACAAATGATTATTTCTTCTGCAGCAACTTCGAATTGCTTGTCAAGAACCAAGAACTTTTAGGGAAATTTAACAGTTTTTGGGTCCTTAACTCTTCTTTAACATTCTCTCGAGTACGAGCAACATAAAATTTTTGACCAGGAATTTGGAAAAATTCTGTCAAGAATATTTTTTTACAAAGCTCGACCTCAATTTCTGTGCTCCGTTTTTGGCTTCTAAATTTTTTAGCAGCGTTCCTGTCAGGAACTTTTTAAGCCTTTTATGTTCTAAAAACCTGCACTAGTTTTAACTTTTCGCACAAAATAGATCAAGGAATGAGCTAACCGGACTGCTTTCCAAACAAATGTGTTTATATTGTTTTGGCTTTAGAAACATCATGTGGACCATTCACTCTATCAGAATCAGGTTTTTTTTCAAAGGACATGTTCTTCCTGTACGGTTTAATAACGTTAGAAACAGTTTAAAGGCAGACCTTTAAATATTTGTAGAACCATGTTGGGTTTCAGTAAAAATATTGAATAATTTTAGTATGAACTTTTTTCGAAATTCAAAATTTTAAGTTCTTTATAAATTTTTGACATTAAATGACTTTCAACTTAATTTTTCTTTAAAAATTATGAATCTTTAAGTTCTAACGTTTTCTTCGATACCCAATACTTGCGTAAGAGCTTCATAGCCAGGCTTAAAATCCAAACTAAATCAGGCTTTCTCTAGTAGAATTTAACTATTTTTCATACATTTCTATGTGTTTGTACTCTTTGAAATCAACTCCAAAACATCTGATCTTTAAAGAAGTGAAATTTCAATAAAATATCTCTAATGGTTTGATAGTTAAAAATTATTAAAAAAATGATTTGAACACACTGAGCGTTATAGAGCCAGAGAATATTAAAAAAAAGAATGTCATTTATCTTAAGAGATAAAACTCAACTAAATGAAACTTCTTCTTTATGTGAAGATCACTTTTTAACAGTGGAAGTAATGAAAAATCATATGCATATTCGCCCCGCGGAGGACCTTAAAGTCGTCTCCGCGATAGAGTAGCAGAAGTGCTATCAGCCTTAACTAGTCAGTCAGTTATAGTCTGACAAGTTTCTATTGATCCAACGTGCTATTTCAAACCTCATACACGTTGATTGAATTACGCCTTGCAAGATCTTTTTATAATGATTCTTTGGTACTCCAAATTCCAAAAACATTGTGTGAGGGCTTACAAATGGTAGTTGTGAAAATTTAGGAAAATACTATTATATTTTGATTATCCGATCTACACGTGATTACGCAAAATATTCTTATAAATTTTTCAGGGGGTTAAATTGGAAACTATGCGAAATTATAAACCGATTCTCGTAAAAATTGGAAGCATCGATTATTTGACCTAAATTCAAGCAAATATTATCATAGAACCAACGGTTTACGTGAGATTAATGGAGTTTAATGGGAACTCTGGGAACTAATAGACTTCATATTTTGGAGAAACGCAAAACCTTTGTGTATCGAATTTTGAAAAATGTATTTATATTTATTTGTAAGATCTTAACACCCATTTTCTGGGAACATTTCTATAGGGGCTTTTTGAAATAAGGTACCGATTATAAGTTCAACAGACGTCTTCTTAGAATCAATGTAATGCACATGCACTTCGCTCACAATGAGACGGATTGACAACGTTAAATTGAATCAGGAAGTGAACGTTACACTGAATGTAATAAATGGAGTCACCAATCTAAACGTTCTTAAACGGATTTTAAGACTCTTTTCTTAACCCACATTTTATTTAAATCGATTTGTACGAAATATATGCATTTTAAAAATGTTGGAGTTGGATAGTTTTACAGATATCGGTTAAACGATTTCATTTTAATATGCGGGGGAGGACATTTATTAAGACTTGATTATGTTTGCGTCGGCATCAATAGACGATAGACAATTTGATTTTCAATAAAAAATTAATCATCATAATTTGTTTATCTATTATTTATAAAATTAATTAATTAATTAAAATATTGAATTAATCACATAATCGATTAATCAGTATTATTTTTAATTCAAGATTTAATTTAATTGGAAACTCTGCCTTGAATGCTTTAAAGAGATAAACTATAGATTTTCTATTTTTGATAGTCTTGTTACAACGAATTTACTTTGGAGGCATAAAAATGTTCGAAGCTGGATCGTGAGATTTATATGATCTATTTCGTCACAAGTCTTGGCCGGGCAAAAGCTCTAATTCATTACTTTTGAATTTTATTTCCATTTTTTTCAACTCCAAATTTTTTTTTAATTCTTAAAAAATCTATATAAAAATCAAATTTTCTTCAAATTGTTTCTTTTTTCTTGAAAACTATTCGTATTCAATTTGTACATACAATTTTTTAACAGACTGTATTTTCTTAATAAAAATTTTGACTGTTTTCAAATTAAAATTTTTTCTCTTTTAAAAACTTCAAACGTCAAGTTCAATGTGACATTTCAAGTTGTAATAAACATTTTTTTTGGTGACCAGTATCGTGGCGATAATTTGCTAGAACAAGTTTTCAGGAAGTTAAGGTTAATTTTATTTTAAAATGCAAATGATCTTTGAATAAAGTTTTGATTTATGATGCATAAATGTGGTTTCAACTCCTACTGGAAAAATCATTTAAAATAAATATAATTATTGCTAAATTCAAATGATTCCTACACAAAAAAATGGAAAAAAACACCAGATCTGAGATCCACACATGCAATATGTAAAAATGTCCAACAGTTTTGGTTATATAAACTCTAGAAATGAGAGAAATATAACAAGTTTTGTCTGGTCATAAAACAGGTTCTAGCAATATCTGTGATCAATTATGATAACGATCATAGGGGAACTGTACCGAAGCCTAAAATTTAAAAAAAAAGTCTCGGCCAACCAACAATATTATGGTCAACAATATTGAAATCGGCACGAAGGATCACCTGGGACCTGTATCGAAGCCTAAAAGATCCTAATCATACAAAAACAACCTCAAATATTCAAGTTCTCTATATAAAACTCTGTATCTTGTGAGTTGTTAAGTTCGAGTCAGATGATTCCGGAGGATTTGTATCGATATGAAAAATGTCACATGTAAAGCTCGACTTGCCAGTTAAATCCACTCCGAAACTGAATATCGGAGAAGCTAAAGTAATGCTTATCGAAGTGCAGATAGTTTTATGTAAAGCTCGACCAAGCAGCCAACCCAAAAGGACCTGTTCTGAAGCCTAAAAATAGTTATGTAAATTCTAGCTAAACAAATAAATCAACGCTTAAGTCGAATATCCAAGATGTTGAAATCGGGTCAGACAATTTCAGGGATCTGCATACTAGAAAAGTCATATGTGAAGAGCGGCCAAACAATTAAATCAACACCGAAGCGGAACACTCATGAAGTCAACGTTTTTCGTAATCGAGAGAGACGATAAGAAAAGTCTACACCGAAGTCCAAAAATTATATGTAGATTCCAGCAAAGAAATAAATCAAGACCGAATATCCATGACACCATGATAAAGATCTGTATTTTTTTGGCATAAGACGGGTGTATTGTATTAAGAGCTCGAGTCAGACGATCCTAAGGGAACAGTGTACAGTCGAGCCAACCAGAAAAATATACTCCGAAGCCGTATATACATGATCACAAGATCGTTGTATGCTTTAAGGTAATGAAGTTATATCAAGCGATTATCGAACCTAAAAAACTTGTGTGTAAACCATAATCTTCCATCATAACAATGTTCGGTCAAATGTCGGTAAAAATTTAGTTGGAATGTAGTTATAGGAAGTTTTAACTCAACCATCTTATAGCCGATAATTTGCTTTGAATCATTTAGATAACCCAAAATAGAACTTCTTTCACTTCAGATCTGAGTATCATAAATTGGCTTGATTCATTCATAACCTCAAAATCGGATCAATTCTTTTGGTTTGGAATCCATAGGAATTGAAAAGAGTTGTGACTAATGATGGACAATATTTTTAACTGGCAAATTTGGACCGATCTTAATAGAATTATAACACCGATTTAAACTTATTCGGATTGTAATTTTATAAAAATTAATCATACCCATTCCGGATTAGCTAACTTTCTAAAGTTATTGGAACTGTTGGGTCTTATGATTAACACACAAATATGTTGTTTTCTAGTTGTTGTTTTTATGTTTTGTTGCTGCTGTTTTTTGTTATTATTGTTGTTGCTATTGCAGCATTTAATAACAAGTAGCAAATATAGATGAATGTATGGATGGAATATATAAATATAAATGTATTGTTTCATTTTGTTGTTGTTATTGTTATTGTTGTTGGTTACATACCTCATAAGTACTCAAAGTTACCAAACACTTTCCACCACGAGCCGGTTTCATTGTTGCGTGTAACGCTGATGATGTTGCTTCATTGTCAAAATAGTTTTGCATTATTTTTCGTTTTCAACTGCTGTTGCGATTCCTCTCGTCTTGCAATTGTTAAATGTTTGCGTTTTTCCTATAATTTTTTGTTGTTGTTGTGGAATGTTTGTTTGTTTGTTTGTTTTTTTCCTTATGGAAATTTTTTCTGTTGTTGAAGATGTTGTTTGAAAGATTTTTTTTACGAATTTTCCAAAAAAAAAAATAAATAAAATCGCTAATAAATTATAAACCGCACTGATGTGATTTTTGTTTTGTTTCGTTTCGTAGCAATTGGCTCTTTTGGTATTCCTCCGAACTATTCAACGTTTTAAAATAAAATAACAATTTATTTTTTCTCGACGCACACACTCTATTGTTGGGATCTAAGTAGAGTCTGCTGTTTGTTTGTTTGTATGTATGTGAGTTGGTTGTAGCTGATTGTGGTGGCTGACTTTCTGTCTATTGCCACTTTATCATTCTTCATTCATTCGTTACTTTTTGTGTGAGAGTATGTGTGTGGTTGTATTTAACCCTAAACGAGCGATAGATTTTAATTTTCATGATTTAGCGCTGAAATGTCAACATTGTATTTCCTTATATGGATATTATTTTCGGGGAATCATTTTTATAACTCAAAGGTAATTTGTCCTATTTTGAATTACAATTTTTTTATCTAAATAGATTTGACGATGTCCGGCTGTCAGTCCAGACTGATTGATTTTATTTTGCCTGGAAATTTATTCGAAACTAACAAACCTGGCAAACTTCGTTTTGTTACTTCGTATGGGAGATATCACACTTCCTCATCTTATCCGTCCTACCTTTTGTTGCAGTAAAACAAATCCTTGAGAAAGTTTTCGGGATCAAATTTGAGAACTCTCGCTGTTATAGCTCTTTAGATATTTGATAAACAATATTTGCTTTGTATAGAGGATACTTCACCCCCTGGTCCTATCGGAATTTTTTATATTCTGTGTTACTTTCGGGTATTTTGGGATCATTTCGTGAAAATTTTATCAAATTTGACCCGTTTTAGAGTCTATATGTTACATATATATTTCCATAGTCACTATGTTTTTCATTCATCTGGTAGCTTATGGATCCCACGCAAAAGAAGAGTTTCGGTTTAGAATAAAAGAAAGAATTAAGCCTGATACCCCGTTTTGAAAATAAACAGTTTTACCCGATTTTGTAGCATATGACCGAATATTGGATGGTTATGTTTTCGAGTCTGATTGAATATTGCAAACGTTTTTCATTAAATGCTCTTTTGAAATGAAACAACAAATGTCTTCGCACAAGTCCTCTGTGCTGGTCTGACCTAATTTTAAAATTTCATAATAAAAGTACAATTCCACTCCCACCAAAAGAAATACTTGACCTTCTTTGAATAGTTGGATGGTCTTTATATATTTTTTAGCGATTCAGTTGAAGCAGACTCTGGGCTATTCCCATCTGCTATTTTCCAAATAATATTTGACTGGTTTTATTTCATACAAGTGATTTGTGATCTTTTGACTCGATTTCAAAATTTTATAATAAAAGCACCATTCCAATCCTACCTAATACAGGGCATTTCTTTGTCACCACAGATTTTAGGCTTCAGTGTTGGTGTAACTTTGAATGAAACAAACACACTTTTGATTGTGTTCTGAAGAGAAGAGTATTTCTGTAAGGTAGTTTTCCACATTGATTATCCCTATTTAAGCAATATGTTATAACGGAAGATTATATCGTCGTGTCTGGCCGAATATTGTGGACGTTTTTCATTAAATGTACAATCATTTGTATTACTCTTCTCTGGTCGTCTGAGCCGATTCCAAAAGTTTATAATGAAAACAGCATTGAAATCCTACAAAGTACAGATCATTGACGTCACAGATATTCGGCTTCGGCATTGATTTAGCTGACGATATTTTTGTATATTTTGTTTGTGGTTCATTACAGATTTCCTGAAATCGTGAGCTTCGACTTCATCAGTTCGAAATACGAATTAGTGTTTTGAAACCACCATTTACTTGGCATTGAGCTTTGAGTTGATTTGGCTTTTTTGTTGAGCTTTACATATAATATTTTACACTTAGGTACAGGTCCCCAGTGATCGTTTGACCAGATTTTAACAGATCATATAAAAAACACCCTTCTAATACCGTCCAACATAATATATTCAGCTTCAATTTTAATATGGTTGGTTAACCGGGCGTTGTATATATCTATTTTTGATCACCAGTAAAAAATTATGCAAAAAAATTATATATTTTTCGGCTTTCAAACTTTTTCGGCCAGATTTACTAATTTCTGAATGTTTCCAAATGCTTTTAAATGTACGAAAATTGGTAACTCCAAAGAATGAAAAAAGTAATTCTTGCGTTCAGCAAAAATCTCCGTCAAGTAATACTACAAGTTCCACACCTTCAAACTCTTTCGGCTAATCATTCCTTCGCCTCTTTTCTGTGTCTGAATTACGAATTTTGAATGACGCCATATCTAGTCTACAAGTTTGATGAGTTGACATATGTTGCCCATTAGCTTCTACTTACGACAGATAACTTTCAGCTGGTTTATTTACATGGAAGATGGTTATGGGATCTTCATGCTAAAGTTCTTTTATGGGCACAAAGGTCGATAGTTTTATGACGACTGAAAAAATTTTATTTTATTTATATCCAAACCGACATAGAGATTGTAAAATCCCTGCTAAAGAAATTTATTACTTTGTCCCCTTTATAACCCTCTAACACCCATTAGGGTTAAAAGTAACAACCAAATAAATATACTAAATTAGTTAGTAACTTATTAAGTATTTGTTTTGATTGTATGGTTATATATTGTGTTATTGACAATTTTGCACAACCAACCAACCAACCAACACTAACAAAAACAACAAAGATACACAAATATCAGAGATAAGATAAAATACTTCTGATGCAGATGTCAGCGTATACAACGAGTAATAAAGAACCCCGAAAATTATTATTTTCAATTTCTTTTTTATGAATCATTCCGTGTTTAGTATCTGAATATTTGTATCTATTTTTTGTATTTTAACTTAAAAACAACAATAACAACAACACTAACAATAATAATCGTTAGGGCCTTCCACATATTACAAACAATGATATCATATTTGGCTTTTTTCATTTCAGCCGTTAGTTTAGGGTTTCTCATTTACTCTTTACGATCTTTATACCCTACACCACCATAGGTATTATGCGTTTGTGTAGATGTTTGTAACGGGCAGAAATAATAGTCCAACCACCACTTTTAAGTCAAGCGTTCGACTCAGAATCACTTCCTGAGTCGATTTAGCATGTCCGTCCGGCTGACTGTCCATAATAAGCTTGTTCGCAAAGTAGAGGTAGCAATTTTGAAGATATCTTAATAACATATGGCATGTACTTTTATTTTGGCGCAAGGACGATGCCTAATGAAACTGATTGTGATCGGATCATTTTAATACAAATGTCCCCCCGGAATTGGGTTTTTAGCATATAAATTTCCTAAATATTAAACGATTTTAACCAAATTTTGCAAAACTATTTTATTTTAAAAGGATGTGCCAAACTATATGAGGATCGGTCCATTATGTGTTTTAGGTCCCATACAACCACCCTTCCAAATATCAATCTGAAACGTATAAATCGCATATATATGTAGGTATTGTAAAAATATTTAGTCAAATAAAAGATAAAGATATGACAAATCCGCTGTGCAAAATAAAATGACTGTCGGTCCATAATCTTTTCTAATTCTCATAAAAAAATTCCCTTTAAAACGTATAAATTTCACATAAATGTCAGTATCATAATATTATATTGCACACATAATCATAATAAGGAAGACAAATTATACGTGGGTCGTTCATAAATTTTTCCTAGCAGACATTTACAATCAACAATGTGGTGTAGGGTATTAAATAGTCGCGCTTGACAGACTATTTTTTTTTTGGTGGAGAGAAATGAACATGTAACAATCGATTAGCGGCGTTAGTAAAATCCACAACAACATCAACTTTAAAAAATATTAGCTGTAGCAGCAGCCGTTGCCATGCTGCTATTACCAATAATATCAGCAACATGTCGTTAAGAGCAGATCTTTAAAACATTGATTTATTGAGGATTTTCGATGATCTTAAATTTGTGATAAAAATTATTTTCAATTCTCAGATCCAACGAAACAAAAATCTTTTTGAACTTTTCACTAAGGCCCTTCGTCTATCCTCTAGCACTATTCAGAAATTGGACAGTTAAAATCAAAACTTTTTTAGTGCAAGATCCATGGGATGTTTGATATATTTCTTTAAGGATGACCTATAGTATCCTGTATTTTTAACATGGGGCCCATGGTAGGAGGGTTAATGTCCCCAGTTCAAAATACGCAAATTTTTTCACATCATTTTTGGAAATGAATTATTCTCTATAGACAATCGATTAAAAACTTATTTGAAAAATTCAATAATCTTTCGATTAGATTTTCGCTAATATTTCAGTCACTTTCTTGTACTATCTTTCCTCTAGCATATGGATTCCGCCAATTTCAGATAACCTATTCTGAAATGATACGAATTTTATTAAGGATTTTCTGAAACAATCGAAATAAATGGTATTCACGACGGGAAATGCATTGGATATAAGGCTGTTGAGGCAAAACCACCCAAGTCGACATTTCACATATTTTTGTAGAATATGGTTCCCTCGCCTAACAACTGTCCCGATTTTGAGATATATATATTCTGCATTAATCGGAAAAAATTATGATCAAAACCATTATGTCTGGTCGAACTTTCTCTTCGTTTTTTTCTTGATTACTCTTTGCTATATAGTCCAAAATTCAAAACGATTATTCAGCAGCTCTCGGTTTTAGATGACCGTATGAATACCAACTTCCTCACTTCATAAAAAATCCAGATGCTTTAAAATGCAGAAAAATCACATGTAATGTTTCCAATTCGTCATTTTCACATGTTTTCAACTGACAAGGACTTCCTTGCTTTACCACCATTTTGGAATTCCTTTTAAAGCTGATGACCAACAGAAGAAGAAACGAAAAAGTCAGAAGAAGAAGAGTCAGTCTTGATAAAATTGTCAATAATGCAGAAAAAAGCGATGAAGAATATCGTGTTAAATACGTGACTATTGTAGAGGAATTTAAAAGCTTCTTGAGGTCGTAGGACAAAGAGAAATCGTTTTTTCAATGAGACATAGAGTACAACAGACAGAATACCATTTAACGAAGGGGGTTGGGTCCATTTTATAGTAGACTTGGCCACGATGAAAAACGTCTCCATCAATACTGTAGCAATAGATTGGGGTGATATAGAGTTTGTTGATGTATCACCAGTTATGATGTATCGCGAGGGTAATGCATAACGAGGGTCGGCACCTCGTTTTAACTCCAGTGAAATTCCAGCAAGCTGGAATTTAGTTACTAAAGATGGTTAGCGAACCCACAAAAATTCTGAATTGTTTGAAGGCTCAGAATCCAAGCATTGCTATAGGCTGCTAGTACATCGTCTGGACTGAGCAAAGTGCAGGATACTGGACATCATGAAATCAGGCTTGATTTAGTACTCAGCATCACGGAATCTGTTTCAGTTTAACTAGAGAAGGTGATGTTTAAGCTGTTTTTTGGTATACGTGTCGATAAAGTGTTTCCAGCGGGGAAGCGTTAATGTTATCAACTGTCTGTTCACCCATATTATTCGATTTAGCTATGTTCATTTGTCTGATGTTGTCACGCCCACATCAATTTTTGCAATTTGCAAAAATCGCTTCAGTTTGTAAAAAGTTTATTGTGGGAAAGGAAAAAATCATGTTACCATTACTTCAAAGCATACCGTTCGACCCTGAATTACTTCCACATATGGTTTAACGATGTCGCCTGTCCAAGTAAACACTTCACGAGTCGCAATATTAGGGATGCATTGATGACTTTTTTGGACGAAGTCAAATAAGACTGATGATCAAATATTTCAGGTCCTACAAGAATGGGATTTCAAACTCATAAAAATTTTCATTATGAAAATTTAACACAAATAAATCATAGAATCAAATTCTGGGAGGGTGGTTATTTTTGATTAGCGATTTCATGCCGAAATTTTGATATCGCTTTCACATTTTATATTTTCAAAACTCTGTTTAACATTTTCGCAAACTCAAATCACAACATTCTGAGTTAATGCTATAAAAATAGCAAATCTGCATTTTAATATCGAAAAATATAAAGTTATTTCACATTTTGCACCAACATTACATTACATTTTCAGTTTTTTTGGAAAATCCATGTGTCTGCTGTAATCGTGCAATATTTGTGGATACAAAATATCTATTTTCAGTTAACTTTTGGAACGAGTAAGAAAAAACAAAGTGAACAATCGCATGTTAAATATTAAACTCTTCGATCAAAACTAACGAAATTTTAAAGACAAAACTAACATTTTAAGTATGAGTTATTAAATTACTTAGTTAGTTGTAGGCAGGCAACAGTTAAGAGTTGAATTTGTTGTCTTTAAGGTCGTGGTTGGGTTGAAAAATCAGAAAAAAAAACAACAAAAACCAATAAATAAATTCATAAATTAATAAAAAAAAACTCACTCTCATACTAAAAGATCGTTAGTTGGATTATGATGTGTTTTTATTTTTAATGGATTCGCTTTTGGTGATTTGGTGTGATTGTGTATGTGTGAATATAAAGATTTATGGATCTACAGGTGTGATGTGAAAATAGTTGTTTGATATGAATGAGAAAAAAAATGTAACTTTATCTGGTAAATTAATTATATTATGTGATCATAAGTGATCATGAATGAAAAAATTAATAAATTTTATTAAATTCTTTTCACCACTTTTGTGGTGAATCAAATTAAATCTTAAATTTTAAGTGAAAAATAAATACTTTGAGATAATTTTTTAACCGGCTGAAACCTTGACTTACGCGAGGTAATGACATGACTTCAGATCATGACTATTTTGGTATGTCTTAAATTATCTCAAATATTCCTAATAAGTTCATTTGCTTTGTCCAACAGCCATTTGAAGTTTGTACCCTCATTAATAATTGTTAATCGTACGTCATTCCTACGACAAATAAATTTTCGTATCGTATCGGACCCATCCGAGTCACATTCGCCCAAAGATCATCAACGCTGTGACAGCAGCATTAATCGAAAGTTATTTTCTATAAGAAATAAAAAATAGATACAAATAAACTATTACAACAACAACTTTGAAGCGTCCAGCGAAAATCGCCATCTTTGAATTATGAAAACAAAGACACTAATGGTGTTGGTATTTCCACTTCTGTTTAGGTTTAGGATTTTTACGCTTTTACAACTGGCGAATCTCTTACTACAGAAACAACCCAACTACTAAACGTTCAAAAATTCTAAACTCGGTATCAGCAGTATCAACCGAAGTTTTTGTCCTAGAGAAGAAACTTTAACAAAGTGTAGTCGGATTTCGAGGTTTATATAGGTGGATCCAAATCTTGAGATGGGGAATCGTACTCTCTCAAACTATCAAGTTACTACTTACACTACAAACGAAGATTTGACCATTTTGGAGATTGCGCTGTGAGTTGAGTTTGGTTTTACTGATCAAGTATCTTGTCACATTGGTGCAAGAAATATACCCAAATGATTTTTATGGCTAAGAAAAATTTCACGACGATCTTCACGATCATAAAAATCGAACTCCATTTTGCGACTCACGAGAGTGAATCTTCTAACTAAACTAAAAATTTCTTGTTGCATAAATTTTCAGATCATCGATTTTAGTAAGAAAATCCATTTAGAAAATTCATCCGATAATTTTGAATCAAGCTAAAACCAGGATATATAAACTTGTTGTGGACCCGCAAATAGGTCCACAACAAACTAAAGTACAGCTATCTTGAGCCACACAAATTTTTATACCCTCTACTACCACTTAAGGTGACAAGGGTTCATTAACGTTGTCATTCCATGTCAAACGCCAGGAAAAGTTATTAAATCAGAATAAATTTCGTTATGATGCGAACTAATTGTCAGGTGTTAACAAAATTTAGATAAATTGTTGGCTGCTTTCCTGAGAAATTCACTATTTAATATAAACATAATTAGTTGAGTAGATAAAAAGTTATAGACGGATATCGGAGGCAACCTTAAAATTCCAGTGAATAATTTTTTTAAAAATCGATTCAGTATAAAAAAGTAGTTTTAGTTCAAAAAATACCAAAATATTATATAAAAATATTTTCGAAAACTTGAATAATCAAAATAATTAGAGGAAACACCGAAACCCTTGAGTACCTAACTGCGCATAAAGCATTCGTATGACTGCGACCTATCTGAATGCTTACTGCGCCGTAGTAATTTGAATGCTTTCTACACGGAAGTGTAATCAAAATTCGATTTTCTTTTTCGAAATTTTCCATTTTGAAAAATTAAATTAATATTTAAACTTAAAAAAAATAATTGAAAAAAATTTACCCATAAATCGGGAAATTAAAAAAAATCCCACTTTACCATACGCAAATACCCAAAATCTCAAACCGTATGAAAGATATTTAATAATTTGACTTAAAATTAACGAAAAGAGTTGAAGATGTTTTCAAAATTTAAACAATTTCAGTAGGTCCCTAGCGCAATCTTTTGGGACTAATTAATCTGGATTTGTGTTTTTAGACAATATTGCCACCTTTTAGGCATGTAACGAAGTAATTCGTTACATATTTTTTTGTTGTAAAATCAGATATGAATTAACTCGCTAACATGAATTTAAAGTGTACTTGCTTATTTTATAATTGTTCTTGTAAAATAACTGTTAATTTTTAAGAGTGTAAATATAAGAGAAATTGTTGTAGTATAAGAGAATATAGTAACATATTTAAGTATGAGTACATTACATGCCCAACATACAAAATAGTTGCATCACTACTACGATACTGTTGTATTACCACTAATACTAATAATCAATATCACTACTTCTTCAGTTGGGCTTGTGCTGCCGTTGTGGACGGACAGCTATCGCAAGTTTGTAATAGCTTCGATAGCAGCCGTATACAGGCAAAACAGTCCCAACCTAGTAGTAGTGTTAGGGTTTCTACTGGTATTTACTGCCATAGATCCCAAACAATGTAGTAGTGTTAGGGTTTCTACTGGTATTTACTGCCATAGATCCCAAACAATATAGTATGGCAAAAGGGAATCTACTGGTTTTTACAACCATAGATCCCAGGCAATGTAATAGTGATAGGTATGGTAGTAGAACTACTAATACAATTACAAAATAATATTCTATATAAGGGCCGGATCTAGATTTAATCGAGGAGTCTGGTCTGGAAATCTGGAGGTCACGGTGTTTTAATTAGTTACTAAATAATTAAGTGCTTGTTATAATAATTAGTACATAAGAAAGAAATAATAAATTTTGAATAAAAAAAAATAAACCTAAAATACAAAGTATCCTGGGTATCCTGGCAAACATCCTTATAGGCAGAACCATTATATTTGAATGGTTCTTTTAGCAAAATTATTTAGGATTCTATAAGGAATCTATATGCTATATATTTTTGAAAAATTATAGGGGATAAGAAAAAGTATGGTTAGAAATGGGTAAATAATTTGAATTATAAGAGATCGCCTACTCAGATAACAGTATTTTTAGTAGAGTTTTGAAAGGACTATAAAAAAATTCCTTTTGCATCATTTTAAAAATAACTTTTCTTGAGAATTTTGGAAAAACCTAATCCAAAATGAACAACTTTGGAGGTTTGCCGATTATGCACATGACCAGCTAATGGCCTGGAATCCTCCTGGAATCTACTCGAAATCACCTTAGCTATCATATTGTAAGATTTCATTAAAATTTTAATGAAAATTACAAATTACAGAATTATTTTCAAAAAATCGCCAAATTGGTCCTTAATAGTTGACTTATTTTATCAACGGATTTATTTTATTTATGGTAAATATTGTAATTTGTACCATAATTATAATTATTTGTTAACCACTGTAAATCATAGAAATCCGATAACTCTTATACGCAACAAATAGTGCGTGTTAATGTGAATTTGCATTTAAGTCGAATTGAATTCGTTACCACAAAACCCATCAATTTTATGGTAAATCTAACACGTGTTACTAATTAAATTAAAATGTAAATTAAATAAAAAATACAAATAAAACTAAATTTAATAGTAAAAAAAACTTAAATAATTACGTTTAACATTTAACACCTCAAATAAACTAAAACTCTTAAAAATGCTGTTAAACTGTTCTTAAAAAAGACATTTCTTTTTAACAACTTCCTTTAAGAAGAAGAACACGTTCTAAAATAATATTTCCGCCCTTACCGCTCCCCCCCCAAAAAAAAACTTACCTTATTTTCAATAGATTCTTGATGATTAGAGCCGCCATTAGCAGAGGTCGTCTCCTTAAAACCATTTTTAAACATGCGTTTATGGGCCTGTTTAAATTCATTCATTAAAGCGCTGTGTTGATCACCACCGACATTGAGGGTATTGTTATTGTTGTTGCTACCGCTAATGTTGTTATTGTTATTGTTCACAGCTGTATTCTTATGATGTTGCTGTTGCTGATGATGATCATTGCCACTTAATGTATTTGTATTAGTTGTTGTTGTTAATGTTGAATTTGTATTATGATAATGATGTTGTTGTTGATGATGATTATTATTATTCTCACGTTTTGTTTCATATTGTTGTTGTTGTTTTAAATCATTATGTGGAGCATGTTCTTTAAAGGCGGTAGGTTGACGTCTCTATAATGAGAATGAAATAAAAAAAAAACAAAAAATAATCATGAAAAAATAACATTATTTTGTAAATAAAACATTTTTACATAAAAAACAAGTAAAAATGTTATAGTCGTTCAAGCCCGACTATGTAATACCCTACACCACATTGTTGGCTGGATATATGTGCTACGAAAAATTTAAAAACGACCCTCGTATAATTAATTTTTTATGCTTATGTGTGCAAGATTTTTTTCTGGAGGTTTATATAGGAATTAGAAAAAAATATGTACCGACCCTCGTTTCAATTCGCACGGTGCTTTTGGTTTATATTTATCTTAGTTTGACTAAATATTTTTACAATTCCCACTTTTTTGTGAGATTTATGAGTTTGAAAATCATATTTGGAAGGATGATTGTCTGGGACACATGAGAAATAATGGACTGATCCTCGAATAATCTAAGACTTACTTTCACAAAATTTGGTTAAAATCGTTTTATATTTAGGAATTTTATGGACTAAAAGCTCCATTCCGGGAGGACATTTGTTTGGGGCCCATATAAAATAATGGACCGATCATAACTAATTTCAATAGGCACCATCCATGGGCCATAATAATAGTACGTGCCAAATTTCATCGAGATATCTTCGAAACTGCGAATTGTACTTTGCCACCCAGTCGGCTGTACAGTTCAGCTTAAATTGACTCAGAAACTGATTCGGAGTCGATAGGTATACTTAAAAGTGGTGGTAGTACACGTTACAAATATCTGCACAAACGCATAATCTTGGCGACTTTAAAAAAGTACCGCTAACTTGCCTCTATCCGCAAGTTTTGTAGTATACAGAAAAACGTTATTAAAGTATTATTCATGTGCCAAATTTCATAAGATTTCGTGTAATAGTTATAGAGATATGCGATGTTAAATATTTCGTTTGTAGGGGGTATACCATTCCCATATGTCCTTTCCCACAATTTTAAAATGCACGACGTTTTCCACTAAAGGATAAACCGCATAATCGTTGTTAAAATTTTTCAATTTCATGAGACTTTCTCAGAATTGATCAATAACTTCTTTTTTACTGAACCGATTTTGACGGTTTTAAATAAATACTTATGCCACTTGAGGATGTGAGCGTGCCAACAACAGACAGACGGATATAGCTAAATCGAATTAGATTTTGATTTGAAAGAGTCTTACATGATGCCTTCTTAGTATTACGAACGGAACGACAAACTTTATACATCCTCATCATCACTTGTGGTGGTGTAGGGTATAAATAATGTTAAATTTGATATTTTGCATTAAAAAAACATTTTGGCCTAATTTTTATTTTCCTCAGGGTTGTATTTTTAAAAAAACGAATATGAATTTTGCCAAAAAGTATGTGAATTTTAAATAAAAAAATAATTTAAAATTAGAATTAAATTTATTTTCATGTTAGGAATATGAAATGTTGAGGAAATAAAGTCATATTTAAAGATCAGAATTATAAAATTTTTATTATTGGAATTTTTTTTTTGCAAATCTAAATATTTATTGAATTTTTTTTTTTTTTGAATTATTGTCAATAAAATAGTAACTGATATTGATTTTAAAATTTTGATTCAATATTCAATAATATTTTCGGTAACATTGAGGTAAATTTTGTTTGAAATATAAATTTTTTTAATAAATTTTTAGCTGATTTCAATGTTTTTCTCATTTGCAGTAAAACTGACATAACTCAAAACCAAAAAAAATTGAGATCGTTTCATTTTTGATGTAATAATTTGTTACCTTGCGATTTAATATAGTTCTATAGACGACTCTATAAACGACTTAAATTGCGCAGACGATATCGCCTTACAAAAACAAGTTATGAAATACATTTTTATACGAACGGTCTTCGGTCGTACGATGCCGAAATTGCCTCTCTGATATAAGTTTAAGTTAAGTTTTTGTGGAAATTAATCCAAAAGTATAGAATATTTTCAACAAACCCGGCTTCTTTATTGCGACTTAAGGCTACACTTACAGAGAGTCTAACATTTTCCAGAATATCAAGTCATGTAGAAATAAAATTTCTTATTTCATTTTACTGAGGCTTTTTTCCATAAAAATTTGGCAATTTCTTCATAATTAGATAAGTCTCCAAATTTGGAGATTTAGGAAATTGTAGGGTCACACAATCGTGATAACTTAAAACTATTTTTTAGAGATCTCAGGAGTTCTAAGATTTTTTTTTAATGGATTTTGTTTAATTTAGTTCTGGACGCCTTAATCGCCTTAAAAACATTTATTAGCAACAAACTTGAAAAACATGATGGTGGCATTAGCAGATTTAAAAATTAATGTGCTGCAAATAAAGACAGTATAAGTATGGACAGAAGATCAGAAGAGAATAGCTTTCTCTGTCGATCCTCTCGATCAATCAAAAAGCGGTCTAAGAATCTAGGTAGCGCATACATGGAAGAGACAAAATGAAATGGAAGTAAAACGCAGCAGCCAAATTTGGAGAGAAGTGAGAGCGTAAGTACACAATAGAAATGTATTCAGGAATTTTATTGACCCTTTGCTACTTATAGCAAGGACGGGATGATATATAAAGTGGAATTTTTTACATCCAACAGCAGCTTGGCAAGTAGAATAACACCATGTAACAAAAACTAAATAAAATAGGGATAAAATTCTTCAATTTCGATCGTATCTGATTTATAAATATTTCATTTTTAAGTCCCCTTGATCGCGAACTGAAAATTGTTTGCATTTTCACTTGTACGAACTGAGTTCGGATAAAATTCCATTAAGGACCATTAAAGATTTATTAATATATTTCAGAAAAAATGTCCACTTAAAAGATTTGAAACTCGTTATCGACAATAAACATATTTAGAAGTTGATCTTAAAACTCACCGCTTTTCTCTTTTTTAATTCCTCTGTAATGGCGCTAGAGAGACTTCCTCCATCATTGAAAATGCCACCATTAGTTTTCTTTTTCCATATTCAAATTAATATTTGAGTATGTAGAGTTGTCGGCGGCAGATGCAGCTGCTGCAACAGCTTTATTCAATTTAGCCAATTGAAGATTGGCATATTGATAACGTTGCATGGTGGCAGCTACACCACCAATTTTAATATCTCCATCATCGTGACCCATCATATGCTTTGTATAAGCACTTGAAGATGATGAAGTCATAGTGGCCGAAGAAGAAGATGTTGATGATATTAGAGAATCTCTGGAAAAATGAAGAGAAGACTGTTGCTGATGATGATTATGATTATGATGTTGTGCGTGTTGTTGTAACATGTTCATGGGAGGAGGTGGTGGTAATACCGATGGTGAAGATGTTTTTGTTGTTTGATTAAATTTTGTTAAAGTTCCTTCCATTGACGAAATTTCTTCTTCTTTATGATTTATATGATTGTCTTTATGTGGTTGTGCTGGGGATTTTCTTATGGTGCCTGTTGTGGCAGATGATGTGTTTGGGGCCACAAATGTATTATTAATGGAAGTAGCACCATTTTCGGATAATTTAATAATTGTTTTATTAATTTCCTTATTAACAGTTGTTTGTGGCGTTGCACCAGTTGTATTGGTGGTTAAGGCATTTGGTCTTATGGGTAAATTTGTAGCTGCTGAGGAGGAAGAGGAGCCACTATTTCTTTCACTTATAGATTTTGAACGACATCTACGTTCATTGGCATATAAAGGTTGATTCCAATTGGTGGACTGTTGTGTAGAACTCTCCTCTCTTACAGCTGTTAAACGTTTTGATTTGACATCAGCCCAACAGGGACTTTGATCACCAGTCACTGAACTAGCTGAACTGTTATAACCACTAGATTCTCCGGGAAATAGATCACATCCCGCTCCTGTGTGGACAGTCATATCTAATTTATTTGAACTCTTCATTACAGCCACCGCCTCACTGAAAAGGACATCCGAAAAGTCTATACTATTCACAGTTAAAATTTGATCTCCTGGTCTAAGACCCGCTTCTCGTGCCACACTCTTCTCCTTGGTAAATTGCACAAATATGCCTGGTTTCCATTCGGGACCCTTGCAAATGCCCAAACCCAATTTTGTGCGTGGTGCCACATTCAAAACCACATTTATAACACGTTCACCTTGATTACGACTGTGATTACGTTCTGGACGTTCGGAAGATTGATAAGAACATTCCGAAGTGGTAGAACTAATGCTGGGTGCTTTGACTACATTCCAGGTAAGACAATCATTATCCTTGCTAAGGATTAAAAAGAGAACAAAATAGAATTCATATACATGTTTCTCTTTCTCTCTTAAAAGTTCAGTTCAACTTACTCTTTAACTGGCAACATTCCCACACTGCGCACTTTAAGTGTTAAACGCTCTTGATGGCTGATAAGTTGCACAAATTCTTTATGTATGGCATCATCTATTCTGAATCCATTAATACGTAAAATTTGATCACCAATCTGTTAGTAAATACAATAAAAACATAAATGTAAAAATAATAATAAAAAATATTTATTTTTTGTTTTTATATTTTTTTATGCGTATGAGAGCCAACACTCGTCATTTGGGTCATTGGAAATTATGATGTTGTCGTCATCATCATCTACTTTAGAGTCAAAGTGTTTTTTGATGTTTAAATTGTGCGTCACGTAAATGTGTCTTTTTGTTGTTGTTGTTATTGTTATTTAAAAGAATTATTTACTTTCTGTAATTGGTACGTGTTAGACCATCCCTGTATAAAATTGGTTTTGATGCGTTCGGTTTAAATACCAGACATCTGGCCAGTGAAAGTAAATATATTTATTTCAAATGTCACATAATCTGGGTTGTTCTAATTTACAAAAAGACTTTCTGTTTATGGTTCCAATTTTCAAACACTTGACGAAATGTTACGGTTTAGAAGTGAAATAAATATAAAAGAAAATTCGATTCAAATAATTGGACCGAAATCTCAAGGTATTTAAAAAAGCGGTAAAATGCACTGATTTGATTTTGATATGAATAAAAGAAGAACGGAACTTGAATCTGAATCGGAATTGGAACTAGAATCTAAACCAAAATCTGAACTGGAATCTAAAAGCTGAACAACATTCTAAAATAGAATCGGAACTAGAATCTGACAAAATCTAAAATACTTAGTATCTGAATCGGAACTATAACTAGAATTCATTCTGAATTATTCTGAAATAGAACTGAAGTAGAATTAAACTAGAAACGACCTTAAACTGAAATAGAACTGAACTATAAATGAATTAGAACTGAACTAGAACTAAATTAAAAGTTCAAATGGTTTCACAAAAAATTCAAAATTTTACCTAAAACTCAACATTTTTCAACAAGATCTCGAATTTTCACCAAAACTTTTCACCAAAAATTCGATTTTTTACAGAAAATTCAAACTATCATAAAAAATTAAATTTGGTTCAAATGTTCTACAAAAATTCAAATTTTCACCCAAAATTTCGAATTTTCTCCAAAAATTTGAAATTTTCACCAAAATTTCGAATTTTCGCCAAAAATTCAATTTTTGACCAAAAATTTAAATTTTTGTCACAAATTTAAGGCAAAAAAAAAGAAGTTATAAAAACTTACCCTCAATCCCTTTTGTTCCGCTTCACTATTACGATCCACACTGGATACAAAAAATCCCGTATTAAATTCTTTGCCACCCCTAACGGAAAACCCATAAGATGGCACAGCACCGGGAGCAACTAAAATGCGACGACTATGAGGTCTTAACAAACGTATTAAACGAATGCGTGTGCAGGCGGGTATTGCACACCAAGAAGAGGCGTTTGTTGTTAAAGTCATCATATCACTGGATGAGCTTGTGGTAGAGCCTTGCATGCTGCTGCAATCGGTGAACAAAGATGTGGCCATAATTTATAATAATGTTAATGTTAATGTTTTTTTTGTTGTTTCTAACAGCTTTTGAAAAACAATAAGGAAAACATTCAAAGATTAGGAAAAGCCATGAGCTGAAAAGGAAGAAGAAAATGGGAAAAAACATTATAATTTATAAGGAGATTATAATTCCAAGAAAATTTGTTTATTTAAATTTGATTTTAATGTTGTTGTTGTTTTTTTCATTTTTAATTTGATAAAGGTTCATGTATTTTTCCTGAGCCCACATCTGTTTGTTTGCTTTTGTTTTTGTTATAAACAACAAGTTTGTTGCTTAAGTCTTTTGTTTGTTATCTTTATTTTTTGTCAAAGTTTATGTCCTAAGTCTTTTGTATTATTATGTAGTCTCAAGCCTGCACATTTGTCTTTGTCTGTCCGTCCTTTTGTCTGTCCCTGTTACACCACCAAATATTTATTTATTTATCATCTTACATTTTTCAATCTTCTTTTCTTTTTTTTTGTTTTTTATTTAATACAATTTTTTGTTATTATTGTTGTTGTTGTGTTTCTTTTTTTGTCTGCAAGACGACGACAAGTCCTGACCTTTTACCAAAAAAATTCAAAAATGCAAAAAAAAACTAAAGATGGAAGGAAAGAAATAAAATTTCAAGACAACACCCGGTCGTGGATCTTAAACAAGTAAAAGTGAAAACAAATAAAACTTTCTCTCCTGCCAGTTTGCCAGCCTGACAGTGAGTCAAAATGCTTGCAACCAGTCGCCGTCGTCGTCACAAACAAGGAACATCTTCACATTTCCTCTTCAATACAAAAAACATGAGCATCAGAAAACTCATCCTCATCCTCATCCCCATCACATCCAAATACATAGAGACAATTACAAATGCACGAAAAAAGCCAACTTTTTTCAAAATGTTGTGTCATATTAACGACACTAAAGTCATTTTGGGGCCTGAACATTTATTTTATTTTATTTTATTGTTGTTGTTGTTGTTGTTTTACATTAAAACATTAAAATTTCTTAGTTATGAATGAATGAAAGAAATGAAAATGAATGAATGTCTTAAGAAATGTGTGTATTATTATACCCTACACCATTTTAAATAATTGAGGTATTTTGAGGTTTGTGCAGATGTTTGTAATGTTTATAAAAATATATTCAAAATATATGAAAACAAGGACAAAACCAATTTAAATTAATAATATCTGAACCAATGTTTCAGGTAGCTCCCAAACAAATGTTCTCCCGAAACACCAACCTATAAATATACAATTGTTTTATTTAAATTTTACATAAATACATTTTTTATAAGTCCAAATCTACACTCCAAGTTTCAAGAAAATCGGCTAAATATTTCAGGTAGCTCTCATACACATAACCTTCCCGAATTAGGTTTTTAAGATCATAAAATTTGAAAATATAAAAGTTATATTATTTAATTTGATTAAAATAAATTCTGTATTTGTCCAAATCAATGTAACAATTTTCAAGAAGATCGTTTCACGAATAATCTTTGTTCCCATAAAGATTCCTCTTACCAAAATGACTATAAAGTCCAATAATCTCCTAATTATCATATAATGATAATATTCCGCCCATTTACAATCGTTATTAAATAGTAAACACTTTAAAAAAAAATTAGAAGGATTGATCCATAATGACCTATTCCATACTGTGGACCCAAAGCTCTTGGTCACAAATTTTTAGAAAAAATTGGTTTTGGAAATTTTTTAATATTTGATCTCAAATAAAATCTTTATAAATAAAGCTGTTATCTTGTAAATGAATTTTCCTTAAAAGAAAGCCATAAACAGGTTCCCATATTTTGATATCAAAATACCCAAAACTCCAATTCGGGGAAAACTCATTAAAAAATTAGCATTTTTTACAAAATAAGTCACTTAATCGTAATAAAGATTTAGTTCATTTAATTTTTTAGATGTTGGACCATAAACAGATTTCCGATTTTTGATACCAAAAATACCCGAAATTTCAATTTCGGGAAATTGAAAATTCAAAAATTGCTTCATATATATGAGGTTTGATCCATTCCATTTTTTTGGGGTATAATTTAAACAAAATTGTCTTTAAAACGGAACCATATACATATTCCCACTTTTTCATACCAAAATACCCAAAATTCCAATTCGGAGAAAGCTCATTAAAAAAAAATTACTTTTTTTCAGAAACTGATCACTCGGTCGTTATACGAGGTTTTATCCATTTCATCGTATTGTAATATGAACAAATTTGTTTCTAATACAGGACCATAAACGAATTCCCAAATTTGTTATTAAAATACATAAATTTCCAATGGGGAAAATTCATTTCAAAAATTAACTTTATTTTTATAGTCCTTTTTGAAATGGTTTATCACAGATGCTTTCATAAAATTCTTCTCATGTAATCTAAGTATAATATGGAAAAAATGTTCTTAGTATGGGACTATTAAAAAATGTCCACGTTTTTACACAAAATACCCAGAATTCCAATTCGGGAAAATTCGTTTCAAATATTGACTTTTTAGCAAATGTTCACCCTGGTTTGGTTCATGACAGATTTTTTAATAATGCTATTATCATGATAAAATTTTTCGTAATACAGAATCATAAACAGATTCCCATTTTTTGATATCAAAATACCCAAAATTCCAATTCGAGGAAAATGCTAAAAAAAATGTGAAGAAATATTTTTTTTTTTAATTAACGAAATTTTGGCCAGAATTAGTGGGAAAAGTATTCACCTTGAATTTCTTTAATTTTAATTCTGTTAAGAATTCGTTCAGAATTGGGAAGAAATTATAGTGTAGTGAAAAATATTGAATAATTTGAGAAAAAAAATTATAAAAATCCCTTAAAATCGATATTTCTATTTCAAATTTGTACAATTTTTTATTGGATCCACATAGATGTATGATTCCTAAACGGAAATTGTTGAGAATTTTATACAGAATGTAGAAAATATTTAAGATGATTTTTAGGTAGGAAATTCAGACCATGAAGTCCATAAAACTTAACACATATGATGTTTAAAAAAGTGTAAACATGTTACTCAAGTCTTAATAACTCTTAAACTATAAGATATATTTTTCACTTGGAAACATAGTTTTATGGAGATTAACAAGTTTTATTTTTATGTCCAATTTCTAGTCAATCAAATCATTAATAACATTTTGCCGATTTTTTGAAGAATTTTCAATACTTAATAATTATTTGGACAAGTTTACAAGCCCACCTTCAGTTCCCTGGGCCTTCTAGGAACTTGTAATTCACCAAATCGATTGGAAAACTCTTTAAGTATTTCTATGCCAAATTTTATTAAGAAATATTTAGTGGTGCCAAAGTTATAGAATTATTTCCAAAAAAACATTCTTATAACCTTTATTTATGAAGACCAATCTAAAAGGCATAAATCTCTCGTAAATGAAATGTTTTTGTCTTGATAGAATTAAATACTACGAGCCTTCATTAAGGCGTAGGGCATTATATGACCGGTCTTTACTACTATCTTTAACTTATTTTTTTAATATAAATCTGTGACTGAAGATGTTGTCGTTTTCGTCATTGCTACTGATATTTCTTCTTTTTCCTTAAATATCTTCATTTAATATTACTTTATCAAAGAAATAACAGAAATTCAAGAAATTAACAAAAACAACTAAAAGAAAAAAACAAAACGCTTCACTACCTAATTCGAACAAGTGTTAAAATTGACTGAAATCGTACATTAAAAACATTAAAAGTAAAATTTTATACAACAACAACAACAACTTACACTGTAAAAAATAGAAAAAAATAATTTAAAAATAAATTTCTCTAGAGGCCGCCAAAAAAGACGCACAAACAAACAAACAACGAGATTTAACCAAATTGAGGATGCATAAATTTCAAATTTTAATTAACAAACAAACGAACAAACGAACAAATGGAATGTAATTAAACTCGTTATTAATGTGTCTTCACACTGAATTTAATTGTAAAATAATATAAATTTTTTTCTTTAAATTGAAACCATAAATTTCGATTTTTTTTTATAAAAAAACAATAATGATTTATTTGTTTATTTACCATTCGATAATTGTGCTTAAACTTTATTTCGGGCAGGGAAAATCTTTCACCAATTTAGTGAAATTTCGTTTTCAGGGTCTCTTTTTTAAAGAAATTTTTGAAAAAAGTCACAAATAAATAATAAATTTAGCAAATTTTTCAAAACCGCTTCAAATTGGAAATTAAAAAAAAGACAACTTTTATTTAACCACTAGGGCACCCGCCAAACTTCGTTTTGCCAAAGCAAATTTTAAGGGCATAAATAAGTGAGGGGTAATTTCAAATTTCTTTATACCTCTCTACCTGATCCCATAAGTCCGATATTTTCTTCAGTGTTGGTGTTTCATAGTAGCATAATTACTGCAAAAATTAAAGACTTTCGCTATTATAGTTCCTTTGATATTCGAAATCAATATTTGCCTTTTATGGGGATTTGCCCTCTCCCTGGTCTTACCCGTCCAACGTTTTGTCCAGTTAAACAGTTTCTTGAGGAAGTTGTTGCGAACAAATTTGAGAGCTTACGTTGCTGTTGTTGTTCTTTAGACATTTGAAAATCAATATTTGTTAAGAGGGGACCTTTCCCTGGTCCTATACGTTCTACGTTTTGTCCAGTAAAACAGTTAGTTGAAAAAGTCGTTGGAACCAAATTTGAGTACACTCGCTGTTATAGTTTTTCAAGTATTCGATAACCAAATATTTGTTTTGTATGGAGTACCCCTCCACCTGGTCCTATCGGGATTTTTTATAGCCTATTTAACTTTATATTAGAAACATTCTGTGAAAATTTCATCAAAATTGGCCCAATCGTTTTGAAGTCTATACGTTACATACATACATACATAAATACATACATACATACATATGCATACATACATACATACATACATACATACATACATACATACATACATACATACATACATACATACATACATATATACATACATACATACATAAATACATACATAGATACATACATACATAAATACATACATACATATGCATACATACATATACATACATATACAAACAAACATACATACATACATACATACATACATACATACATACATACATACATACATATATACACACATTCCTATTTTATATATCGATTTTAAGCCATTCAAATTTTATATTAATCCGAAACTTTCTTCAAAAACTCTGGCAACATTTATACCCTGATAAAACAACTAAAATAATTTTCTGTTCTACAGCCCCTCGTAAAGACATAGTGAGAACTTTTTTGGAGAAAAGTAACATTTTTTAACACGTTTCATACGGATTTTGTCATCAATTACAATTTATTAATTTTTGCAAAAAATTTGTCATCTTTCATGTGGCAACGTTTTCTTAGACACCAAATATTTTTATAAATAGTTTATAGCTTTGTCTGGAATCCAGCGTTAACTGGGCTTTCAAGTCACTTTTCATACATTTTTACTGCAAATTTAAAGAATTTATTTCGACTTGAATATCTTAAACAAATTTACAAGGACAGAACTTAAACGGAACTAGAATGGAACTAGAATCTGAAAAGAAATTGAACTAGAATCTGAACTAAAAAAAACATCTATCTTCCCGCCTTGTTGGAGACCTGTTACCCTCCACCTAAACTGGAAAACACTTCAGCCATACCCTTGTTAAATTTTATTCAGATATCTCGTACGTTTCAAAAGTTATCGAATTATTGTCAAAAATATCATTAAGTAATTGAAAATTAAGATTTAAGGAATATTGAATTTTTAACTGAGATAATTTCCAATAAAAAGGGTAAATTGCGTATGTTCAATGGAAGTCTATTTAATTGGAAATCATGCTATACCGAATTCCTTTCTTTTTCCAAATATATTTTAAAAGTGTATTTCTAATTACCACCATATTACCAATATCAAGTGTTTTGCTGTGAGAAAAAACTTGAAAATTTATCAATTGAAAATTTTAAGAAAAATTTAAGTGAAATAAACAGAAGTCACGTAATGTATACATACACACATACATACATATATGAATGAACGATCGTAAATGTTTTGAGTGTGAATATGTAAAAGGTGACATTGAAAATTATTTATATTTTTTTCTCTCTCTCTCTCTCTCTCTCTCTCTCTCTCTCTCTCTCTCTCTCTTATTTCTATTATTTTTTTCTTTAGTTCATAATAAAACCGTTATTTTATATAAAATATGGTATCATGATACAAACAGACTCTTAAACAACAACTTGGCATTTATTAATAACATTTTGTTTTTTTTTTCTTCTAATTTTTAATGTTTTTAATACAAAAAGTTCATGAAGCATGATCATGATTTATCTGTCGGTTATGCAAAAATGAATGAAAATAAAAAATTAAAAAAAAAACAAGTGGAAATGTAATTTTAATTATAATTATAATAATTATATAAAAAAGACTTTAAATACTTTTATTAAAATAAAGGACAATAAAACTAAATTTTAGCCAGAGAAAGAGAGAAAGAGAGAGATTTTATTGTCATGAATTTTGTGAAATTTGTTTTAATAAAAAAATTTTAATTTTGTAATTTGAAATAAATTATTTAATTTAATAATTAAGAGATATGAAAAAGGAGTAATTTTTATAAAAATAAAATTATATCATTTGTTTTATAGTTAATATTAATGATTATATAATACAACAAAACTATGATCGTTAGAGGATCAGTTACCAATAGAGACTAGAAGAGATCTAAGTTCGTTAACCTCATTTCCATTGAAGAAAATGCTCCAACTCAAAGAACTTTTAAACGTTACACATTGGTGTAAAGAGGATCGAAAATGTCGCTTAATTCAGGGCAGTTTGGTAATGATTAACTTGCCAGTTTACTGTTAGATAAAAAATGCACTTTTATAATTATAGATTTTTTTGGCAGAATAACAAAGTTCATACGTCCTCATAAAAATGTACCAAAAGTTTTTGAAAATTAAAAATTTTGTTTTTTTTTCTAAAATATAAAAAAGTTCTACTTTCACAGATCTGAGCACAAAAACTATACCACATAGACTAATGATATATATTTTGATATTGATTCATTATTATTTCTACTTTTCGATATCCAATTTTACTATAAAAAAGTGATTATCAAAATCCCCTTAAGCGCCCACTATTGACTCTTTTTACCCCAACCTGCGATTTTTCAAATGATAAATGAAATGGAAATAAATCTGTAAATACCGAACGGCTAGTCCGATATTTATAGTAGCGCCCGTATGAATGGATGGAGTTTTGGTTCACACTCCTCATAGTTCAGATTTTGCTCTTACTAGAATAGATTTCATTAGGATTTAACTTAATTTTTTCTTTGCCTCAAAACCGAAGAAGTTTTTTCGGTGTGGAATTCATATTTTACCAGAAATATATAAAAAAATAATGGGCTTAGGATGGACAATTCATGTTGAAGTAGGGTCAATTAAATCAAAGGCAATCTGCGCAGAAGAAAATTGTTTACTTTGATGAGAAGAAATCGTAAAAAAAAATCACAATATTCGGTTAGACACTAGACCACATTCTACATCATATCAATGCGTTATTGAAATGAAGATCAACAATTATTTGGAAACTTACTGAACAGACTTGATTCCTTCTGACTTTCATTTATTTCAATCGAAGAAAGACGTTTCATTTCAGAGCAGGATAACAGAAATTGACTATATTTATTGTTTACCTCATACCCGTAGCAGTTCTTATGATGACGTATCCATATTCTACCAGAAAAATTGATAATAATGCACAGTAGTACCAATGGTTTTATATTACCTGAGATTCCTTATTAAATTTTAAGCAATGTTGATCTTAGGACCCGTCAAGGATTTAGCTTGTTTTACGCCTAAAAAGTGACAACATTTATTTAGAGATAAAAATGTTCTGAACTTGTTCTAATATCCTATAGTAATACGGCAAATTAGAATTGGATTAACTGGGAACAAAGTTCCGACCACAAGAACTAACCCAGTTTAACAAATTTCGAAAAGAAGAAAATTTTTTCTTGCTTTAATTCCCAAAAAAGGAAATATGGAACCATAATTAAATTATCCTTATTACATAGCTACATAAGTAAAGCAAACGCCAAGAAAATATTCCTTGTCGAACTTCCCTAATAATGACAGGATGATCACTTGAAAAAAAAAGCTGAAATTTTAAATATGTTTTGCATGGATTGGGATTTTGGCTATTTTTCGCATGGAAAATGGGAATTTTTTTAAATTCTCTGGTTCGAAGACAAGTTTGTACATGTCGTGCTGAAATTTCAAAAAAATATCTTTATTTGTTTAATTTTAGTAAAATTTAAATATTTATATTATTTTTCGAATATAAAGCTGAAATATGAAAATTTTAATTTCTTTATAAATATTTGGAATCAAACATCATTCCATTAACTTTTTCATTACGAATTGATAATGTCCATGGTCTAACGTGTTCACAGATACCAAATACTTGTATAAAAAGTTTATAACTTTGTCTGAAATCTAACCTAAATTAAGCCTCCTTCAAACAAATTTTGCTTTTTATCATACAATTCTTGCAAATGTGGTAAATTGTGCGTTTTTAGACAAGACAAAAACGCACAATTACAAACAGCTGGAAAGAGCTGATTTTTCTTAATATTCCAACAAATAATTTATTTTATCAATTAACTACTCTTTTTCGTTTATTAATTACTAAGAATTCTGTTCATTTTGTTTAAAAAAACGTCATTTTTATTGTAACCAGCGGAAAATAATCACAAATTTTATTATTACGTTACGTGTAAATATGTGGAACTCACAATATCAAATTCATTCCAAGTTTTATGTGAAAAAAATGAAAAAAAATAAAACAAGTTGAAAGTTTTCAGTTTACAACAACATTAAAAAATTATTGCCACAAGCTGCGAGACGTCGTAAGAAACTTCAAGTTACTGCGATAAAAATACATCGTAAATAAGAGTGAAATACTAAAAATGACGTATTTATTAGTTAAATGACAGTAATTTCAAATAAATATGATACTGTAGTTATTGAAGAATATTAGTTTTGAAATAAATTGAATTGGATTTATTCTTATTGTTTGAGGTTATGTTATTGTGGTTAGAGGTTATGTTTCTTTAAAATATAAAACATAACCTCGCTCTTAGAATATTGATGTTTACTTTTGATGTGAGAAAAAACCTTGGTGAATTTTGAAATCGAGGATTTTTATGAAATTTATTGATTTGGAAGTAAAGTTCTTTCAAAGTCAAATAAAGCGTTATTAAAAGTGTTGCCAATTTTTATTTCTAAAACACAAATTAATTTTGACATTAATGAGATTCTATAATTTGTGCAAAGGATATAATAAAAATTACTTATGAGTAGAAGAATTTAAGGGACGCCCGCTTTCTGTGCGACGGTAAGAAATGAAGAGAATCGTTTTTAGATGAGTCATATGTCGAATTGGTGATCACACCAAAAAAGAGATTTTTCTAATATCTTTTTTCTGTTCAATATCTCGCTGGAAGGCTTATGGTCGTTAGATCATATCATGTTACCTTTATGCGAATGCAAAATGTTGTTTTGTTTAGTTTAAGAAATCAAACTTTTCGCCTTTAAAATAACCCCCCCTGATAAGGGTCAGTCGAATTCATTAAACAAAGATTAAATTTATGACATACACACCTACTACACAAGTGGGCAAGTCTATTTATGTGACCAAGTGTTAAAAAGAATTGCATTTCTGGAAAGAGCTAAGGGACAACGCAGATTTAATGAAATGTCGTTATATATCGTTAGCTCCTACATTTTCCTAACATTCCTCTAGCATATGAATTCTGCACCATAGCTACTGCTCCGATTTTGAGATAAAGAACTTCTTGGCGATAAAATGACAAATCACCATTTGTCTTGGCGGAGGTTATAAAAACTTACGGCGAATTGATATTTGAAGTATTAAAATTAATTTACTATTATCATTATTATTACAGTATCCATTTAGGATTGTTACATCACAAGAAACTATACCTTCTAAAATTATAAACTGTTACATAACTTCTTTCACTCACTACTCACAATTTCATAAATTGTTTACAACTTTTTTTTACAGTCATCATCTAACATAACCTCACATAATCATTCAGGTGGTTAAATATTTATAAACTTTAGTTTAAATCATTCGTAAGGTTCATAAGCAGAGCAGCTGCTGCAGCAGCAGTAGTTACTTGTTAGTTAGTTAGTTAGTTAGTTACATGTCTAATCGTACTTAAACTTCCACTACTTTCAGATATTTCTAAAGTTACAATTTTATGCTCATATTCAACACATTCATTCAGACATTCCTCATGTACACATACATACATACATACATACATACATACATACATACAAACATACAAACATATGAATGTTTAAATAATAATAAGATATTTTTTTTAATTATTTTCTGTTTTTAGATTAATTATTGTTAAGATTTCTTCATATAAAATATTTTTTTAGATACATGAGTGTTAGTATGAGTGTGTAAGCGTTGTTTTGTGTCTGTTAAAGCCGCCATTAATTGTTAACTACTGAAAGTTTAAATTGTTTTACTTGTAAAATTTTAATTACCGTAACATTTATGCAAAAATAAAAAATAATTATTATTAAATAAATATTTTTTTATTAATTTTTTGCTCTCTTATTATTCTCTCTCTCTCTTTTTCTGTTTTGCTGTTTAATTATAATAACATTTAAATAATTTATATATTTCAAGTAGGGTTTCTCCACGGAAAAACGTTTCCGAGATTTTCCAGGGAAAAATATTTTTGAAAAACCCCGGGAATTTTAAGTAAAGAAGGTATATTAACTCCGTGTGCAACTCCAGGAGGAATCATTTAAGAATTCCTAGAAACTTGGTTCTTGGAATTCTTATTTGTTATTGTTCAATGTAATTTAAAAAACTTGTTATAGACTGATATCTGAGACTGAATTCAACGGCACTATAACATATCAACCTTCAGCTAAATCGGTTTAAAGAATATCAGCGTGTAATATAATTTGAAAGATGATTTTCTGAATTTTCCCTCATATATTTATTTTGGTAAACGAATTTAACCTCAAAAATTTGTGGTTGTTTGATTCAACTCCAATACAAGGACCTTATTAAGAACTAGCAGACCCAAAACAAATTCAGGGCGTTGCAAACATTAGTGTTGTATTATTTGGTAAAACCGAGCTTTCAAAATGTGATAAGAGCCAAATTTGAGAACTCTCCCTGGTTCCTTGAGAAAGGGTTGCGACCAAATTAGAGTTCTCTAGTTGTTACAAATCTTTAGATATTCGATAATCAATGATAGGCGATACCCCTCCCCCCTAGTCTTATTAGTCCTACATTTTGTCCAGTAAAACAGTTTCTTGAGAAAGTTGTTAGGACCAAATTTAAGAACTCTCTTTGTTACAGTTCTTTAAATATTCGATCAATCAATATTTGTTTTTTTTATGGAGGTTACCTCTCCCCCTGGTCCTATGGGAATTTGTTATATGGATATTAAATTCTTATAAATGAAATAGTTTTATTTAAATTCGGCAAAATTATTTTTATCGCTTTCTTTAATTTATGTTATTAATTTAACGAATATTAGTGCATATTTGGTTGAAGGGCTCTTATAAGGCCCCGTTTCGGAAAAGGGCGTTAAGCTTTAAAAAACATAAATATTTTCCTAATTTTCTTTAATATGATAATTTTATGAATACGGCTTTTATTAGACTAAAGCCTTTTTCAATGGTATTCGGCTAAAATCACGTTAAGAACATTAATTCCCATTCTACTGTAGCTGTCTTTGAGAAAACAATTACGTAATAGCAGCATCAAATTCGGGCTACTACTTAGAATAGAATTTAGAAATCCGGAAATAATAACTTTGACTCGGAATTTCAAGATTATTGCATCATATTTCACTGGAGGATATTTCGCCAAAACCGAATATACGAACTCTTGCTTAATTTTTATTATAATTTAAGTGTTTTTTCCATTAGAACACTATTAAAACATTAGTTCTATGGAATAAATTATATTCTAAATAATTCCCGGGAATTCCTAGGAACGACAGATTTTAAATTCAAAGGAAAAGAGAAACCCTAATTTCAAGTAGCCAGAGTAAAAAATAATAAAAATTTTAATATTTTGATGGATGTTTTTTTTTGCGAATAAAGAAAAAAAGACATTAATGTAAAAAATATGTCAAAACAAGATGAAAAGATAAAAATTTTATTGTTATGAAAAAAAATATTAAAAATATGCGAATTCGTTATGAAATTTACGAGGAACTTGTAAACAAGTTTAAATATTCCATTTAAACACACACACACACGGGTTATTTGAGAATAATTTAAGAAAAATTCTTTGAAAATGAAATAGATTTCAAGTTGAATTTGAATAATGTTACAATCTGATAAACTCAATATTTTTGAGGTTATGATTTATAACTGTTCTTCTTTATCCAATTGGAAAGTATGAAATGAATCAAGTTAATTTCGGACACTTTGATTTGAAGAAAAGTGTATTAATGACATTCATTCAGCGATCAAAGCAAATAATAATCTGAATGAAAAAATCAGTGGTTGTGTCATTCTTTCCACATAGATTTTGGCCGGTCTGGGATTACGATTAAATGTTATGGTCTTGTATCTGATTAGATGTTCTGATTGTTTTTTCGTTCATTGATTTCCTCAAGTGAATCTACTGTCTTCCGCACAAATCTTCTGTTATTATCTGATCCAATTTCAACAGCTTATATACAACATTATCTTGGCTTAAGGATATAAGACTGGTCGAAAAAGCTTTCCGTAACACTTTGTTATCTCGTCTTTAATTTATTTTCAAACAGAAATAAAAATCGAAAAGATTTTAAATTTTTAGTCCATTTTAAATTTCAGTAACAAATATTTCGGTCAGAATTCGGACGGAGCAGAGGAGTTCAGTCAGATATTAAATTTTGTTTCTCGAAATTAGAATTTTTGCGGTTAAAAACAAGACTTTCAAAATAAAAACAGTTGTTTCAGTTAAAAACAATTTTTTTTTCGGTCAAAATATAAATTTTTCAACCTCCAACAAAATTTCCGGTCAGTATTCTTTCTAAATATAAATTTTCGGTTAAAATTTTAATTTTTGGTCAGAAATGAGATTTTTGACCTGAATTTTCAATTAGACATTCAGTTTATGGTCAAAGTTTCAATTTTCGATCAGTAATAATATTTTTAGTGAGAAACTGAAGTTAAATTTCGGTCAGAAAATTAATTTTTTGTTCAGAAATAAAAATTTTCGGTCAAATATAGCATTTCTCCTAAGAAATTCAATTTTCGAACTGAAATAAAATTTTTAGACAGAAATTAATTTTTCCTCGAAATTTTCGGTTAAAATTAGAAATTTTGTTCAGAATTAAAACATTTCATCAAAATTAAAATTTTCAGTCTAAAAAATTTTTCAGACAGAAATTCAATTTTTAGTTTGAAATATAATTTTCGGCCTGAAATTAATTTTAAATCTGAAATAAATTTTCTGGATCTTAAATGAAGATTTGATTCAGGAATGATATTTTTAATAAAAAATTAATTCTTTTGATTTGGAAATTTAATGTTCAGTCAGAAATAAATGAAATTTTCGCTCTGAAATGATATAATTCTTCAGAAAAAAATTACAAATTAAAACTTTCGGTCAAAAATTAATTTTATCGGAAATATTTTTTTCTTTTTAAGCCAGAAAAGAAACTTTTCTTCAGAAATAAATTTTTCGATCTTAAGTAAAATTTCCGTCAGATAATTTTTTTTTGGTCAGAAATTTTCGGCCAAAAAAAGTATGGAATTTTCTGTTCAGAAAAGGAAATTAAATTTACAGGAATAATTTCTTCGACTAAAAATTAAATTTTATTTAGAATTTTTTTCTGACAGAAATGATCTTTTCGGTCAAGAAGACAAAGATGAGAGAATAGAAATTTTTGTTTTGAAACTTTTTGCTGAAATTTTCGGTCAGAAATTGAATTAGAAAAATTTCGATTAAAAAAAAATTCGAGTCCAAATCTTTTCGATCTTCTACAGTCAGAACTCTTGCTTTATAATTTAAGAAAACTAAATCGGTGCTTGGAAAAAAGATATAGTCCAAGCTAAAAAGAAATATCAAATTATTCAATTAATATTCATTAATTAGTTTCAAAAAGCTTTGGAAAACCTGATAAATTCGATCAGCAAACAAATTTGCACAGCTGTAACAGGGTTTACAGATCCTTTCTTTGTACTCAAAGCTGTTTAATAGTCCTATGCGGACAACACCAAAGGGCGTGTGAAGTTAATACGTTATGTTTCGTACGTACACACTCACACACACACTCACAATACAACTCAGAAACAATAAGTCATAAGGTAAGTAATATTATTGGCTATAACTTTTTTCTTCTGGACCGAGTTTGATTATTTTTTGAACGAAAATGAAGTACATATAACTTTATATTATGTCTAAATCTTGTTCTATTTTATCGATTTCTAATTGACAGTTTTACGAAAACTCTTTACTGAAAACTAGAAGATGCCTATCTTTGGATATACAAAACCGATTTTGCTGTGTTTCAATAGGAAACTTCTCAGGACTATAACAAATACTCAGGCCAATTGAAAGAGCTCAATACTTATTGAGTTCTGTCAATTATTGTCAATGTGAGCGTGCCAACAACATCGATTATCGATTTCTCATTTACAGTTTTACGAAAACTCTTTGCTGGAACTTAGAGATTGCCTCAGATATCGGTCTATAACTTCTTGTAGCTCAATACTCATTGTCAATGTGAACGTGCCAACAACAGACAGACGGAAAGACAGAAGAACATAGCTAAATCGACTCAGATTTTGATTTGCTGCATGAATATATATATATACATTGTGGGGTCGGAAATGATTCCTTATTAGGGTTACACACCGAATGCTACAGTTAATATACCCTCTTCATTACTTATGGTAGTGAAGGGTAACGCTATATTCACTTAACATAAAACTCTTGTTGTTTTTCGAAATCATGATTGATTTATTAAGGTCATTATGAATTGATGTCCCTTAAAAAACAACAGTTACACTTGATCAGTTTGTGTTCTCATTTTTTTGCTCTCAACATAAAAACATGTGAGAACGAACGAACGAAAGTTGCTTCAATAAAAACAACAACAACGATAACAGATCAAATATTAATTTCACTTTAACTTTGTTTTTTTTTGTTAAACCTGAAACAATTTTTATAATTCGCAATATTTACAGTTTCTTCTGATATTTTCTATATCTTTGGAGACTTTTGTTGTTGTTGTTGTTGCAGATGTTACGCATGAATACATCAATTTCTCATGAGTTTCATAATAAATAAATAAATAAAAAAATCAGAAATATCAACAACATCACCAACAACAACAACAATAATAATAATAATAAACCAATAACAACAGCATCATCTACAAGAGCAACAAAATAACAAGTGGCAACAACAAAAACAACAACTATAAAAACATTTTAAGAAAATAAAGATTTAAGTTAAAATATAAAATTATAATAAAACTCCCCTCTAGTCCAAGTCAGAAATGAGAAGAAGAAGAAGAAAATGAAAAAAAAATTATAAATAATTTCACTTTTCACTTGTTAAAAGAAAGAAGCTGACACTCACTTTTAACTCACTTATTAAAATTACACTGTTTCCAGGAGGAAAGGAAATAGAAAAGTAAATGGACTTAATGTGCTTGTTCAAATTCCTGTATACTGGCTGTAGCAATAATAGAAGTGACAAATAGAGTCGATACAAGGTGATCTTATATATTGAATTATCAATTTTTATAACAGCTGATCGGTTCTACTTGTATCACTTTAAACCTCTTATTCAGTGTACTTCTATACATTTTTTACATCGAATAAGTTATTGCTGTACTCATGCAATTTGTATTTTGAACGACACTGTTCTAATTACACAACACTGGACGATGTTCTTGACGATCGCAATACATACAAATATGAATTAAATGCCCTGAATTCTTAAGTAAGTAAGGTAGTTCACAATCTGCCCCCCCCCCATTTTTACACCAAATAGTAATGTGTTAGTGTACAGCTGTCACTAATGAAATATTAATATGAAAAACTGCGTGCATCTGGTAGGTCTGCTTAGTAATTTATTTAAGACTACCTGTGACACCTGATTGACAGTGCTAAGCATTCGTTGAGGAGGTTTCCTCTTCCCCCATTACTATGCAACTGTAATAATGGTATTTAAATATTAATCGGGTCATTAAACGACTGTTATTCAATATTTGTTTTGTTTGCCCCAATTTGAAAACATGACAGATCTCCTTTACTACCCTCTAATGAGAAGTGAGTGATTGAGAAACTATGTAAGATGTATTGCTCCTAATATATCCATACAAAATCGGAAATGCTAATAGGGACTTGCACGTATGGACTCCAAGTGAAATAAGTACGGCTTGACGGTTAACACATATATAAGAAGAGTCCACGCTTTGTAGATACCAAATATTTTGCTTAAAAAACTCTGCATTGATCGGGAAGACAAAGTCACACTTCAATTTTGATCCAGTATAGATCCTCAGATTTGATTACTTTTAAAGGGTACTAGAATTTCTTATTGGCTTTCGTTTGATTTGGATTTACTCCTAAAAAACATTATATTGTCTTCTTACAGTGTAGATCTAAACGATGTGATCGTCACCATAACTATGATCAGGTCGAAAAACTGATTCCACAATTTGTAGCACAACATCGTACGCCATTGTGACAACGTTAATTCTCTTCTTGAATCACAACCTCATGTAGGGCGGTTTTGCTATGCTATTATCCCTCTAGTTTTTCGGACTCAAGAGAGAGACTCAAATATCCAGACTAATCAACGACGAAGCCGTATATCTAAGTCGCCAAGTTAATGCCCTGCAATTGTTTGGGTGATAAGGATACTTTATGTTATAGACTACTGAAATCGGATCAAACAAAATACATATAATCGCGTAGAACTAAAGGTTTAAATAGAGGAACCATTAAAAATGTGGCAGTAGTCCTTCATCATAACACTGTTCGGTCACATGTTGCAAAGTCGGCCAACAAATTTTTTGAAAACAATGATTTCATTTACTCCAAATTGCGACCTATACCTTCACAAAGGAAGGAGAGGTACTTGAGTACTTATTAAAATCACTTTCACTCGTAACGATTTACTTGCAATCGAAAGCACAAAACCCAGTACCGATTTGCGACGCCTTTAAGAGCCATAAATAATGACCATGAGGTGATAGGTGTTTACTCTCGGTTTATTCGGAACTTTTTAAATGTGCATTTTGTTCCTTGTCGATTGCCAGAATAACATCACTTATTCATATTTTGGATAACTGACCACTACAGGCTTCTGAAATACACATCGTACAGTTACGATGTTTAAAATCTGTTTCTAACAGAACAAAAAAGTAAACAAAAAAGTTTGGTGGAAAATTCATTAAAAGCGTTAATAACTGAGAGCAGCGCCTAACTGAGTCTGTTAATTGTGAATTGTGAAAAGTTGAACTTGAAATTAATACTGTCATTGTGAATTAATCAGTGTCATTGTGAATAAATCGGATGACTTTTTAATTTAACTTCATAAAAATGTTTCGAATATCCCTGGTCCATGGTGTTTATGAAGAAAAAAGAAAAAAATAAATCAAAATTAATTATAATTATTTTCGTAACTGTTTACAAATTTATAAATAAAATAAAAAAATAATTATTATTATAATTTTTATGAGCTTTTCTTCCGAAATGCCCCCAATAAAATAACACAACTACTGATCACAGATTAAAAGAAATTACCAATAAAAACCAAAACAAATTCCATTTCATGCCAACGATTAAACAAAAAATTTATTTAAAATATTAAAATTAAAAAAATAAAAAAAAAACTAAAATGTGTTTTAATTGTAACAATTAAAAATTTTTATTGCATTTTATTTTAATTTCCAACTTTTTTTCTGTTGAATATAACAACAACAACAACTTCCCAGAGACAAGAAGACAATAAAGCAAATTAATGTCGTTGAACTATATTTACAAACGACGGTTAATCGTAATAATGGATTAACTACTATTTTCAATTTGTTTTTTTTTTTTTGTTCAAAACAAAAATCTTGTAAACAAACACAATGAACAATAAAATTATTTAAAATTTTCTTATTTATAAGAAAAATAAATATTTTTATTATTATTATTTTTTTTATTTTTTTAAATTTTATTATTTTTTATTTATCTTAAATTTCAAGTCAGTGGTTGTCGCCGTTGCACAGTGTTTCTAAAACGCTTATTTTGGAAATAATTCTATAACTTTTGAACTATTGAATATATTTTAAAGAAATTTGACATGACTATTCTTAAGATGTTTTTTGTTTAACTGATTTGAAGACAATGTTTCTTGGGTGTCCTGGAATCGGAAAATGGATCTACAAAGTTGGTCACCTTTAATACGAATATTTTTTTTTTTTAAATCGCAAAAATTTCATTTATTATTTTATTTAAAAAAATGTACATACATATATCGCTTATAACTCCTTACGAAAATACGCTTACATGTATGGGATATTTCTTATAGTTTAAGAGATATTCAGATAAAGAAAAATTTTGACTCATTTTTGGACAGATTTTGTTAGTTTTTTTTAACTTGGTGATCTCTGTTCGGGTCTAAAAAATTACAAAATATTGTTTCGATTCTGAACAATATTCTAAATCTAATTTGGGATCATATACCTATGTGGATTCAATAAAAATGTATATTGTTTTGAAAGAGAAATTGAAATTTATTAATTTTCAGATTTTTCCCAAAAGGTGGTAACAAACTCAACTATTTTCCTCTGGATCATACCTTTTTGTTATTAGTTCTGAAAGACTTTCTAACAGAAATGTTTGTATGTATGTATGTATGTATGTATGTATGTATGTATGTAAAGTAAATCCGAGGGCACTAAGGGAAACATTTTAACCGCCAGGCTCTATCGGAATTTCATTACTTTAAAAATCGTGATATTCATTTTTATTGGAACAAATTATAGATTTGGTTCTAAATCATAATGCTACCATCTTTTTGTTCATTTTGTATTTCTCTTATAAGGTTTCCGAACACCTCTATTAGAGCATCTTTGGTGATATAAAAATTAAATTTTGATCTTTCTTGATGGAAAAATGTTCACTTTGGCATCGTTAAACGTTAAGAATTTATCGATTAAATTAGAAAGCCATTTTAACGTCTGCGTTTAAAGAAATATTTCACATAAAATAGCAACAAGAACATTTAATCGCAAAAGATTAAGAAAATTATTGTTTAATTTTATGTACCGTTAAGTTGCCTCTCATTCAAAACCTTCCACTTTATTTTCGGATGAGATAAAAATAAAATAGATGAAAAAAAAATAAATGCGTTTATAGGAATATGCATCAGGATAGAATTAAAAAAAGTCCCTGGATTATCTAGCTACATGTATTATCTCTTCACTCAAGAAATCGGTTATGGGTGAAACCTCTTATAAAGGCTGAAGAAGTTCTGAACTGAAAAAAGTAAAGTTTTCCCCGGATAAGAGTTTTGGATATTTTAAAATGAAAAAGTGGGAATCTTTCCATAGTCCTGGATTAGGCACAACTTTGTCCATATTATATTCAAATTTTATAATAAAAAATCAATTTTTTAAAAATTTATTTTATGAAAAATCTTATTTTTTACAAAAATCCACCGGAAATAAAAATGTTTGAGTTTTTGAAAAAATATTAAAAATATTTAGTTTAAGTACTTTATTGGGTCCATATTATTGTTATTCAAGTAATTACCTTTCCATGAATACCAAATAATTTTATAAAAGTTTTACTCGGCCCTTTAAAAAATAACTGAAAAATGGGCAGAAGTTATAGAATTATTTTCAAAAATAAATACGTTTTGGTATCACAGTTTGTTGTTGTCTAAACACGTTTGTAATTAAAATTCAATGGTTTGTTACAAACAAACAAATAAATACTTCTTCTGACCAAGTTCCATATTTTTCTTCTTTATTTTGTCTTTCTTTTATTATTTCGTTTATTATTGTACTTTTTATCTCATTCTTTTTGATTTTTCTTTATTTTGTTTCAAGTGTGAAAGTTTTTTTTCTTTAATTTCAAAAAAAAAATATATATTTGAACGTAATTTTATTTGTGTTGGTGTTGGTCTGTAGAGTGGAGGTACTTAACTCTATAGAGGAGTAAACAATTGTGAAAATTTAGTTCCAGAAGTTATTTTCAAATTTTTGTTTGAAATTTATTTAAATGAATTTAATTTGGAGCAACTTTTTTGTCAAATGATTGGATTTCAACGGTTTTTTCCTTTTTCAACTAAAATTGTTATTTAATATGAAAAATGACTTGAATTTATTCGAATAATTGATCCGAATTGAACAGAAAGCAAACACATACACAATTGCAAAGTAATTAAGTAAGAGTCTCCTATTACCCACTATTTAGTACTCTACACCATACTGAAGGCATGAAAAATTAAAGAACGACCCTCGTAGAACTTGATTCTATAATTTGTGTTTGTATAACACAAACTTAATTTAAATATTATAAAGTTTACTCACATTTATTAAATGATTGAAGTGATTTTCGGAATTGAAGGTTATATTAGAGTTGGGAAATTATGCAACAATCCTCCCCTAAGACTTAACTAAATCCATACCAGGGAGTTTTAAAAGCTTATAATCCAATTATGATAGACAATTTGTATTGGATTGATCATCACTAATTTTAGTAGGTTTCATCTTAATTCAAGATCATCTTCTAGCATTCAATATGCACTACTTTATAAAAAGTATTACAACAAAATAATTCCCAAATGAAATCGTGTAAGACGATCACCAGGAAATCACTGAATGAAAAGTTTCCTCCTTAAAGAAGACGACCTTTAAGAGGGTCTCAGAGGGTACCAACAACAACATAAATTATTATGAGTCAATGGTTTTTATGGAATACAATTAGCAAAGCTTGATAGTTAAAGATTGTGGACCTATAGGAACCATGACCATTCATCTATTTTGAGTAATATTAAGGAGAAGGAATTATTCTTCTCGTAAAGATTTATACTCAAGACCCAAAATAGAATTATAAAGCAGTTAAATGGTTTCTGTCTCACTTACCGGTGAAGTTTTACATGGATATATTAAATGCCCCCTAAAAGGTTCAGTTGCGCTTCCTACATTCCGAAATCACTTCATTACTTTTAAGGAATGGTCTTGGTTATTGGTACGACGATCCTACGGAAAGTCTCTGACGGGTGTAACTCTACATCCGGTATGGTTTGTGGGATCCAGGAATCTTTAAATGAGGTGAGTTATTTCGACCTCAAGGGGATTTAATCAAGGAGACACACCAACATCCGTGAGAATAAACTTCTAATAACTTTTATAGAAGTTATAAGAATGATAAGACATATGAGAACCCTTGTTTGAGAGGGTCTTAAAGGCTACGCACTACTATGACCGGTGGCTTTCCAACATCACTGACGACAATCATTATGATTCAAAGGTTTTTATGGAATATAGTTACCAAAGCTTGATAATTAAAAATTAAGGCCAAGTAGGAACCAAGACCATATACTATTTTGAGGTATATTCAGAAGAAGGAATTCTTCTTCGATAGGGATTTTTCTGTGTTTACTGGTAAAGTTTTGGACGACAGACTTGTACAACAGTCGGTGAAGTTTACATTGATATATTTAATGCCCCAAATAGGTTTAGTTGCGCTTCCTACATTCCGGAATCACTTGGCTATTAGTACGGCGATCGTACTGAAAGTCTCTGACGGGTGTAACTGAGGTGAGTTATTTCGACCGTGGATTTGAACACCAACATTCGTGGGAATAACATTGCGAATGAACTACCTTGGAATGGAGAGGTGAGGATATTTTAATAACCGTTATAGAAGCTGTGCTTCTTTGCCCACTTTGAGGAATTGTATTTTTGACTGTTATTAATAACAGACGAATGCATTGAAATGATTTGAATTCGTATTAGGATTCCTACAGTGAGCTGTACACATAGTGAACAGCTGCTTGGAAACCATTGCCATATTAACGTTTAAGCGTCATTTTGATCATTTAAAAATGAAAAAAATGAATATATTCTAATGTGTAAATCCGAAATATAATGCAAGATATTTTTATAACAAACTTCGTCGAGTAATTCTTCAAAATCTTGAATCTTGTTCGACTGATTGGAATTCCCCTGTTTTTTTATACTTTTTTAATCAACAATAACTTTCAGCATTCGATATCTTTAAATGAAAGAACTTTTTACAGTTCAAATACTGAATTGTCACCCTCCAAAATACCATATTTATTATTATTTACACAAACCGTAAGTGAGAGTTATGCCACATGGTTTGTGTCCATGTGGCATAAAAAAGCTCAATTACAATTAAATAAAATCCCTCTTGATAGTAAAACTAATTGAAGTAGAAAATAAAATTTTATGTAGAATTTAAATTTAAAATTCGATTTTCCCAAACATTCACGTACTGCAAGATAAACTCTAATCCCACATTGAATTTAACCATCGATAACACTTCTTTTATAAACGTACACAATTTTCAAGCGATACAATATAAACTTTCCCTGCAGTTTTGATCGCAATCTACAAGATAATTTAGCAAATAAAAAGAAATCAATTAAAATTGTATTGATTTAACGATCATGAAGTTAAAACAAATTGAATTTTCGAAATTGCGATAGTTTATCTATATCGCACAGTGTGTCCAAATCGATTTTTGTTTTGAATAGTTAAAAATATTTTAAAGAAATTTGAAATGTTTAGAGATGAGGTATTGTGGAACTGATTTAGAGAAGTAGAAGAGCCTATGTGCTCAAAGGCGTAGTCGGTAAGCCTCCAAAGTTGGCCACCTCTGGTGTATTGTTTTTTTTTTTATTCTCAATTTATTCTTCGCTTTTGGCAAATTTTCCCGAGGTGGCCAAATTCGGAGGGTCACCGACTATGCCTTTGAGCACATAGGCTCTTGCACGCTTATACTCCCCCAAATCAAAGTTACAGAATTATTCCTAAAAGAATTATTTCTAAGAGATTGAACACACTTTTTGTTGATAACATACCCAAGATGGCCAACTTTGGTGGATCACAAACTACACTCCTTCAAATCAACTCCAAGCTCCTCAGCTGCAATCATGTCAAATTTTATTAAAATATCTTTAACGGTTCAAAATTTACAGAATTCTTTCACAAAAAAATCGGTTTGAACACACTGTATATCGGTTCGTTGTACTAAATTTGAAATTCTTCAGAACTGTAGGATTAAATTTTAAAATATATATTAACACATTTATCTTGTTACATACCGGGCAGTATGTTATGATAGAATTTCTGTGCTTTGAACGGACTTTTTCTGGGGATGATAATACGGGATCTAGAAAAAATTATGGACCGACCCTTGCAAAATTTCATACATCGATATTTGCTTATATTTATCTTAATCTAAGCAATTCTTATCACAATACCAATGTATATGTGAGATTCATGCCCTTCAAAGTGTTATTTTTAAGTGGGGGGGGGGGGGGTTCTATGGGACCTAAGAACAAGTATTGGACCGATCATCGTATAATTTTGCACTTTGTTTTATATTATTATCAGACTTATTATCAGAATTAAAACCCCATTCCGGGAGGAACATTTATATGGGGAGAAATAATGACCCCATCAAGTCAAGTTTCATCGAGTTATATCGAATATTGCGACCTACACTTTGTACACATGTTTTACGTGGACAGCCAGCCAGCCTGACGGATAGACATTGTTAAATCGACTCAGAAAATGATTCTGAATCGATCGGTATACTAAAAAAGTGGTGGTAGCAATATTTTTTCTGTGAGTTACAAACTTAAGCACAAACGCATTATATCCCAACCATCTATGATGCTGTAGGGTATAAAAAACCAGCAGAAAATTTTGACATATTTGTAAATCAATATGTAAAGGAAAAAATCAAAAACAAAAACAAAACATAAAAACTAAAAAGTAACGGAAAAAATAAGAAGGTAAGTGTGTCTGAAAAAAGCATTTTACCGATAACGATGACTGTGTTAAACCGCTAAACAAAATAGAAAAGAAAAGACCACAAACATTATTGGGAAAGTATATTAAGTGACCAACTGAGTGAGTGACTGACTGACTGTCTGAGTGAATGAATGAGTGAATGACGTACTGGTTTCAGGAGTTTTTCAAAACAAATTTTAAAATGCTTCATAAATATTTCTTAATACCAAAATTTATTTTTGCCAAACATACACTCACACACACACACACACACACGCTCACATGGTCTCTTCGATTGCAATATTTATGTGGCAAATATTTTGCCAATGAGGCACAATGTCTGTGATCGCCTACCGAAGAATATGATATATGAGAGCTTTAAACCACATGTTTGATTTAATCTAATTAAAAGGATTAAATCAAAAAAATTAAGAAATTAATTAACAAAAGAAATATAATTAAATTTAATATAAAAGGAAGTAAAAATCGAATCTTAAAAAATCTTCACACACTCTCAATTTGGTTATAGTTGTAGGAACTAATTAAAAATTACGCTTGTAAGTGCATAATCCCTCCTCCGTGTCCCATCCTTAAATTACATATTCTATAACATTTGGCTGCTACTGCTTTATCTTAAGGTCAATTCTCTCGAGTCCTCTCCAAAATATTGTTAGTCCTTAATATTTTGTTATTACGATTTTTTCTCTCTGGAAAATTCAGAGTTTCAGCTGCTTTACAAATCTATTCAGGTCAATTGCAATTCTATTATTAAAGAACTTTATATCTGGTCATGTGAAAATTTTAGAGATTTGTTGCTATACAAGTGGATCTAAACACGGATATATGCCGGGACTGTGTGTTGTAGAACCGGAAACTAAAATATCCCTCCAACTGCAGAACCATAATACGGTTTTCTAGACTAAGTTTCAATCAAGCAGGAAGTGTCTGATATGAATAAGGGAGAATTTGGAAAATTTACTTTCCATAAAGTTATTTGGAAAACTTCACTTATAGTGAAATGCGATAAACGGTAATACTCCTTTAATGGAACAGTATGCATTTTGTGATTACCCGCGCATTAGAAGATGCGTGGTATACAGTTTATTCATTAGGGCTAATAAATTGGATAATCCAATGCCGGTTGATGCATTAAAAGCCGACGCTTCGGCAATCAAATGCCAGTTGTCGCTTTGATAACCAAACTAAGATAATGATCCGAAACGATACATTAAACACTTTGGAATAACGATAAAATGAGTAGGATCCCTAAAATACCTTGCGGCGATCATTACGAAGAAAGAACCAAAAATATTCTCAGGGTGACTAAAGGAAAGTTAAGTAAAAGGGTCCTAACTGGAATGTGGGGAGGACATCGAGACGATGGAACACTTTCTACTACCCAGCACTAGCGGATTCGAGATACCTGGATTGGAAGAAACCGAAGAAGGAAGGATTCGAAGAAACTGAAGAAGTATGAATTTCTATGAATGATAGGTTCCTAATTATGATGGTCGTACAACAAGATATTATATTGGCTTAGATGTTCTTCAATGGTATGAGACTATGGATGGTCTCCCTCTCTTCTTTACATCAAACCATATACTTCCAGAGAAATAAGAAGACAGTGGCTGACAAAGGACAATATTTTGTTCGAGAAACGATTGAAGAAATAAGCCTTCAGAAAATAAAACTTAACTAAGAACATATTCGTTCAAGTCGGGGTCAAAGTTCAGATAATTAATATTCATATTTTAATGAAAAAAAAAATTAAAAAATTTTAATTTAAATTTATCATTATTTATCAGATAATTATAAACTTTAAATTAAAGATGTAATCAAACACTCACATTTAACAAAATTAGCATTTGACCCTAAAGGTCAACTATATATAATTATTAATTAAACCACTTCTTTACTTCACACTTCAATTACAAACTTTCTTCATTTAAAAACAATTAAAATCTCCTATTGAGCTCTAAATTAAATGTGTAACCTTTGACCTCTAATATGATAAAATTATTATTATTCTTTTCAAGCTTAAAAAAACACTCTTTTAAATATCTGTCTTAATACAAACATCACGATTATATGAGTGTGTTCAACACTTAATTCGATTTTATTTTTATTTTCAACATTTTTTATAGTTTTGGCAAGGGAGCGGTTTGTTGCGATTTAGTTGTGGCACTCATGTGAACATATAAACGTACTTATAGTCAGTCAGAAACATGCGTCAAACTAGTCTAGATAGTAAGACCTGATTGCATTGCAAGGCTGTTTATAATGAAACAAATGCAGTCAAACAAACATTTAAATGGACTTTTTTTAGCGATTTTAATGTTAGACAAATTTTGAAACCCCCCAAACGAAAAAAAATCTATTGAAATCTTAAGATGAAAAATTGTTTAAACATAAGAAAATGAAATGACAAAGAAAATGCCGGAAAAGTAATCAATTTAATTTGAATGAATGCGAGAAAATAAGTAGAAAGAAAGAATAAATTAAGATAAATTACGAAGGATGGCAAAAATGTTTGATATATAATTATTAAAATTCCTTTAAATTGGGTACACAAATTAACAATGTCAATTATTAACCTTTATTCTTAATAACGTCAATTATTAGCCACTATTTCTTCCCATATGCATTCCGAGAGAAAGATACTACTCTGGTTTTTAAGGTTAACAATGAATCATGTCAATTTCTGAAACCCTGTTCAAAAAAGAAGAATTTTTTCACTTAAGGCTTTGTGTATTGATCGAAACAAACAGTTGCCAGAATAGTCAAGATGTAAACGATTTTTGGAAAGAGTTTTTGGAAAGTCTTACAACATTTGGCTGAACGTTTTATAATGGAAGATTAAGACCAAATATTCTGGTAGTTTTTTATTGACATTTGCCTTCTAAACAGATCCCCTCAGATCCCACCAATTATAGAGCATAAAATTGTCTTCGTGGATATGAGGATCCAGCGTTCGTTTTGCCGGAATTTTTTTGTTTCGACACTGGTCTAAATCAACTTCAACGGCGCAAAATACAAAACACCCATGAGATTTCTCCAATTGCAGAGCATTACATAGGCTGGATACTCGTATTCGATGTCGCTTTGCTTATTGTGATTTCAACAGTTTATAATGGAAAAAATTTTAGATCCTACCAATTAAAAAGCATTACATTGATGTAAGGGATGTCGGGTTCCGACGGGGATTAGACACAACATTTTGCTTTCCGATGCTAATTTTCTGCAAATTTTACACACTAATGTCGTCATTGATATTCAGCTTCTATGTTGGTATGGCTACTTTGCTAAATATAGAGCATTTTCTTTGACGTCGACGTAGTTGGGCGGGCATTCAGGCTCCCACAATTATAGTGTTTAACATACCATTTTTCCACCTTCTCTACTGGACTGCAGTGACCGTCACAATTCAAAAGATTCATCAGGTTGCCCCAATACCTTGACATCATCAATATTCGTCCTCGGCGCTAAAGGTTGGACAGGTTTTACATAAGATTTCAACAGTTGAAAACCCTTTTCAAAATACACAAATTAAAAAACATTCGGCGTTGATTTAACTAAATTGCTGGACTTTACGTGTGATCTTTTGAGCTTGGGTTAATCCTAATGAATCCATTTTTCATTACTAATAAAAATGACTTGTATTTGTAGCGTTCCGGTATTATTTCCGACATTCAAAGTCGTGTTTCAATGTCTATAGGCTTCAAATTTACATGGAATCCAATTTCCTTACGTTTGGAAGTATCGTCATAGTTTCAAATGTAGGGAAATGACTTATTTTATGACTGGCGAATTCTTCAAGCATTTAATAACAGTCTTCGTCGTCTTTTGCTGTCAATTCCTCTTCTGCTAACTTTCTCGAGTGATCAGAGTTTCTCTGTGATTTCCGTCTTGAAATCACAACTTTTGAATCAGGAAAATCATAAATCACAAGTTCTTTTAGTTGGAGAATTTTTACCGTAAACGTCTGTCACTTGTTTGATCTGCCGAATACAGTATTATAATGTCAGATATTTAAACTCTAAAATTTTTATTATATAAAAAATCTATTTTTAACTGAAATTAATTAAGATTATTTTCACAGATTTTCTTTAAAACCCAAATCTTAAAATGTCAAATTGCCATCAATTTCATAATCACCATTTTCCTTTTAATACAACAACACAAACAAATTATCTCATCTTTAGTTTTTTTGACACTTCAAATTGACGCTGTCATTTTGCTTCATTACTCAATTATCTTCTTTTCTCATACATCAATCATTTAAATATTGATGATTTGCTAAAAATATAAAAATCTTTTTCCTTAAAAATATATTCTCACAGATTATTCCAACTCTCCCTAATTACAATTATTTTCCATTGATTTGGAAAAAAAATCCTTTTATTTTCGATATTTTTTCTTCTGCACTAAAATGAAGTCAAAGTTGAAAATTAGCGATTTAAATAATTATTTAACAAAAATACAAGAAATAATAAAAATAAAAAAACTCAACTGCAGCTGCGATTTGTTATCATGTGCCAGAAAAGTTATTGCAGCTGAACTGAAATTGTAAAATTGTAGAAAAAAAATATTCAAAGACCTACGAATGAATATTAAGTGAAATATGCAACCGGGTGTCTTAAATTTAAAGCTTTTTTATGGCTGCTACAACAGACATAAAAAATGTTATTACCATATTAATGACTACAAATAACGTAAGTTGGCAACTCTGAAATTGAAGAAAGGAAAAGGGAAACTTCTAAAAAAGAAGTCGTAAAGTAGCTCTGGGTGAGTAAACACCTATCGCGTTATCGTCCTTATCTCTTAAAGTCAGTCTGGCTGTACTTCGTTTGCTTGCCTCCAAAAGCTTTGCGTCTCGCTTTTACACATTGGTTAATGTTGTAGCGTCCCATAGCGGTATTTGTTTACCGTTATCACGCTTTTACCACGTTTTTAATTGAAATACTACAGATGAAAGGACCAGATAAAGGTCCTTTCATCCTTCCTATACGAAGGTATAAATCGTGAACTGGAGTAATCGGAATCATCGTGATATACCCTGGCTTTTTTGCTGGATGAATTTAATTAAAACTTTATGAACTAAAACCATCCCAATGAAAGTATTTATGGTATTTTGGAGAGTAAACATCGGTCTTTATACTTCATTATTAAATAGACTACAAAACACACATTTTTTCAATTGCTTTGAAAGGGTCAACCTTTCAGCCTAAAAAATATATTTTGCATGAAAGTCTAGTAACCTTCTTCATTTGAAGAAAATGGTCGAAAGAGTCTAATCGACTGTTAGTATAAGCTTACGATGATTTTGACACGGAAGGGTAAAGGACTTATAAAATGAATAGATTTTAGGACTTGAGGATTTGACGATGACAGTTGTAAAGCACAAATAGAACTTGATACGAAAATAGTTCTCATAATAAAGAATAAAGTTTAAATATGGAAAATTAAAGGCATTTTACAGGAGGAAGACAGTTGTGAATGAAAGGATGAGAAAGAAGAAAGGACTAAGAGTTTCCTCTGGTGATAAAAATTGAAAGCATTACACTCGATGAGGACAGTTGTCAAACACAAGTAGAACCTGAATTTTCATTGGAAATAACATAACAAGTTATTTCCCTGCCCATGGAAGAAAAAGCAGGGAAATTTAATTTCATGTGAATTGAGGCCGAGAGACATTTTGAATGCGGATAATGGTTGAAGACGTCAAAGAGCCAAAATTCAAATGTTAAAATAAATTCCGAAGCTAATATGTATAACGCCAAGGCAGTGCTCTGCATTTGGTGAACTTAAAAGGCTGGTAAATGGAAACATATAAAGACTTAAGTGCGAAATGTAAATCCCGGTCAACCATACAAAACAATGATGAAGACGAATATCCCTAACAAGGCTCTGATTAAAGCCGAGAGACATGTAAAATCGACACTGCATAATGTAAATGAAGTCGTTTTGAAATCGTCGTTACGATTGACACAAAATAGATAAATGACTACAATCCAAAGGCAAAAAAATTTAATGTCTGAGCAACCAGTGAAATAAATGCCGAAATAGAATATCATTGGATTTAGTGGGATCATTTTTTTAAACTCTAATAATGCCAATCTGCATATTGAAGCTTTGTATTATGAGCTGTTGCAACCGGGTCAGATGATCTTAAAATTTAGTACATGCTGATAATTCCAACTGTAAGAAGTCATATGTAAAACCAGCCTAGTCGTCCCCGAAGTCTAATCATGACTTCGTGAAAATGATTTGTGTTCTGGTGGTACTTTTGTATTTTTAATTACTGAAATTGAGTGACCTCAAGGGACCTTACAGACAAGAGCAAAGGGGAATCAAGAAAATTAAATTAAATATCCATGACAACGAACTTATGCTCCATATTTTGTGGTATAAGAAGGCATTTTGAATTATGAGCTGTTGGAATCGGATTGGGTGTATCGAAGGTAACTAAGAAAATAAAAGCAATCAACGAAACGTGTCCAGAATATTCCATTGTGATAACAATCAACCACTTATTGCAAAATCGATAAAAACTATTTGAAAATAGGCTCGCCTGTTTTTGTTGCGATCGAATAAAAATTTTTTAAATTTCTACAAAATTTCATCATACATGAGACAATCTGCCATCATGGTAAAATAGGTTTAAAAGTGACCAGTCCATTCTGACTACCATTTGTTACGGTCGATGTAGAATGGCCTTATTAGAATACCAGAAATTAGAAAGCTATATACTTCACAACCCCAGCTGTGTTTCGCAGCCAAAAATTCTGAAGCTTAAAAACCTGTTCTGAACAAAGATTTTTGTAATGCAGAGCTTTAATGATCCATTTGGAATACAAAGTGATGAAATTATAATTCACTTAATGTTAATATTAAAAAAGGCCACAAATCCCTGTTTAAGAACCTCTGCCTTTAACAAAACAGAGACAAAACCAGATTTTCATTATATATTTTTTTCTAAAAAGTATTCGTCCATGTGTTTAGACTTAATATTTTTTATAGAGTTTATTTTATCTTGCAAATTTCTATTTTATATCGAGTCTATTTCTTGCCGGCATATTATTGTCAGGCAAATAAACACACAAGCCTTTGACGACTATAGCTGAGAATCGTATGGCATGAATTATATATATAAATCCATATACAAAGACCCATTAAACCATTAAAACAAACACTAAGGATTTGTATTTTAGTTTAAAGTCTTTTTCTATCTAAGACACACACGTGTAATTAAAGGAACTTTAGAGTTGGAAAAAAATCCCCAACCAGACCAATAAAAATTAAAGCAAAAAAAACTAAAACAAGAAAAAAATCTTGTTATTAAAATATTTTAAAAAATTCCTTAAAGGTTGATCCCAAAAATACCCTGTTTGGTAAGAGAAAAAGGAATTTATTTGAATTTAAAATGAATTAAAGTTAATAAAGCTGTAAATAAATAAAATAAATTCCCACCAAATTTCATTTTAAATCTTGGACAAAAATATTCTTTATCTCTCGATTTGACAAACATCATTATGTAAGTGCATCTGAGAAGTGTGTATGTGTGCGTGTGTGTGTATGAAAAAATAGGGTTCCTAAATGCGAGAAAATTGTTGAAATATCTTGGGAAATATTTAAATAAAATTCCAGGGAATTTTAAATTGTAATTTCTAGATTAGACTGAATCAGTTGTCTTCAAAAAAGAGTCTAATGATCATTTGAATCGTTAGATCCCACCAATTACGGAGCATTTCCTTGACATTATGGATATTCGATTTCAACATTGATTTGTCTAGTATGCCGGGTCCTATACTTATGACTCTTTGCTCTTCGATACGGATTTTCTATGATTTCCCTGATTCGTAATACAAAACACTTTTTGCCCTTCAGTACTGATCCCATTTTCAAATATAACTGTTTCAGCTTTGAGTTATAGAAATGAATCAAGGCAATTTCTGTTCATCTCTTCCGAAGTGAATCATATTTAAATATGGACGGTTCAGCATCGATCGAAACATATTGTTGTTGTTCTAAAAGTTTGGCTATAATTGGATGTTCTTTTTTGGGGAAAAAACTTCCAGCTCTACAGCTTTAATTGGATTGATAATTATTAGTCAATTGTGACTCCGGACTTTTCGAAACGGAGATTCAATTGCCATGGGGACGAAAGTAAGAGAGTAATGAGAATGATTAAAAATGAGAATGAAACAAATACTTTGAACTACAAGTCGATTGGGGCAAAACTTTTCATTCCACTGTTTTCGAAAAAGGTTTTGCAAGCTCTTGAGCCCAGTGAATGAGCGTTGGCATATTCGAAGATTCCGACGTTGTACATAGTCGAATTACAAGGTGTTTTTTCGTTAATCAAGTATCAAAATTGGAACATGCAGGCAAACAGAAGAAAAAGAAGACGCCCAAAACATAATTGCAGAATGCTAGAATTATACATCTCCATCCAGAGGCTTTAAGGAAAAAAAGAAATAGCACATAGGAATCTCTTAGGTAATGAACAGGCTGTTGAACTAAGTCAGTTGCATTTCCGAAAGAAAGTTTTTCGAACAGGCCGATTATAGATGCTCTAACCTGGGTGCATATAAAGTCGTCAAGGAGAGGATTTTTAATGTGGGATGTATGATGGCCCTCCTGAATCACAGTCGAACGGTTGCATTCAGTAATCAAGAGTCATTACGTGTACACTTGGGTCACCCGTTAATGAACATTATGGCAGCTATGATAATTTGAAGAAAGAATAAAGTGTTTTTCATCTCTCTACTATGTAAATGACCAGCGTTTAATATTAAAAAGAATTAATTCCTGGGCATATACGTCTACAAACTCTCTTTGAACTAATGGCAGCTGTACACTAGTTACTTACTATCCTAAATGTTGAATGGTCATATCAAAACGGGGTCATTCAGTCTCAACTTGACAGTTCATGAGCTTGGAACTACCGAAATTCCTAACATCATTCAAACCTCAGTGAAAAAAGTCGTGTAATGTAAGAAACCCTAACAGAAAAAAACTCGTTACAAACTGTATTAAGAAATTTATAAACTTAATAAACTAGAAGTAGTGCCGGCTATAAAAATATTTAGAAAAACAAAAAAAACTAAAATGCAGATAGAGACTTGAAGTCGTAACTGGCAGAAAACTGGCTCTGAAGAAAAAATCCAATTGATAGCACACATTTTTTTGTTTTTGGTTTGTACGGCAGCAGCAGCTGTTGTTGCCAATAATCTTTTTGAGACAAAATACAACAACAGCAGCCACTAATACAACAATAACAATAACAACAAAAAAGCAATAAATGCTGTAAAAAAAAGAAGAAAAATGTTAAAAGTAAAAATGCCAAACGATTTAATATGTGGACTTTATTTTCTTGTTGTTGTTGTTGGTATTGTTGCTGCTTTTAAAATTAGGAATTGTTAGTTAATTTTAGTATTTTTATTATTATTTTTTATTAATATTTAAACAAAACTCAAACACACACATAAACACAAAAAAGACCCACAGATTTAACCCTAAAACCGTTTCAATTTGTTAATAATTTGAAGACAAATTGTTATTATGTTCAGAGGTCCATTTTATTTTTATTTTTATTTTACAAAAAAAATACTGAAAAGAAAAGTGTTTGAATTAATGTTCGATAATTATTTAAATGTTTCTTTTTTTGATTATTTTTTTCAAATCGTTAAGATTAATCTTAATCAAATTGTTTTATTTAAATGTTACTAAGCAAAGGGAGAAGGAGGATGAGGTGGAGGTGGAGGAGGAAGATGGAAATATTTTTATATTAAATATAAATATTTAAATTTAAAATTTTCTACTTTATATTCTAATTATAATATTTTAATTATTTGGTGTACTGGAGGGTAAACATTTGTCGAGACACAAATTAAGTAGAAGCCTGAAAAGGATTAAAGATGAAGATTTAAAAGCCTTTTTGAATTGCAGAACAAACATGGAAAACTCAACACCGAAGTCAAACATCCTCGGAGTCGAGAAAATGTTCTGGATTTGATAATATCAAAATGGTGTTCTGTTTTATGAGATATGGAAACCGGGTCATGAATATATTACGAAGACCATGGAAAGCTATAAAATAGAATGTCTTATGCAGAGTTGCCAGAAGAAATCTACGAAATATCTCTCCAATTGGTTGAACAAAAATCAATTTTTCCCCCTTTTTTTCTGGTTTTAGGGGGAATATCACTCCTACGTGCCCTGTACATAAATTTTGTAACCTACAATAAAACGTTGACAAATCACTTTTCATGTGCCAAACTTGGTGAGATTTTTTTTAGTTATAGAGATATGCAATATTAAGTGTTTCGTTTGTTAGGGGGATACCCTTCTCGTACCCTATCCAAAAAAATAGTGTAACGTTCCCCTCTAAAGATAATATCAGCGTACCAAATTTCATAAAAAATCAATAAACCGTTAAGTCATAATCGTTGGTGAAATTTTTCAGCTTTAGAAGATTGTATCAGATATCGGACAATTACTTTTTTTACTAAACTGATTTCTGCAAATTCCCCCCATCTGACATCACTGGTAATAAAAATCTGTTTTTTTATGTGTTGGAATCGGGTTATACAATTATAAGGCAGCTGTACTGAAGACATTTAAGAAATTGATTAACGGAAAGGGACTCAAATATACGACAAAACACGATGCCATAAACTTACATCATAACACTTAGTGAAACTGTGGATGGAAAGTTTCCTTCTACCTGTTTTAGGGACCAAATATTTCCCCTTGTAACTACCAATTTGTTTCCATCGTTAATGAATTTTTCTATTAAAAACCGCCACAGCTTAGGCTAAAGTTTTAGAAATAAAATTCATTTTTATCTCAAATCCAGAGCCACTTTTGGCTAGATAGCCATAGCATAGAATGTCTTATGTAAAAGCTAGCCAACCAAACGAATCAACACCAAAACCCAATATCCAAGAAATCAGTAAAATGTTCTGCATCATAAGCTCTAGAATTAGGTCATACCTTTAAAAAGTAGCTGAATATTCGAATAAAAACTTCCATTATAATAATTTTCGACCACGACCAGTTAAAAACTCTTTGAAAAACTTTGAATGTAAAGTTTTATCTCATCTGATTCAAAGATCAGATCTTGTTCCTTGTAACTATACTTTTTTCAGGTTCCATTATGGATCAAATTACTTAAAAATATCTGTTTTTTAACCAATTTCATTGAAATCGCTTTAAAAGTATTTACTTGATAAACTTTCCAACGGATAGTTTATTGCTTCACTTTTGTCCTTCAGGATCAATCTCTCTCCTTCAAAAATGCATTATGTAACTGATACGGCAAACACATTATATAATTTGACCTTCGACCTTCGATTTCGAACGAAAATAAAGGATCTACAATCGTTACAATTGTCCTTAAATTTCTCTACATATAAAGTATAAACACTTCTCCAGGTTCACTCAGTTTATTCTGAAGAAAACACTGAAGTTGTTTGAGCTAATGTACCAGCCATCAACCTCGACTCTTCCTAACAATTGAAGCTCTCAGAAAACTTTACTAATACAAATTTTGAGTAAACTTATGGATAACTTTTTTTAAAGACCTGAAGTAAAAATTTCAATATATACTCAAATTTGACCTTATGACCTTTCATTATATTATATTATTTTGATTAGTTTTCTTTTTAGTTTAAGAAATACAACCCTGAGCTGTAATTATAATTTAGTCTTAGTGTCGGTTTTTAGGTTAGAGTTTAATAACATTCTTTAGTTAACCAAATTTTAAACTTGAATTGTGGTTTTTAAATGAAATAATTTTTAATTGAAAATCTTGACTTCAAACATTTTTAACCTAAAAAAAACAAATTTGTTGACTGCAAATTAATCCAGTTTCAATTAATAGAAAAATTCCTAATTTCAGAGTTCTTTTTTTTAATTTGAACTAAAATGATTTATTTAAAAAGCACCGTAAATTTGCATGTCTCAGATTCCTGAATTTTAAATCTAAATCCCATAGAGAAATTAAAAATTCACTTTAACTAGAAAAGAGGGGACTAAAATGGAATAATAATTATCGTCAGAAGTCAAAGTCATCTGCCAAATACACACACATATATAAACTTAAGTTGGTATTATCAATTTCCGCTTAAAGCAAGAAAATCTTCTTTTGCTTTTTAGCCGCTAATAATAAAAAAATAAACGTCTTTTAGAGGAAAAAATTTAAATTGAAGAGAAGAACAAGTAAGAAAACTATATTCCGCTATGCCGAATCATTAATACCCTCCATCACAAACGGGTGTGAAATAAATACGTACACATACAATCACAAATGTATACAATAAATATAAAAGTTGTTCTTAAATATAAGATAAGAACACTAATTGATCCATATGAACCGATTTTCATAATTATTGGAATGGTAATGAAGTACGTGTAACTTAATGTTATGGCAAAAATCATTCTAATTTGTCGATTTATAATTGACATTTCTACGAAAGTTCTTCGCTTTAAGTGAAGAGGTTGCCTCAGATATTGTTATATATCTTTTGATAAATCGATTTTGACTAAATCGATATTGCAGTTTTTAAATAGGAAAATTCTCAGGACTGTAATAAATATTCAGACCAAATTTCATTGAACGTGGTAAATTGATTGGATTGAAAGAATATATATACTTTAAGGGGTCTTAGATAATTCCTTCTTAGCGTTACATACGGATTGACAATGTAAATATACCCTACTCACCACATGTAGTGATGGAGTTTATAAAATGAAGAAAAAAACTAGAAAAATAGAAAACCATTAAAAGATGTTTCATTTCTCTGTGTGTGTGTGTTTTCTTATTTTTCTCAGTGTTTTTTTTAATTCGTTTCTTCATCAAAACAATGACTGGACTTCTTTTTGCTTTTATTTCCCATCGCCCAGAACCCATCATCACTAAATGTTTTTAAAAAGTCACTTAATTTATATTTTCATACTCTCCGATGGTTTAGACTTGTTACTGAATGGTGGTGCCAAAGTACTACTGACTCAGGTGCGATTATTATTAATAATAATTACTTAAGTTGGTTATGGGAAAAATGGAAAAAAAATATACTACAAGTCATTTTGGTGATGATGACGATCACCATAATTGCCGTTTTTCTTTTATCATTCATTCATTCATTCATTTATTACATGTTTTTTTGTACATAAATAGAATGCAATTGGTTCAAAATTGTAGAAAATTATTATGTTAGTAGACGACTTTTAAATATTGGTTGAGGGCAAAAAATCATTTCCATTTTTTAAATTCAGTTTTTTTTTAATAAATTAACAGAATAATTATTAAAATAATTCGTTAGCCCAATGCCAAAAAATATGGAGTGAGATCCAAAAATTCTTAACACAAGTTTTTCATTAAAACTTTTAATCTATGTAAAACATGTCACATAATAATGATGGTCCTAAACATAGTTGACCAAGCTTTAAAAGGTCTGCCTTCAAATTGTTTCCAATGTTATTAAACAGTACCGGGAGAACCTGTTCGAAAACCTGGTGCAGGTAGAAGGAAAGGATCACATGATATTTTTAAAGCAAAAAAAAATCAAGTATTTTCAAAACATCTCCCCTCACACCCGGTAGAAAAGCAGTCCTGTTAGCTCAGTGCCCAGACAAAAAGTTAAAGCTAATGCAGGTTTAAAAACATACAAGGCTCAAAAAGTTCCTGACAGAAATGTTGCCAAAAAATTAGAGGTCAACTATAGAGCATAGAAACTGAAGTCATGTTTTTGAAACAAAATATTCTCGCTGCATAATGGATTTTTGAACATATGTTCTGACAGATTTTTCCCAATTTCCTGGTCAAATATTTTGTGCCGCTGATGCTGGTGGGAATGTTAAAGAAAAGTTTAGGACCCAAAGAAGTCAAAAATCCCAAAATTCATAAGACTTCAGGCAAGGGCTGACATGACATCCTATTACTATATTAAACAAGCCCTGGAGTGGTGCAAGATCAATAATGTGAAGCAAGAGAGGCGAATCCTCCAAACTGCCAGGAGCTAAGGCCAGTGAAGAGATATCGGGCTTTTGTTTAAGAGAATTGAAGAGCTCAAAAAAGGTGTCTAAAAGTATTTTAGATTTTAAACGGAAATGAGCTAAACGTTAATGGAAGGGTTTTCAGAAAAGGTTCAAAATTTCATCACTAATGATTAAAGTTATAAAAATAGTTTTTTTTTCTAAATTATTGTAGTAATTTCAATCAAAAGCAGAAAAATTTAAATTGTTAATTTTGTGTTTTTTTATAAGCACGTATGTTAAGAATTTTTCGATCTCACTTCTTAATAACAATATTTCAACTTATTGCAGAAATAACTAATTTAATCGATTAATTTCATAATGTGACATGTGTCATGATCAAGGATGGGCAAAGAACTGGAAAAAGATCATTTTCTCTGACGAAAAACAAATTACGACGGACCCGACTCATGCTCAAGTTATTGGCACAATTTGAGATCAAACGATGTTCGTATGTCAAAGCGTAATTTGGGCTTTGGTAGTGTTATGGTTTGGACAGTATTTTCTGCAGTTGGCAAATCTAAAATTTGTTTTGTTCCCACAAAAATTAATAGAACGATTTATAACGAATTGCTAGAAGATGCTCTTCTCTGATTAATGCATGAAGATTGCATATTCCAGCGAAATAATGCTGCTGTACATGTCTCAAAACGGTATCAATCATAATTTAAGGAACACATTATATCTGTGTTGGACTGGTCAGCTTACAGTGCGGATTTAATCCCAGTGGAAAACTTGAAACCGTAAAATTTGTTCCAAAAGTTTAAACAAAACGAAGGCATAATGAGTTTAACAGGACTGAGACTTAAAATAAAGCAAAGAGGGAAATTGTTTGCCGATCTTCTAAGAATTAGTGGATTCAATGCCAGACCCAATTTTTCAACTAATCCACAAATAAGATCAGCCACTATAACGCCTTAACGATTGCTAAACTTAAATGCGTTTTTAGGAAAATACCATTAAAAATGACAGTTAAAACCCTAAAATTTATAATGAAATGAAATAAAAATAAAGTTATCTGTTAATAATATTTTAAATGAAGCCTTAGTTGATTTAAGAAAAATATTATTTGGCCATTAAATATTTTCTTGTTTAATATTTTTTAAAATTCTTGAAAAAAGAATGAAAAAGTAAAATTTGTAAACGTATTTTATATAGATTGGGATTTTGGGTATTTTCGCATGAAAAGTGGGAATCTTCTAAATTATCTGATTCAGGAACAAGTTCATATATATCATGTTAAAATTGCAAATAGAAATCGTATTTTTTGTTTTAATTTTATAAACAACTAGCAGACCCGTCAAACATCGTTTTGAAGAAAAAAATTAGAACGTTGCTGGTCCTGATCAAATATTATTGTTTTATCATACGATTTAAATAGAATATTAGTAATTTAAATTTGCTTTGCATTGGGGGTACCTCTCCCTCTGGCCTTATACGTTCTACGTTTTGTCCAGTTCCTTGGGAAAGTTATTGGGACAACATTTGAGAACTATTGTTGTTGTAGTTCTTTAGATATTCGATAATGAAATTTGTTTTGTATGGGCGATACCCCTCCCCTTGGTCCTATAAAAAATTTTTTATAGCCTATGTTACTATTGGGTATATTGGGATTATTTTGTGAAAATTTCATTAAAATTAGCCCAGCCGTTTTATATGCTAGCAAGCCCGGCAAACTTCGTTTTGCCACAGCAAATTTTTAGGGCGTTGCTGGCCATATCATGCGATTTAAATAAATTAGAAGTAATTTAAAATTGCTTTGCATGGGGTACATCTCCCTCTGATCCTATAAGTCCTATATTTTTTCAGTGACGTTATTTCGCAGTAGCATAATTAATGCAAAGTTTTAAGACTTTCGCTGTTATAATTCTTTAGATATTTGTAATCAATATTTGCTTTGAATGGAGGGAACCACTGGCCCGGGTACTACCCGTCCAACGTTTTGTCCAGTAAAACAGTTCCTTGAAGAAGTTTTAGGACCAAATTTGAGAAGTTTCGTTGTTATGTATAGTTTTGTTGTTATAGTTAGATATTTAGATTTCCCTCCCGGAATGTGGAGGCCTATTTTATTTTCAGGTATATAAGGATCATTCTGGGAAAATTTCATTAAAATTGACCCAGCCCTTTTGGAATCTTTACCTTACATACATACATACATACATACATACATACATACATACATACATACATACATACATACATACATACATATATTCATACAAACATCCTATTTGATATACATATAGATTAAATATTAATTTTAATTATCACAAAACCAACAAAATTTGGAAATTTTAAGTTCTTTATAGATTTCATTAACTTTTTCTTTAAAAATGATGAATCTTTAAGTCCTAATAAATATCCAATACTTTTATAAAAAGAGTTTAAACGTTAGTTATTTTCCATGTGGAAGCAATGAATTTGCCTCAAAAAAAAAACATTTTAATGGTAGAAATTTTGTATTGCAACATAAAATTTCTTATTTTTATGATTTAAGAAATAATAACGAAAAAAAACATACATAATACTTTAATTATTTTGTTTATATTACGTTACCAATGTTACAATTTAAATAAATAAATTTATATCGTTTTAACTAAACAAATGTCTTTAACAAAAACACTTGCAATTATTATTAAAACAAGTAAGAAAGCTATATACGGCTATGCCGAATCTTAAATACCCTCCACCACAAATGCGTGTGAAGGTAATACGTTAGGTTTCGTACAAACACACGCAGACATACTCTCACAAATTTTCAATTTTTCCTAAATATAATAAAGGAACACAATATGGCAAATTTTCATTCTAATTTTACGAAAAGTCTTCGCTTGTATTTAGAGGTTACAATAGATATCGGTCTATATCTTTTAATATACTTAACCGCTTTTGCTGGTTTTAAATAATAAACTTCTCAGAACTATAACAAATGCTCAGGCCTCTGTCAATTATTGTAAATGTGAGCGTGCCAACAACAGACAGACAGACGAACATAGCTAATCGAATCAGATTTTGATTTGATGCAAGAATATGTATACAATATGAGACCTGACTAGATTCCTTCCTAACGTTACACTTGGAATGAAAAAGTTTATATCAACCTCTTCATCAATTTTGTTTGTGGAGGGTTATAAAAGCATTTAAAACAACAAATACTTATAAATAAAATAAAAAACATCTTTAACATAAAAGGAAAATAAAAAAGCAACAACAACAAAAAGTTCAAATGTCAACAAAACTTACCATTTTCTTCTTTACATTTGTGCAAAACGCATGAAAATTCCATATAAACAAAAAAAACACCAAAACAAGCAATTTAAAACAAGTGTACAATAACAAAACAAAAACACAATACAAGTGTACATACACAATACAATAATAATACAAAAAAATAACAAACACTCTTTTATACACTAATAAAAAATGAATTATATGGGAAATAAAACAACAAAGTTTTATTTGTTTACATTTGTTTTGTTGTTGTTGTTGTTGTTTTTCCCTTTAAAGCAAAAGAATAATAAACTTTACAAAAACAATTATAAACTCTCCTCTTCTTCACTTATAATACAAATGAAAAATTTAAGAAACAAACACTTTGTTGTTTTTGTATTTATCTTATTGTTGTTATTTTTGCTACTTTTTCTTCTTATGCAAAATGACATAAATATTCAATTATTTATTTGTATTAGTTTTATAACTCTCACGTATTGTAACTGTTTTATGAGACTTTTCTCTGTTGTCGTTGTCTGTAATAAACAATTTTCATTTCACCACAAATTTTAATTAATACTTTATTGTTTTTCATCACACAATATTGTAAATAATTTTAATTAAATGCAATTTTATTTAAAAAGTATTTTTTTGTTTTTAATTTCCATTTATTATTTATGCCAGTTGTTGGTATTTTGCGTTTTCATTTAATCTGCTACCAACCCACAAACTTCTTTTTTTGTTTTTCTTACAAAATAACACACATCTACAGTTTCACGCTATTTAACAAATATTTTAATAAATGTTCTGGTTTTTCACTTTTTTGTAATTGCAATTTTTTGCCCCTTATTTGCACACTCACACACTTAATACACTTGAGTTCTTGTTGCAGAACCATCAAATACTAAAAACAATGTTAATTAGACATCTGCTCATGGAAAATTATGCGCGCCTCTTTGTAAAATAAATTTATGTAAAATGTAAATGTTAGTTTGTTTTTTTTTCTCTAAAGTTTCGTTTACCGCCACTTTCCGTTTTCTTACGTTGTTTATCCGTTAAAGTTTAGTTAAAAACTGAACTTAAATTGTGGTGAGTTAAGTTATTTTATTAACATAACAAAAGTGTTGCCAGATGTTAGAGTAACAGAGGAATAACTTTAAATTCAACATAGTGTTTATGTTTTTAAACTTTTAAATGTGTTTTTGTTTTTAAAATTAATTTAAAGATTTAAAGATTAATTATTATTTTGAATACTTTATTATTATTTTGGTCTTATAAGTTAATAAGAAATCTATCGAAAATAATAAAATTTTACTAGAGGAAGCTTAATTAAAGTTAGATTTTCTGAATTAAAGAATTAAAAACATTTCCGCTTTTCCATGCGGTAATCCCCAAAATTATATTTGAAAATTATGTACAAATTATAAATTATGTTTGAAAATTTGTTCTTTATTAATCATTTAATAATCATTATCAATAATGAATGTTACTACTTTGAATACAACAAATAACAAAAAACTACTAATATATTATTTTCCTTGAGGCCATCCGTCAAGCAGCGTGTAGAAATAATCAAAACCTGATTTTCGGTCTCAACGCGAAAACAACGGATTCCACAGAGTGGTGTCCTGTCACTAGTCTTGTTTAACTTCTAATCTACGCCGATAACTGTATCATTACGGCAACAGGCCATAGACTTGATGAAATATGAGAATATGTTGCTTTAGTTTAAACTCCATTTTTAGCTTTTGTGGATGCAATGGTATCTGTTAAAGTAAACTGTTTTAAAAATTTTCTCTTTGGTTACCGTCTTTCTCTCCAATAATTTTTCTCTATGTGTATTAATGATGACAATAACAAATTAGCCGTCAAATAAAAACATGTTATCGTTTAGTTGTCATCGTATTTCTATCATTCCTAATAATGCGAATTAATTTGACGTATGCATGCGGGACCTAAGATTTTTTTGGACTATAGGCGACTGAAAAATATTGCAATAGCATTTCGAAATGGATAATTTTAATAAAAAAGAAATAATACAAGCAATTTTAATTGCTGACAATAATGTGGAGAACTTTCGCCCCTTGTCCGATACAAATTCAACAGTAAGTTGCCACGAGAACTTAAGAGAAAATCAACCAAAATGTTTTGTAATTTTTATAGTCTCTTTTGCCTTTGGTGAATGTTGCCATGTTGGATTATGCCCTGGAGGCTTTAAATCGTAGTGGCATTGATGAGGTGTTTGTGTTCACAAGTTTATATTTACAAAATGTACGAGATCATATACAGTAAGTTCAGGGAGTAAAGGTGAAAATTGTAGTGTAAGTCAGAAGTAATTTATTGTTGTTGCGTTTGTTAGGAAAGGAATTGCATCATTAAGTTCGTGGTCAGTAAATATGAAAGTTACTGTAATTGGTGGCGAAGGTTGTAGATGTTTTGGTGATGCTATGCGTGAATTAGATGCTAAAGCTTTGATACGGGGAAACTTTATATTACTGGGAGCCGATACGGTAACAAATGCCGATTTAACACCTATATTTGAACAACACAAGTAAGTTTTTGGAAAAATCAAAAAAAAAAAAAAATCAAATAATTATATCATTTTTTTTAGAAAAACTGTAAAATATGATAAAGGAGCTGCTGCTACTCTCATTTTTAAGGAAGCTGAAACAAATGTAAGAACTGGCAATGAGATCATGATTGCCATGGATGTACAAAATAATCGTTTACATTACCACCAACGTTTGAGTGTCAATGACAAAGAATCCGATTTTGAAATACCTCTTGAAGTCTTCCTACACAATTCTCAAGTAGCTTTACTCCATAACGTGCTCGATCCTCAAATAGCAATAGGTTCACCTTCTATGCTCTCACTGTTCTCGGATAATTTTGATTTTGAAACACGTGATGATTTTGTTCGTGGCATTTTAATTAATGAGGAAATTTTGGACAGTCGTATTTATGTTTCCCTCTTGCCACGTGAACAATATGCCCGCAAGGTTAATAATTGGTTAACCTATCAAATTGTTAGCAATGACATCATAAATCGTTGGTCATATCCATTAGTACCCGATATGGGTATTGTAGATTTGAAACAACATTATATCTTTCTTAAGAATAACATCTACAAAAGTCATAGCTGTAATTTGGCCAAAGTGACTCTGGGTGAAAATGTTGTGGTGTTTAGAAATAGTGTCGTGGGTGCCGGTTCTACATTGACTTGTTCGGTGTTGGGACAAAATGTTAAAGTGGGACAAAATTGCCAAATTGTTAATGCTTATATTTTGGACAATGTTGTGGTGGAGGATAATTGTGTGCTGGAGTTTTGTGTAGTCGGTCAGAATTCGGTGGTGAAAGCTAATTCGGAATTAAAGGAGGGTTGTGTTATAGGCGAGTCTTGCGTAGTGCCCGAAAATACCACATTAGCAAAATCTTTGGTGAAAAATGAAAATGAAGGTAAGTAAATAGGAATAATTTGTTGTGATCGCTATAAAAACAAGTTTGTAAGGTATTGTAAGTTACCTAATTGGTAAATCTAAATGGCTTTTGGAATGAGAAAGAAAGCAATGTCTTGGCAGTTAAACAAATAATGGCACGTTCAATTCTAGTAGGACTAGAAGGTTTTGACTTCTAGTTGCGCTAGAACTACTCTTGTAGACTTCACTAGATAATGTTCAATGTCTGCGATAGGATGTGGGTAACCTGCACATTCATATGGTAACTAGAATCCGCGGATTTTGTGGGCTTTCTGCGAATGTCGTTTGAAGCTGCAATATATGAAATCTGGTCAATATTATTTTGCATATAACTAGTTCTGTTCTGTTCATATTTTCGTAGATCTTTTCTAACGTGCCTTGAGGATAACTCGCAAACTTCACAATCTTCCAATCATGGAGACATCACAATTGTTCACTTGACATAAAATTACGGAGGTCGTCAACGCACAGACAGATTTTATAAAATGATGCTTAATAAGTTTGACGAGCGGGCAGTTGAATATTCTTCTGGGAAGCCTGTTAATACCCAATGCCTGGAAAGAGTCAACCCGCACAAACAACTAAAAGAGACGTGAGTTAGAGATTTTCCTCCTGTCACCAGTCGTGAAGACTTTTAAGACTCTCCTTCTCCCTAAACTAAAGTGTCATCTCATAGCAGCTCGACATCAGCCTGGATTCCTTAAAATGCATAGTACATAGCGTACGATCCTTGTGGCACTTGACCTAGCCTTTGATACTGTCAGCCATAAAGTTTTCTTCCAATATATCTTGAGTGGACGTCGGCCATTCGTAGAGTTTAGTGAGCGAAAATCAAAACTCCATAGAGTCAAACAAGAACGGCGTAATTTTTACCTCTCTTACATGATAGTTTATGCGGATGACTGTACAATAACTGTAATTTGTTATCTCACTCTTTACCACCTGGACTAAAGAGGTAAACACAAAAAGGAAATATAGTCAATGGAATCCAAATTTCGACTGTTAACCACCCGAAGATCTTAGCTCTTACATTTGATAGCCTATTTACGTCTTTAGCTCATTCCATTGCAATCCTGCAAAAATTCGTAGTAGGAATAAAATTCTCATAGCATTATCCAACAGTAATTGAGGTATGGATAAAGGAACCTTATTAGGTCCTTATAAAACGATCCGATTGCAAAGTAATATTCAGTGGAGAAATATTCAAAGTTGATAAAATGAAGCCTTAAGAATTGTTACGGGCTCCATACAAAAGTCTTCAACACACGTCTACGAGGAGACAAAGATCCTACCACAAATTTGTTCCATATTGACAGAACTGTCCCAGATTCCGTCCCTTGCTGAGATGTGAATAACATCGTACATTTTTTAGATGTTAATTAAGATTTTCGGTCATTAACATTAAGATTTAGTTCTTATAAAAATTTCATTCTCTTAATTATATTCTCTCTTTACAGATTCCACCTTAAAGAAATTGGGCGATAAAGCATTTGTAATAAATGATACTGTTAATAATCGCACAATATCCGAAAATGAAGATGATCTTCATGAGGTATTTAGAGTTAAAACGACAGCACCTAAAATGATGAAAATTCCCCTTAAAACAGGAAGAAAGTGATTATTATTCCAGTAGTGATGAGGAGGAATCACAACCAGGTTCTCCCTACCCGATGATACAAATAGTAAGTTAATATTTCATTTTCTATATGCAAAATTTTAATTATTTTTTTTTCTTTATAGTTTTCCTATCGGAAGTTATTGATTCCTTGTCTAGAGGTTTTCAAGAAAAATCCAATCCCGATTTTCTTATACTCGAAATTAATTCTTCCCGTTATGCCTACAATATGTCTCTCAAAGAGGTTAACTTCTATGTGGTCAAAGCAATTTTCAGTTTGCCCTCGATTAAGCAACCCGCTAACAATGTTTTAGTGGAAATTAATGCCGTCCTAAAGCAGTTGGGTCCTGTCATGACGAATTACATAAAAAGTGAGGAAGCTATGTTGGATTGTTTAAAGGCGTTAGAGGTTTGTTTTCTTAAACCCTTCTAAAATAATATTTTTCCTAATGAGATTTAATAAATTCCAGGACATTTATGAGGAAAATGAATCAGTACGTGGGAAAATTTCCCAAATTGTTCATTATTTATATGATAAAGATTTTGTAACGGAAGATGCTATTTTATCGTGGTATGAAAACTTTGATGAAGAGGATCATGCCCAATTACGTAAAAGTCTGTTCAAACTGATTGAATGGCTACAACAATCCTCTGATGAGGATGATGAAGATGATAGTGATTAAATTGTTTTTTGTTTGTTAAGAACTGATTTTTTTAAAGGAAAAATAAACATTTTAAACCAGAAAACGATTTTTTGAAATTTTTTCTCCCCAAAAATAAAAATTCTTTATATTTTATTTATTTATTGAATAAAATTTATATTTTATTATTTTATTGTTAAAATAAGAAAGAAAAAAACGTAAAATAAAGAAATAAAATGTTAAAGAGATAAAAACCAGTCATTTAACGGTCCATGGTTCCAGATGCTCCACCGCCTAAATGAGATGAGCTTAAGGGATTACCATTGCCACTGGTGTTTAGCATACTTTGTCCTATGCCACAACGTATGTGATGTAAATGTATTTGAACATGTTTTTGAAATGTTTCCACATTAACGCCATTCAAACTGGAACGTACCTCTTCAATGGAGCCCTCTAAGACCTTATTGACTTGTGAGGAATTTTCACTGCTTAAATGAGAGGCCACGATTAAGACAGTGGCCAGTTTTTTAATTAAAGCCAAAATATTTTTATTTTTCAAAATGCCTTGATTGTTACGTTGTACGGCATCTTCGGCTGACTCGCGGCATTTCTCTCTTAGATACGAAGGTGTTAACATGGCACGCACTTGGGGATCAGGTGTTAATTCTCCCGCAAAAGCCTGTACATCATTGAGATAATCCTGTATGTCACGATTCATTTTCTCCATAGATATAACTATGGAAGCATAACGTCTTTGGAATTCTTCATTTAATTGCAACGTATTATTTTCCCCGGCTGAAGTGGTTGCTGTGGGTGCAGCATTTTGACTGTCATCTGAAGAAGCTGAGGAATTTGCATTATGGGCCGCTAATAGCTGTTGGGAAGCCTTTAGTTCAGCTTCATTGTTCATATCATTGAGACGTTGTAATTTGGACTTTTTACTAGCCAAAGCTCGTTTCAAACGCACCAATGTTTCCAATAATTTTGGTGGATAACCGTTAATGTTCTCTTCTCTTAAAACTGGATTCTTGAAAGGACTATCGATTACCTCCTGACCCAACAAAGGATCACTTTTATTTAAACTCATATTATAAGAATTGCGTTGACGAGTCGTTTTTAAAGGAGTCATAATGTTGGTATTTGATGTACCACTGCCTCCATTGTAGACCGAAGATAAACTGGGACGAAAATCTTTAGTAATACTTTGCAATGGTAACATTTCATTAAAGTTTTCTGAAACAATTTCATAATCCGGTATGGAATGGGTTCCCAAACCCACACGATCGAATGTTACACGATATGTAGAACTTACGGAATCAAAAGCATCCACCGTGCCACTAAATATACCATCTTGAGGCACACGCAAACGTGCTGTTACTTTGGTGCCCAATGGCAGGGGCAATGGTATCTTTTCCGGCAAATCTTTAACAAAGTTCAAGTCCTTTATATCTCCTGAACGACAGCGGGTTTGCATATAACGCATTTTTTTGCGTTTTCTTTCCAGTTCACGTCTTTCCTCATCGAAAAACGCTTGCGAACAACGACGCGGTTTACCCATCAAAGAACGTATCTTCTGCCACTCAAGTCTGGTCATTTGTCGTGTACGTAAGTTGGGAAATGATTCCGCCAAACATATTTGAAAATCATTTTCTCCCTCAAACAAAGGTTTATCTATAAACGAATAGAACCATTCGAATATAACCCATTTATGGGCTTTCGGCAATTTAAGTAAATTACGTAAACGTAAACCTATACGTTGACCAATTCTCTTGTCGGCTGGCATTACAGCCGAAGAATTCGAATGGGAACTGGGTGTATTGTTACTACTAATTTTTACACTCGACTTAGGGGTGGTATTAGCCGAACCACTTGCCGAAGTTTTCGTCGGTGTAGTGTATCTCTGCTGCATTGTCAGTTTACCATCTTCTGAGCGCATATAACGTGAAACAACGCCTTTACGCTTCTTAAGCACTTTCGTAGGAGTTTTAGTGGGAGAAATATTTTTCATTGCACCAGCTGCTTTCCTGGGTGATAAACTCATTCTTAACGGTTTGTCATCATTGATAATATTGTCATCATAAAAGAGACGATTGCGTTTACGGATTCTTGCTGGCATACCACGAGCATTTAGCATTTGTATGGGTTGTTGAGGTTGAGGCTTTGGTGGTGGTGCTGTACCCACACGCTGTAGACCCAAGGTGGCTAAACTAAAAGATGGTGGCGGTTCCTCAGCTTCATCATCGGATATCGGGGGTGATGATTCCTTCTTTTTGTTTTTGCTGGTAGAAGGTTCTTCATCTTCCTCCTCCTCCTCTTCTTGTGCATCCATCTCTTCTTCGTTGTTTTTGGGACTGTCCTCTTCGTCGCGCATTTTATAAGAAAGCTAAAGTTTGGGAAAGTAAGTGGGGAACGGAATTAAATTAGTTAAATGGAATTTCGGTTAAATTGTGCTCTTTACAAACCATCGAGTTTATTTTAAGTCAAATTTAATCGGAGATGTTTTTAAGAATTAAAAGTGGAACTGTTTAGAAATAAAATGTTCACCAAAATTGAAATTTTTATTAAAAAATTAATTTTTTCCAATATTCACTGAAAATTGAAATTTTCACTGAAAATTGAAATTTTCACTGAAAATTGAAATTTTCACTAAAAATTGAAATTTTCACTGAAAATTGAAATTTTCACTAAAAATTGAAATTTTCACTAAAAATTGAAATTTTCACTAAAAATTGAAATTTTCACTAAAAATTGAAATTTTCACTAAAAATTGAAATTTTCACTAAAAATTGAAATTTTCACTGAAAATTGAAATTTTCACTGAAAATTGAAATTTTCACTAAAAATTGAAATTTTCACTGAAAATTGAAATTTTCACTAAAAATTGAAATTTTCACTAAAAAATGAAATTTTTCACTAAAAATTGAAATTTTCACTAAAAAATGAAATTTTTTACTAAAAATTGATTTTTTTCCAATTTTAGATTAAAATTTTTATTTATTAAAAATTTATTAAAAAATGATTTTTTTTTACTAAAAATTGAAATTTTCACTAAAAATTGAAATTTTCACTAAAAATTGAAATTTTTACTAAAAATTGAAATTTTCACTAAAAATTGAAATTTTTACTAAAAATTGAAATTTTCACTAAAAATTGAAATTTTCACTAAAAATTGAAATTTTCACTAAAAATTGAAATTTTCACTAAAAATTGAAATTTTCACTAAAAATTGAAATTTTCACTAAAAATTGAAATTTTCACTAAAAATTGAAATTTTCACTAAAAATTGAAATTTTCACTAAAAATTGAAATTTTCACTAAAAATTGAAATTTTCACCAAAAATTTAAATTTCACTAAAATTTTAATTTTTTTAATTAAAATTGATTTTTTTCCAATTTTTAAATTGGAATTTTCACTAAAAATTGAAATTTTCACTAAAAATTGAAATTTTCACTAAAAATTGAAATTTTCACTAAAAATTGAAATTTTCACTAAAAATTGAAATTTTCACTAAAAATTGAAATTTTCACCAAAAATTTAAATTTCACTAAAATTTTAATTTTTTTAATTAAAATTGATTTTTTTCCAATTTTTAAATTGGAATTTTCACTAAAAATTGAAATTTTCACTAAAAATTGAAATTTTCACTAAAAATTGAAATTTTCACTAAAAATTGAAATTTTCACTAAAAATTGAAATTTTCACTAAAAATTGAAATTTTCACTAAAAATTGAAATTTTCACTAAAAATTGAAATTTTCACCAAAAATTTAAATTTCACTAAAATTTTAATTTTTTTAATTAAAATTGATTTTTTTCCAATTTTTAAATTGGAATTTTCACTAAAAATTGAAATTTTCACTAAAAAATGAAATTTTTTACTAAAAATTTAAATTTTCACTAAAAATTTAAATTTTCGCTAAAAATTAAAATTTTAACTAAGAATTGAAATTTTCACTAAAAATTTAAATTTTCACTAAGAATTGAAATTTTCACTAAAAATTGAAATTTTCACGAAAAATTGAAATTTTCACTAAAAATTTAAGTTTTCACTAAAAATTGAAATTTTCAAAAAAATTTAAATTTTCACTAAAATTTTAAATTTTTACTAAAAATTGATTTTTTTCCAATTTTAAATTGGAATTTTCACTAAAAATTGAAATTTTCACTAAAAAATGAAATTTTTTACTAAAAATTTAAATTTTCACTAAAAATTTAAATTTTCGCTAAAAATTGAAATTTTAACTAAAAAATGAAGAATGAAATTTTTCACTAAAAATTTAAATTTTCACTAAAAATTTAAATTTTCACTAAAAATTTAAATTTTTTCAATTTTCACTAAAAATTGCAATTTTCGCTAAAAATTGAAATTTTGACTAAAATTTGCAATTTTCGCTAAAAATTGAAATTTTGACTAAAATTTGCAATTTTCGCTAAAAATTGAAATTTTGACTAAAATTTGCAATTTTCGCTAAAAATTGAAATTTTGACTAAAAATTTCAGTTTTCGCTAAAAATTAAAATTTTGACTAAAAAATTGAAATTTTTCACAAAAAATTGAAATTTTTCACAAAAAATTGAAATTTTTCACTAAAAATTGAAATTTTTCACAAAAAATTGAAATTTTCACTAAAAATTGAAATTTTCACTAAAAATTGAAATTTTCACTAAAAATTGAATTTTTCACTAAAAATTTACATTTTTACATAAATTCAAATTTTAACTATAAATTCAAGTTTTTACTATAAATTGAAATTTTAACTCGAAATTTAATGTTTCATTAAATTTTACAATTTCATTAATATAAATTATTTTATTTTTAAAATAATGGTCATTCAATCTGTATTATCATATTTCTAACATATGATACAATCAGTCTCTATTGTCATAATTAATCTAAAAGATTAAGCTGGCTTGCTGAAAATTGTTTTGACTTGAGAGTCAAGTTTTCTAATCCATCACTTGAAAAAGACCTTTAAATTTGAAAGGGCAGCATTGTATACTCCTTTGGCTGTAATCAGTCGATGTTTCTGATTTAAATTCGTTAATTTTTTACTATTTTATTGTTTTCTTCTACCTGAGTAAAGAAATAAGAAACAATTCCGAAACGAATCGTCTACCAATCGGCTAAAGATTATTAACTAAGTAATAATATAATGACTAATGAATCTGATACTTTCCAATCTATTACTTTAATTATTTGTTATGTGTACCTCTATTTTAAACTATAATGATGTGCGTGTGATCCCCAAAGTGATCATTTAAAAATTCAACTATTTTTAACAAAAGCTTACTGCGTTTCTTACAGTCGCCAAATAAAATGAAACACTATTTCTTTATGATTCTGTTTATATATTAATTTTTAATTTAATACTTTTTTTACTTTATTTTCATTTCGAAATTTTTCTTATTGATCTCCCCCTTTTTGTGGATTTTCTTTCGGTTTGGTTCAAAGGAGACAAACACAGAAACATTCAATATAAGCACATTTACAATAGGTTTCTTTAATATTAATTTACTTTATTTTATATATATAATTGCAACAATTTCGATTAATTTAATAATTTTTTATTATTATTATTTTTTTTGTAATTTATTACAATTATTATGATTTAATTATTATTAGTTGTTGTTGTTATTATAATTGTTGTTATATAGTTTTAAAATTTAAATGATTAATTGTGTTGTTGTGTTTGGTGATTGTGTTTTATTTTAAATTTTCTTTATTGTATATCAGGAAGGTGAATATGGGGGTTTTGGGGGCCCCTCATTAATTAAAATATCAATGTTTAAATATGATCGATCGTTTATTTGTTAATATTAATATATTATAGTTTATTATACATACATATATAGTTAAATATTTTATATCTTGAATATTTATAATTCTCTAATTAGGGAAAATACAATTAATTAAGAGGGAAAATGGGGAAAATAGCAAATAAAGAAATTAATCTTATAATTTTTAATAATTTAAAAAAGGATTTTTTCCATTTAATGGGATTTTTATATTTTATAAGGATAATTTTAAATACAATAGGAAAAAGAAGTAAAGTCAAAGAAAACAAGTAACAAGTAAGAATGCTGTATTCGGCTATGCCGAATCTTCAATACCCTTCACCACAAATGCGTGTGAAATAATACGTTTTGTATCGTACATACACACTCACACATACACTAACAAACATATACAATATATAAGTTTTTTTAAATGTTCCACTGGAACCAGTTCCACTGAACTGGTTTTGTTAATTTTTGCGATGATAATAAAATAAAGTGTATATAACTTAATATATTATGGCAAAATTTTATTCTTATTACTCCATTTATAATTGAAAACTTTACGAAAGTTCTTCGCTTAGAGGTTGCCTTAGATATCGGTCTATATTTTTTGATATTCTGAATCGATGTTGCTGATTTTAAATAGGAAATTTCTCAGGACTACAACAAATACTCATTGAGCCCTGTTAATTTATTGTATTTGTGAGAGTGCAGACAAGCGGACATAGCTAAATCGAGTCAGATTTTGATTTGATGCAGGAATATATATATATACATTATGGAATCTGAGATGATTCCTTTTTAGCATTACACACGGAATGATAATGTTAATAATACCTACTTCACCACTTGTGGTGGTGGAGGGTATAAAAATGTTAAAGTCGATCAAGCCCGACTATGTAATACCCTACACCATATATAATTTGTTTTTCTTAATTATGTGTGAAATAGATTACACTAGAGAACTTAAAAAAAACTGGAAAAAAAGCTGGAAATAAATAGTAAATTCATCAATTTTAGTTCATGTTGTTGTTCAACTCCAGGCCTAGGAATCTGGCAACCTCGACTGGTTGTGCCCATAGATCTTCAGAACAGAGTGAGGTTGAATTGGACTGGTAGTTGAATAGATGTCGCATATCATGTTGTCCTTTACCATATGCAGGACATAGGTTTGGGACCAAAAGGCATTGAGGTTGTTGCTTCATCAAGATCTCAGTTATGCCAGAACTACTCTTGTTAACCGCGGCAAAATTTGTTCATTGTCTGCAATGGGCAGCCTCCAAGCACGACATTCATACGGTAATTTGAGCCGTCTCGAATTTTGATCCAAAGGATCTTGCACATATCTATGTATGCTATGTTCATATATAAAAAATAAAGCTTTTTCCATTTGCTCAGATCTTAAGAAAAATACTGCATCTTAAAGTAACGGAAATTCTGATGATTTCGAAGCCAACAAGGGCAAGTTATTATTATTATTATTATTATTATTATTATTATTTTTTTTTTTTGTCAAAAATACAAAACTTTTTGTCTTGTTTTGAATATTTTCCTCCAATAAATTTAATTTCCGTGCATTTATATAGAAAAAGTAGATTCGTATGCGTTGCTTTTCTCCGGTCCCCATTAACGATGCAAGTCGGGGCTCTAGTGTATTATAATAATAATAAAAAAATTTTTTTCTGGAGTGTTGTATGGAAGTTAAAAAAATTATCATCTTTAGGACAAATTTCATTAAGATGTCTTGAAAACTGCGAACTTTGCGAACAAGCCGGAAGGACATGGTTCAACTCAGGAAATGATTCACCACTTAAAAGTAGTTGTAGGACTATTTTTCTGCCCGTTGCAAACATTTGCATAAACCACTGACAATGGTGTAGGGTATATAAAGGAATAAATGTAACAATAAAATTATGTTTTTTGATTTTAATTTTAAAAATTATGTTAAAAATTTAAAACTCAATACTTTTTTTGTGTTTTTGTTTATAAAGAATTAATTAGCATTAGTAGCAATTTAAAATTTTAAACATTTACTATACAATATTTTTTTTTTAATTTTATAAGTTAGTAAATTAATTTTTTTTTTTTGTATTTTTTAATATTTTTTTAAAGTATGATTTTAATTAATTTTAAAATAAAAATAAAACAATTAAATTTATAACAAGTTTTTTATTATTATTTTTTAATTGTATATAACAAATATCATATTTTATAACAGTTTAGTTTTCAATTTTTCTAACAATTATTAATTATTAAAATTTTGAGTTTTTAGCCTTAATTAGTCTTAATTAAAATAATAATTAATTATTTTGAAATAAAACTGTTCTTTTTTTCGAGTAACAATTATAAAAGGTCAAAGTTCAAACTGTCTTAAATTAAACCGAAATCAAAGTTTATTAATTAAAAAGAATTATCGTACTAATTAATTAAACAATACATTTATCAGGTCAAAGGTCAAACACCTTAAGTTTATTTTGTTAATAGTAATTTTCTTTAAATTGAAATGGAATTTAATTAATTATGAAATCTTCATGCAAAATCTTACTTAAAAAATAATGACCTTTGACCTATTGCATTCATTTCACAAATGATATAAACTGTATCTTTAAAACAAATCAATGTAATTTTTTCTATTATTTCATCATTTAATTTCGAAGAATTCAAAAAAAGTAAATAATATAATGAGGTCAAAGGTCATAGTACGTAAGTTTTAATATCAAAAAATGGTTTAAAATTCTTGGAAGTCTAAATTTTAACTAAAAATGTAATATTATTTCGTTATAAATTGAAAATTTCAATAATGGAAATCAAAAAGGCAAATTCATTTGAAGAGTCATTTCCCGGAATTTAAATTAATATCATATAAACATCGACTATAGATCTTAAGACTTAAATACTCTCAGTATGCTTATTGGGCAGCTGTACAAATTTGTTGCAATGTTCGTTGAAAGCGAAGCGAATTATACTATGTATTGGACTCAGTTAAACATCTTTTCTACATCTTTTTCTTTCAGAATTGCTCAGCGTTAACACATTTTCTAAAATACTTCAATGGAAATCCAACAAAAAGGTCATTGAATCCATCTCTAAACGTAATCCTTTTACAGGCAGCAATATTTAGAGTCAAGCATTGCGACTCGTAGCTTTAGCTATTCCCAAATGACCAGAATCAAAATTGATATCACATAGATTTCGATTATATATCTAATAACTTAATGACTCTTGGTTTCTAAATGTTGCCCATAAACGAGTTTGAAATTTAAAGTTGAGTAAAAATTTCACAAAAAAAAAAAATAATAAATTTTCACTAAAAGTTTTTTACGTGAAATTTTAATTTTTCTAAAAATTTAAATTTTCATTAAAAAAAATTTCACTTAAAATTGAAATTTTCAGTTAAAATTCGAAGTTCATTAAAATTAAAAACTTTTAATTAAAATAAAATTTTCATTGAAAATTAAAAATTTTCAAAAATAAAAAATTAAAAAATACAATTTTCTTTTTAAAAATGAAAAATTTCATAAAAAAATTATTTAAATTTTCACGACAAATTGAAATTTTCATTAAAAAAAAATATATAAATTTCTTACTAAAAATTAAAATTTCAATAAAAAATCATTTAAATTTTCGTGCAAAAATTGAAATTTGAAATTTCCATTAAAAATAAAAATTTTCGTTAAAATTGAAAATTTCAATAAAAATTATTTTTTGTGTATTACAAGGTCAAAGGTCGAACAGCTTAATGCCAAAAATTAGAGTTTAAACAGTTCTCTAGTTTTTTAAGAGAAAAATAAATTAATTGTAATTCACACACTTTATGCAAGTGGAGATCCAAACACCAGGAATATAGCAAAGACAATAGCAACTGGGCTAACTCCATTACTTCTAGTGACTTCCATTATTGAAACGATAATTTCAGTCCTTTTTTGCTAAGAATATATTAAGAATATAAATATCTATATAAAAGGTCAAAGGTGAAAGTTATCACACGCATTTGATTTGAGAAAAATACCTTTAAAATTGTATGAACTTTGACCTCATAAATATACTTTTAATTCAGTTTAATTTTTGTTGCTAATTTAATTACTTTAAAAAACACTGACTCTTGGACTTTATGGGAATTTTCCAAAAAATATTAATAATTTTATTTATTACAAACTAAACAAGACTAAAAACTCTTTTTTTTAAATAAAAAATTATTTAATAATAATTTGTTTTTTGTTTTTATTAAATAATTTTTTTTCTTTATATATATGTAATACATTAATATTTACTTTATATATATTTAATTTTCTTATAACATTCGTTTTTTATTTATTTATTTATTTAATTAATTATTTATTACACTAATGATTGCCAAATATATTTTATATGATCGGCATTTAAAAAAAAAAGAGAGAAAAAACAAAAAAAAAAAAGAAATTTAATTACAATATATTTATAATTTATAATAATTAATTAATGAATAAAAAAAATACAAATAAGAAACAATACAAATTGTATATAAGTAGACCTGCTTTGTGGTCATTTTAATTATTAATTATTTAATTAATAATTAAATAAACATTAAAAAAATATTTATATGTAAATTGTTATTTAATGTTAAAACAAAAACAAACAAAAAAATACATTTCAATATTGTTGGTGTTTCTCGTTAACCTTAAAAACACATGCAAAATAATATGGGCGGCCATGTAAAAAGTGGGGGGAGGGCGTGTTGTATTGTTTATAAATAATAAATTTCGAAACAAAAAAGGAAACTGACAACTATTTAACATGAATTTAATTAAAATTATTATTATTATTATAATTATTTTTTCCTTTAAATCTTTCACAATAAAATTAAGTTTACTTTTATGCTAAAACACTCTATTAATCGTTTAACTATTTATTGTATTTGTATTTCCTATTTTTTTAGTTACTTTGTTTAAGAAACGTCTTTAATACCTTAAGGTAATTATTATATTTGCATTTTGATCTAGTGATAATCTTAAGATCTAGACATTAAAACGCGTTTCGGAACCATCGGCTAACATAAGCGTAACCGTACGATTGTTAATCCATACTAGTTTGGCCAAACGCATGGGATTTAGTCGTGTTACATCGGGTATAGGAGCTGTTGAATAACCTTTGGTGCATCGAGTTTGGGATTGACCCAAACCAAACATACCAGTACTGGTTTGCCAGAAGGATAAACGGTTTTCGTTGCATGAATATGATACCAAATATTTGCCATCTGGTGAGAAGGCCAATGATGTTATGGGATGTGTATGGGCTGGTATCATTTGGCATTTGTTTTGTCTTAATTCGTATATGGCCAAATGCCCATTACTTGCTCCCACGGCAATACGTCTTGTTTGGGGACAATGTGATATTTGATTGAATCGACATATGGAAGGACAGACTTCTGCTAATCCCTTCGTTTTTAGTTCTACATTGTCAACGCAATGTAAAGTTATATCCATTACCTCCACTAGTAAACTGGCAATTTCCGCTTGCATTTTGTCTATCAACATTTCTACACATTGTAAAATTTCACTTTTGGCCTTAAAGAGTACGGATTGTGTTAGGGGCACATTAATTGATTGGGGATTTTGTTGCATACTGTTGTAGCGTGCCACCTCTCGTGCCATTGTGGTTATAAAGGCTGCTGGTCTTGCTGTAGCTATTAAACGTAAAGCATGTCTGGCTGTGCGACAGGCATCAGCCTGTGGGGTTAAAGGTAGTTTGTAATTCAAATTGGGTACAGATTTGCCTTCACAGGCCAATTCCAAAAGACCCAATAATACTTTGCTTACATCCAAGTAGGGTTCCCACACGGTGAAACCACGTCCCAATAAATCTATAGCAGCTCTACGAAGTGGGGTATATTGAGGCAACTTTGGTGATGGTGGGGCATATAAGAGATGGGCCAAAGCCATAGATGTTAAACGTGCCAAATTATTGGCAATACCAAAACCTTCTACAACGGAAGATTTACGACGATCGGTTACATTGGTACCACTAGTACCACCACTACCACCAGCGGTAGTACGACTAGGTGAATCTTGATTTATATCTTGGCCAAATTCTGCACCAATTACACCCAATAGTATAACGGCTGTAGTTTGTTTTCGCTTCAGTTCAGATAAACTGGACGGCTTGCGTATAATTTCTTCTTCCTCCTCTTCATAATCTTCTCCGCCGTTGTCTACCTCACTAAGAGAACCCGGTCCCGAACCACTCGATGTGTTATGGCCATTGGCACCATTTGTATTGTGCACATGTTGTTGAGCAATTGGTTCTGTGTGCGTGTACATGGGTAAATATTGAGCCCAGCTCTCTACCAATTGTTTGCGTCCACGTTTGCCCATACGTCTCAATTCTCCTAGGAGAATTTGTTGGGCCGCTTCACGTATTTCTATGCAATGATGTTGCCAACGTTTTGCCATCATTTCCACCTGAGGTCGTTTGAATTTCTTTGGTTCTAAAGCTTCAATTTTATCGGGTAATAGGAAACAATGATGGGTGGACAAAAGACTCCAGCCTTGTTTAATTTGCGATATATGATTGGCTAATAACTCTTCGCGTTCTTCTTCGCTTGTGAGTGTAGAATCAGTACGTTGAGCCATACGCATAAGTTTTTTGCTTCTCTCACTGTCTGGCAAAAATGAAGCCGAATTCATGGACAATAATGTGTTTGACATGGCCACCAAAGCCAATATGTGATTAGATGTTAGGGTGGTGCTCAATTCCCAATGTAGGCGTGATGTGAACACAGCTGTTAGTTCTTCTTGTCTTAGTAATTCGGCTGGAATGTCACGTTTTTTAGAACTGCTTGGAGCCACTACTTTCATGCCCTCAGGTATTTCAAAGTTATTTTGCCAAGTGGGTAGTAATAGAGACATGTAGCCGCCTTTTGATAGTATGCCAAATGAAACTGGCACCATGGGTCTTAATAGACCCAACTGTGATTCACACACTTTATCCAAGTGAGGATCCAATCCCCAGGAATGTAGCAATGACAAGAGCAACTGAGCCACCTCCATTACTTTGGTGACTTCCATTTTTGAAGCAATTTTACTTCTCAAATCGGTATTTTCATTGTCCTGATCCTGAGGTTCGACGACCACTTTTTGCAGACTTTCTTGCACCTTAGCTTGCACTTTTTTCTCCACAATTTCAGTTTTTTCTTTAAACTTTTGCACGAAACCATGTTTGTCTTTATCTTTTAAAATTTTCTCCATATCTCCGGCTTTGTTTTTCACTTTACCAAAGAAATCGCTAATCTTTTTAGATGCCTCCAAGTGAAGAGCTTTATCTTTTTGGTTATTTAGCACAACACCCAAAGCTTCCAACTCACTGGGGGTCATTTGGGCATATTCTTCGCTGTGCAGTTCGAATATCAAACCCTCTATGTCGAAAAACAAAATATGACTTTCAGCATCTTTGGGATTAGTACGTAAACCCTGAATTATCAAAGGATTACTGCGATGTTTCATGAGGAAGTCAAAGTTGCCTTGATTATGTCCATGTAGCTGTTGCCATTGTGTTATACCGCGTTGAGTGGCATGACGTATTGCGTTCATATTGCGCGATTTAAGACCACGAAAGAAATGTACGGCTGGATTGGCCATGCCCATTTCAGAGTTCGAAGAAGCACTACAGGATGCATCATCGGCTACTTGTTCATCACAAACCATTAATACTTCCTCTGCCAACATACCGTGCAAAACACGATCCAAGTGACCTGTTTCCATTTGCCATACATACACCGAACCATCAGAACAGCCCACTATAAGGAAATCATCTAAAGGACGCCATTTAATGGTGACCACTGGAAACAAGTGACGACTGGCCAAAGTTACACATTTACGTTCTTGTAAACTCAGCAAAGTTACCGAATGATCCGAAGCAACGGAACAAATGCACTTCAAAATACGTGAACTACATGTTTCCGGTGGTACCAAAAGCTGTGTAATTTCTCCAGCATGAACACAGAAACGATGTAGTAAACTGCCACTATATAAATCCCATAAGCAGACGGCAAAATCTACACCACCCGACAATAAGTGAGATTTCTCATAACGTGGATGCACCAATGAGGGACACAATAGACAATTAACACGACCTCGATGACCATAGAGTATCTGATGTGAAGGCCAATCGCTAAAGTTTTGCTTAATACCTACAAGTAGCTGCATCATTACGGTTTGTGTAGCAGGAACTATAACAATCGATCCATCTTCCCTGCCAATTACCAAACGACTTTGTTGGGGTAAATAAATGCTAGAAGTTAATTTAACTGGATGATCAGTTATGCGAGCCAACTGATCTAGTATGCCCACTGGAGGAGGATCCATCAAGGACCATGCCTCCACCAGTGAAGTACAAACGGAGGGTTTAAGCACTCGAGGAGGCATTTGTTTTGCTTGTAATATGCTTATATTGTCCAAAGGAACATCAGGAACTGTCCATACGGAAATAAAACCTTCAGAGTCACCCCTCAACAAATAATAGGTGGCTGGTTTACCCTCTTCATCAGTACGTAAAAGTTTCATGGCTGGAGGACATGATAATACTTTGTCACCAGGATGTTGTAAAACATAATACAAATAGGGAGAGTCTCTTACTACACTCTTTGAATGGAATTCCTTATTGTCGGGTATACAATTTGCGGGTAATTTATAAAGGTAACCCTTACCCTCATCTGTCCACAACATAACACGATCAGAACTTATAAAATCACCACCCTGCCAACGTTCTCGAGTGGGAGCTATAACCGAACACAATACTGTAAAATCACCGGCATCATAAATCTGCCAATATTTTGTGCAAACAATTAAGACGGTCCTTTGATTCTGGGCACAACAATTCATGGTTATAGCATTGAGGCAACGTATCTCTTTCGATTCATTCTCATAGATGGGCTCGGCATGTTTGTTCTCATTACCAATTAGGGTCCACACCTTAACGGTACCCGTAGTGGTTATGGCCAAAACAACATCATCTTTACGACGCATGGGTCTTAAGACATGTAAAGCTGATATCCAATCAGGTTTTACCTTGGAACTCAACATGTATATGACCTCCAAACTGAAGGGATCCATTACCATGATCTCTGGATAGTAACCAATGCAAAATAATCTGATATCATTACTATTTGCTGTGTGATAACTTTGTATTTGTGTATGAACTTGAGGCAATTTCACAGATTCTGTACATTTGCCATCGGTCAAGTCCCAAGTGCACATTTCACCATTTTCTGAAGAACTTACAAGAAAATTATTATCAGTCAATATGGAGGCTTTTACCAAACACAAAACGGGTGCCGTATGACCCACCAATAGACAACGTGGTGACATCTTTAAGGTAGTGGGCTCAACATGCCACAAACATATTTGACCATCATAGCAACCTGTTGCTAAAGTTGTTTGATCATCCGATAGAAAAACTGATGAAACGCAGTGTGTGGGAGCAGTGGGCCCCCACAACACAACTGGCACCACTAAATTGGTGCTCACCATCGCTCTTAACACTCAGCTCTCTCACCACCTCACCTCACAAAATAACAATCTTCTTAATCACCTACACCACACTACTACGACTGCTGGTGTTTAAAAGTAGATTCCATCAAATAATAAGAAGAAGATTGTTAAACAATTGTTGATGTTGTAGTTGATAAACCCATCATCATATTTTAAGCGTTAACACAATTATTTATTTCAAATGGGGAGGGAAGAAAAAGAGGGAGAAGAAAAAAGTCTTTTACAATAAAATAACATTTCAATTCAAAGAATTCATAAAAGAAAAAACACACAAAATTTTAGTTTAAGTTAAAATAAAAACTAAAAATAAATATTTATTATTCTTACATTACGCTTTTTATAATAATTTTTATTAAATTTAATGTTTTTAACTTCAATTTTAAACAATTACCACAATCAAATTAAAAGAAGTAAAAATGCTGTATGCGGCTATGCCGAATCTTCAGTACCCTGTTCCACAAATGCGTAAATAAGTGATGTTTCGGACATACACACTCACAAACGTATACAATATGTTAAACTTAATATTATGGCAAAATTTGCCGATTTATAATTAACAATTGACTCAGATATTGATCTGTATATGTTGATATACTGCACCGATTTTACTGGTTTTATATAGGAAACTTCTCGGGAGTATAACAAGTACTCCGGCCAAATTTCATTTAACTATGTCAATTATTGTGGATGTGAGTGTGTTAACAACAGACAGACAAATGGATATAGCAAAATCGACTCAAATTTTGATTTGAAGCAAAAATATATACATATTGGGGTCTAAGTTGATTACGTAGCGTTTCAAATGGAATTCTTCACCACTTGTAGTGGCGGAGGCTATAAATATATACATGTATTTATTTTGTGGTGTAATTTTATTAGTGCTTAGATGTGTGTGTTTTTTGGAAACGTATCAAAGAAAGAAATAATAGTACAACAACACATAGATTTTAATCATTTTTTTATAACAATCCGATAAAACGAAATGAAAATTATTTTTTATTTGATTAAACTCTAAATGAGAGTATAATAAGGAGAAAAAGTGTTTACTTCTTAATCAACTTTAAAAATGAATGAGAAGAGAAATTTATTTATATCATTTATTTGCAAAATGATTAAAGAATATAAAATATATAAATGAAAATAGCTTGAGATGTGCTATAGAAATTCTACAAAATATTTTATAATAAAAAAGTTATTTCAATTAAAATATTCAATCTCACGAGACTTTAGCAAAATGGGTAATACAACCTCATTTTAACCACAGAAATTAACTAAAAAACTTAAAAATTTGCCATACTAAAATCACATTGTCATTGTCAAAAAAAAAAAAAATCAAAATTATTTGAGCTTAAACCAAAAAATGACTGTTTAATTTAGAAATCTATCAATTCCTTTGTTTACAAATAAAAAACAAAACTATAAAATTAATTAAAAATATATAGACGTATGATTCAGAAGTTTATATAGAATTTATCTTTAAAGTTCTAAGAACGTTCTAAGAATCTTAGAATACAAATGTATAAAAGAGTTTTGATTTATAACAGTATTATGTTAATCTCCGGAAAATATCTTGTTAATCTGAAACGTTGGCCAAGCATTCAAAGGTCTTCTATTTCCAGTGCTAGAAATCCTGGTTCTGGTAGAAGGAATAATCTATATTATGTTCCTAAAGCCAAAAAATAAGTTAAAAAAAATCCTAACACGTCGGTTAAAAAACACCCCGATTAGATCAGCGCTACTATTGGCGCACGGACTATTTGGTACGAAAAGTTAAAGCTAATGATGTTATAAAAACGTACAAGGCTTAAAAAGCAGCTAAAATTTTAAATGCCAAAATCATAGCACAGAAATTTAAGTCAAATTGAAAATACGTATGCACTGGCAGAATGGTCACAAATTTTATGTTGCTGCTGCTCGAGGAAATGTTAAAAAAAAGTTTACGACACAAAAGCAGCAAAATGTCAAAAAAGTTTTCCTTGTTATGACTATCACTTGTTACAATGAGCTCTACAAATACCGAAATATAGAGGAATGCTGCTTCCATACGTAAGACTGTCTTGTGTTGACATCCGTCACTATGAATGGTACAAGAACAATAAGAGAGGCAAATCCTCAAAACTGACCGGAACTAAGGTCAGTGAATAAATATTTCTGAATTTTAATCATAATTTCAATCAAATATAAACAAATAAAGTGATTTCGTCTTATATGTATATTAAGAATTTTTAATAATTTGGGCGAATAATTTGCTGAATATTCTCTTAACTGAGATTTACGCCACTCTAAGTGATTTTCGGAAGTGGGGGTTACATAAGGGCTATACAAAATTATGGACCGAACTTTACAAACAAAACAAATTTAGTACAGCACTTTTTGTTTCTTTAAGTCTTGTTAAGAGTATAATATGCAAATAAAATGGGATGCCTTTTTGAGATATCTGAACTATGTAAAAAAGTCGTAGGAAAAAATCATAGAAATGTCTTAATAAGATACTTCAACCATACTCCTGGAACTTTTGAATTTAATGGCGTAACAATCTAAATTCCCCTTTAACTTTTACAATTTTTTAGTCACAAATTGTAAAAAACAACAGAATGCAAAGAAATTTGCGAATACAGGCGATGTTCCACATAAGAGCTACAGTCCCCTTGAAAAGTAGTATCTAAGTAGTACCTATTTCAGCAAAATTTTATTAAAATACCTTCATTTCAGATTATTTCATAAACATACAGTTTCTCAATTAGTTTGTTCATTGGACCATAAAAATTATCGAGCTATTTCTAAAATTACTATCTACAGAATGTTCACTACGTTACTTGGACAGAGATTTACTCAGCAGACCAAATGGTGGACTTGAAAGTGCTTCTGAGTAGATCAAGTATATTGATATACTAAGGCGTTGGTAACATGCTTAAATACAGAATTCTTCGAGGGCATAAAAACTAAATACATAATAATTTATTTAATTTGAATTGTAAATCGAATATTAATATGGAAATTCCATTGTTCTCCATCCATTAAAAATATTTCTAAAATTCCAATAACATATTTCTATTGCTTTTGTTCAAAAAAAGGAAAAGAAAAAGAGGACAAATGTGTCATACATTTTGTCTGCTTTTGTGTTAAAAGATTTGTCATCATTATCACCATCATCATCGTCATCAACATCATAATAATCAAAGTCAACCAATAAGTTACATAATACACATACACACACAGAGTCTTCTTTGTAAAATAGTTATGATGATAATATTGGTTATAATATTATTTAAAACACACGCAAACACTAATAATTAATAGGAAGAGTAAGAGTAACCTCCATTAGAATAAAGAAAAACTACTAAATTTATAGTCTCAACTGTAACGTAACGAATCAAGTGGTTTCCACATACGAGTGTGCAGCATAAAAACAAAACAAAATAATAAAAAAAAACACTCACTAGAGTCAATTAAAATACAATTTCTATAAATTAATTATTTATAACAACTAACAACAAATGGGTGAACTAAAATAAAATAGAGGAGAAGGAAGGGGGAAAGATAAATATAATAGAATATAATAAAACAGATCATTTGAGCAATTAGAGCAAGTGAACGATGACAATTTCCAAACAAACACGAGACCACAAATATTAAAAAAAAATAAGAATGAATGAATAAATAAATATAAAAAATGAAAAATGTTAAAATAATACCTGTGGCGTAATGAAGAATAAAAAATTTAATAAACAAATAAAGCAAATATATAAATTTCTTATTTAAACTAAAATTTGTGTGTTTTTTATACGACAGACAACAGCAGCAGCAGCTGCAAAACTTACTCTTCCACCACCACCTCCTCCTTATGCAGGTTTATTTTTTTTCTATTTTCTAATTGCTGTGACCACAATGCACTCCCTTCACTCCTCCTTTTAAAACTTTTTTACAATTTTTCTACGTTTTTAACTTTTTCTTATTTTTTCTACTGCTCTCGTCGTTGGTTTCTTCAATACAGAAATGATCAATAATTAATGTTTGATTGTTTATTTGTTTTATTAGAATTTATTATTATTCTTGCTATTGTTTCGTTTCGTTTAGTTGTTGGTGTTTTTGGAGGAATAACAACTATTCATTTGCCAGCGCCAAGAAATTCATAGAATTAGAACTTCAGTCTTTTAGTCTCCAACAAGGGTTTTTGATAATGACGTTGTGGATGAAGATGTTTTTTTATTGTTTTTGCAAGCAACCAAAAAAAACATAAAATCACACACACAAAAAGAATAACAAATGACAGGCAGCAACAACAAGAAATAATAATTTGTACAATAAAAGTGACAAATGTTTTATTTTCTGTTTCTTTTTTCTAAACACCAGGGAGACGACGACAACGTTTAACAAGAGCAAGAGTAGAAGCAGTAGCAGCAGCAGCTGTAGTTGTAGTAGACATTAGCCGCAGTTATGGAACTTCAATGTCGTGCACTTCACCACACACACAATGTACAAAATATTGTGAAAAATTTTTTGATTTTTTTTTTCATATATTTTTCTTTTTTTGTTTTTTGTAAGACGTAGACGATGTCGTCGTTTTGGTTGTAATTTTTTTTATTTCATTTATTTGTATTTAATTTCTCTTCTTATTTTATTTCTCACATTTCCATTATTGTTACGAAGCGTTTTTATATTCGTTAACTTACGTTTTCTTATGAAATATTTTATTTTTTTGCAATATTTTTACACTTTTTTTGTAACTTTTTCAATAAGAAGAAAAACGAAAATATCGACCGAATTATAAAAAAATATTATATCGATTGTCTCGCGTCTGTCAAATTGAGAACGTAAAAGAAATGAAAATTACGTTATTAAATGTCAAAGTCACATAATAATACTTGTAAATCGTGTTGCCAGATTAAATAAGTATGAATTTATATTTATATTGTTGACATTCTAAATAAATAGGAATTAATATTAATTTTTTTAAATTATGATTTATGAAATTATATAAAAAATATCCGAAATTTTTAAATACCTACAATTTCGACCTTTAATTTAATTTTTTTTAAATAAAATTTAAAATTTTTTTTCGATAATAAAATGTTTAATTATTAGTAACGAAAACTATGATTTTTTAATTTTATAGTCTTATATCTTTGATACTAAGAGCCTGATTTTACAAAACACTTCTCTTCACTTGAGTAATTTTTAAATGTAAATTGTTTTTGTTTTAAAAAAATTTTTAAAGTGAAGGGATTTATAAATTAGGGGTTACACCCTTGTAGGGTTAATAAAATAATATGGGTGCCAAACAAAGAAGATATCTATGGCCCTTTGATATACCAGTATTTCTAAAAAACAGTTAAAAAACATGTTTACGTACAATTGGATATTTCACTTTAAAACCTTTAAAATATCAATTTTAAGACCTTTCAAGTTTCAATTTTTATGTTTATCTAAACTTTAGGCCCCTTTGAATTCAAGAAATTGTTGAAATGTGGTTAGGTCTCTTTAAGACCTTTCAAACGACTCACAAATTAACAGTCAAACGAGAAAATTTGATCCGTATATCAATATTTGAGGTCCCTTTAAATTCAATAGCGTAGGAATTTAGATTTTACAAATTTTTGTCACAAACTCAAAAAAACAACGAAATGCAAAGATATTTTGAGTACAGATAGATTTATTTTCCCTGTTTCTTTTACAAAGTTCGATATTTTAAATAGGTTACTATTAAATAGCGTTGTAAATCGTTAATTATTTTTTGAGGCAAATTTTAAGCATATATCGTTCCAGTGCTGCAAGATTGTTATGCCTTACCATTTCGTCAATTTTATATGAATAATTGTAAATATATTACGCCTCCCTTCTGGGATTACTCGATTAAGCAAACCAATTATTATGCAGATAATGACTACAAGATATTATTGTTATGAGAACAATTAAAATTGTAAATCTCTTTTCTCGATTATACATTTTTTTATAAAATTCGAAAACCAGTTTTCTGATTTTAAAAACATTGGACAGAAATGAATGTTTCTTAACTGTACTTTCCTAATAACATTGTTGCTTTAAAAAATGATATTGGTGTCAAAAATCATCCTAACTTCTAGAATATCTAGGAACGTCTCTACTTTATTTGATATTGTGAAATAAACTACTTCAAATTTAACACTTTGACTTGGAATAACAAAAACTTAAAACAATAATGTTCAGCTAGCCCAATATTTAATACCCTTCACTACAAATACGTATAAAGAAAATACATTACACGTAACTTAAAAACGCAATCAATTCACAATAAAAATTATATTTTTGTCTATAACTTTAATCACTTTTGAAATGGCAATAAATTACATATAACTTAATATTATGGCAAAATTTTATCAATCAAAACTTGGTTGCAGATTAAATAATGAACATATATATACCGATTTCGATTAGCATTATCATAGGCCCGAAGTAAACGTAAGTTTGAAATTTTTTGAGATGGACATAGACAACCACCAAACGGAAATCGTTAAAATAATTTAGAAAGTAGTAATCGATTGATATGCTTAAAAGAGTATAATGTGCTACCATTATATTACATCTTTAATGAAAGGTAATTGATAATTCCGTTATATGAAGGAAATCTATGTTTTCAAATTCAAATATTTTGTTAAAATATTATGAAATCCCTATAAAAATATAACCTATAAATTATGAAGTGTAGGGAGCTGAAGTAATAATGGTAACAATATGGCTAAAAAGAGATCTCATCAATGTTGCATAAAAATATTTTATACTATTAATTCATTAAGAGATAAGAGCGAATGATTTACCATGAAATAAAAAATAAAGAATTATTTGCTTTTTCTAATCTCATATCTTCGGTATTTAATGGGTTAACAATAAAAAATGACTAAGAAAGAAAAAGAGGAAATGATGTCTACAAGTTTTGATATGAATGTAAATACTATTACATTTATATCTTTGGAAAAGTCATAGTAAAAAATCGTTGAAATTGAATTGAAATCATTGTTAAAATCACTCTTAAACCAATCGAACGATATATATACGAGAGACGAGAATTTCTACTTTGTTTTATTTGTTGTAAATAGGACCAAACATCAAGGAATTAAAAAATGTACCAGTTCAAATAATTTGTAGTCTACAAGTTTTGATATTTGTGAAAATATTGTTACATCGAGGTCTTTATGCAAAAGTCTTAGTAAAACATCGTAGAATCGAACGATATTCATATTGATACCATAAATTTAATATGAAACAAGAAATCTGTACATTAAAACTTCTTTTTAATATATCTCGTTAGGATATAATATACAATCTAAGGGTTTCAGATGAAATGTGTCAGTTTAGAAATAAAAAATTAATGATTTATTTTTATTTAATTATGGTACTTTCCGTACCAAATGAGCGACACATCCTTTACAATTTAAATGTATTTTAAACACGTAGTGTCACTTTACCAACACTTCTAAAAATAAAAGCGCTTCTAAATATTATATTCCAAGTGCCAATTGTTGGAGTCATTTTCGTTAATGTTATAAATGTAGTGTTCAAATAGAATAAGAATATATTTATCTAATAGAAATTTTTATAAAATATATAAATAAACTATTTTAATATAATTTATATTGCGTTTTAAATTATTCAAAAGGAAAAAATATTTAACTCCTAAAATAAAACAACTCTGATAAAAGATACACAATAAATGTCAAAAAACGTAACGAAATTGAGAAAATTTGCGTTAAAAAATTATACATATAAATTAATAAAAATGATTTAGTTTTCTTATAAATCATACTTGTCTTTAAGAATAAACAAAAAAACAACTTTAAGTATTTAGTAATTTTCTTTTTTAACTCTTAATAATTCCAAACAATCCATTTAACTTGTTGGGAATTATAGCCCAATACGACCAACCGACCACATTGGAGTTGTGAGACTTATTATTCTTAATAGAAAATTCGAAAAATCCAAAATAAATTTAAAATCCCTTCTTAATGCACTATTTTCAACAATTTAAAATGAGATTTAAATATTTTGCATATGAATAGTAAACACATTATCAAAAAATCTTGGGTTGGCCCCGTAGCCACCACAGATGCTTCCTTAATTATTCGATGGTTTTAAAGGCACAATTTTATTAAATATCAACTAAATTTCATTAACTTACCTTTTACGTAAAGACTTTTGTTAAATTTATATGTTTTTCTTGTGTGCAAATTACAATAATTAAATTTTACCAACGTTTTATTAAAATTTTTGTAAGACTTTTTGAACAAAAAGCGACTTTTTTATTTTTACAGCTGGGGTATGTTCAGTGAAAGAGAATTTTTGAAAACTTGACAACCTCAATACAGAGTTGTATTTTTACAGTAGTAATGTGAAAACAGTGATGACAAGGTGAGAGGAATATGCAAAAATTAGCAAAAAAAAATTGAGAAAAAATATATTCAGACAATTTTATTGAAAACACCTTCAATAAAATTGTCTTTATTAGACCTTTACGATATCGATATTTTAAGTCGTTTCCGGAACATTATCAGTAAATAATACAAATCCATTTATCGCATTTCGTAATAGGTCGATATGAATAATACGGTTGAAAAGGTCTTAAGGTACCTTTCAAATGATAAATACCATTAATCGATAAATTACTATGATTTTTAAACCTTCCATCAACACAAGTGGTGTAGGATATATTAACTTTGTTATTCCGTATGTAGCACTAAGAAGTAATCATCTAAGACCCCATAATGTATATATATTCTTGCATTAAATCAAAATCTGAGTCGATTGAGCTATGTCTGTCTGAAGGTCCGTCGGTCTGTCTGTTGTTGGCACGCTCACATCCAAACTCAATGAGTAAAATCGGTACAATATATTGAAAGATATAGACCGATATCTGAAGCGATTTCTGACTTCAAACGAAAAATTTTCATTCAATAGTCAATTATAATTTCAGATAATAGGACCGTTTTCACTTTCATGCAAACTTCATTGACGCTTTGAAGTACTTTCAAATTAGGACTAAAGGCCGATATCGGCCAATATTCTAATAAATAAATATTACGCTATACTGCATTATATAAAACAGTAAAGATGACGTCTTTTCAATTTCCGTTTTCTACTATTTTTTTAAGTAATTTCAAAAAAGGACTATAGAATATCAAATACATAATTAGAGGGAAATATGGCAGTTCTAATTTGTGAGATTCTACTAAGATAGGGTTTTCTGGATATTAAATTGAAATGTATAGAAAACAGTTTTTTTGCGAAGACACCTTCACATCAATTCCTTAGTTCAAACGAGGGGTGTTCGCATTGTTAAACTAGCATTTTTATAAATATAATTTGTTTTAAATGGAAAAAATTCTAATGACTGATAAACTAAAAGAGAGTAAAAGTAAGTTTTTTATTTAGTTGCTCAATAGCACAACGATTTTAGACCTTTTATAGACCAACTAATAATTCTTATTGGAATATCAAATTACAAATTAAGTGGCAACTCTCTCTTCCTTTTAATACCGGCAATTTTCGCTCACTGAACATATTTCTTACAATATTATTGTATTTATTACAAATATTTATTGTTGTTTTTGTTTTAGTTTAGATTCCTCAATGTAAACACTTGATTTTGTTTTTTTTTTCAATTAAATTATTGTGCCAACACAATGTTATTTATTTTATACCCAGCAATATTAGTTGTAATATCCTTAAGCAACAACAATGTATTCGCCTTAAAACATTATACCAAAGAAAGAAAATTAGAATTAAGGTGAGTTGGCCAAAAGAACCGTGAAACGAAGAAGAAACAATTTATAAATAATTTTTCTTAACAGGGAACAAGTACGTAGCATGTTTCAACATGCCTATGAGGGTTATTTACTTTATGCCTCGGATTATGATGAACTCAGACCATTAACTTGTGATGGTGTGGATACCTGGGGTAGTTATTCCTTAACCATGATTGATGCTTTAGATACTCTGGCCACCATGGGCAACTTTACAGAGTTTAGAAGGGTAGTTAAGCTTTTAGAGCAAAAAATGGATTTTGATAAAGATATTAATGTTTCGGTGTTTGAGACCAATATACGTATAGTGGGTGGTTTGCTATCGGCTCATTTGTTATCTAAAAAGGCTAATGTAGAACTGGAGGAGGGATGGCCTTGTCAGGTGAGTTTAATTTATTAAATGAAAATGAAATATTTTTCATCTGATAACGTTTACAGGGACCACTTTTGCGCATGGCTGAGGATGTGGCCAAACGTTTATTGCCAGCTTTTGATACTGCTACTGGCATGCCTTATGGCACTGTCAATTTACGTTATGGTGTACCCAAAGGTGAAACTTCTATCACCTGCACTGCTGGTGTGGGTACTTTACTAGTAGAATTTGGTACTTTATCAAGATTAACTGGAAATCCAATTTATGAAGATGTGGCTTTAAATGCCATTCACGCCTTATGGCAAAGGAGATCTCCTATAGGCCTATTTGGTAATCACATAGATGTACAAAGTGGTCGCTGGACAGCTTTAGATTCTGGTATTGGGGCAGGTGTAGATTCCCTGTTTGAGTATATGGTTAAAGCGGCCATTTTACTGCAAAGACCTGAATTATTGGAAATGTTTCATTCGGCTCGTTCCTCAATCGATAAGTATTTAAGACATGATGATTGGTATGTGTGGGCAGGCATGAATAAAGGTCAAGTTACATTGCCGGTTTTTCAATCTTTGGAGGCTTTTTGGCCGGGGGTATTAAGTTTAATAGGAGACAAACAGGCGGCCATAAGAACTTTAGCTAATTATGCTAGTGTTTGGCGTAAATACGGTTTCTTGCCAGAATTTTATAATATACCTACAGGAGAGGCCTCAGCGAACCGTGAAAGTTATCCTCTAAGACCAGAATTAGTGGAATCGGCCATGTACCTCTATAGAGCTACACGCAATGAGTTTTTATTGGAATTGGGAGAAAGTATGCTGAAGACTATCGAATATAGTGCCAAAACCCGTTGTGGTTATGCCACCGTAAGTAAAATTTTAAAATTTCCCACATAACACATTTCCCACTTACAAGAATTCTTAAACTTTAGATACGCAATGTGGTTACTCATGAAAAGGAAAATCGCATGGAATCATTTTTCTTGGCGGAAACTACAAAATATTTGTATTTACTATTCGATGATGATAACTTCCTGCATAATGATGCTGCCAAAGGAAATATTATTAAAACTTCAGATGGTGGTGAATGTGTTATCGATGCTGGTCCTTACATCTTTAATACAGAGGCACATCCCATTGATATGTCTGCCTTACATTGTTGTCATGATCATAAATTTAATTTGTTTGAGGGTTTAGATCTTTCCCAGTATAGTGATGCGACTTTGCTTAAACAAGAACGAGAACTTATTATTTTACAACAAAATGAAGCTTTTGAAGAGTGTAAAACAAAACATCCAGTTTCCTCTAAAGAAACAGGCAAAAGAGTAGTACCTCCTGCTAAAGCAGCAGCCACACCTAGTTTGGCGGTGGATATAGAAGTATTTGATGATGATAATAAACCTGCTGGTGATATTTTGGTGGAAAATTTTGAACGTGTTAAAAATGATATTGTTCCCATGATGAAGGAAATGAAAAAATCTCGCGACAATCGCAATCAATTAACAGTAACTGATTTACAAGAGTTTTTTGCTCAAACAAGAGAAAACTTTAAATCTCCTCTCCAAGTCAAGGAATACACAGTAGGATTTTTGAAAAACTTTACTTTAGAACCCAACTTCATAGCTGGTTTACAAATATTTGAGAGAAATATTAGCAATTTATTGGGTTCGGCAACACAAAAAGAATTTGAGAGTTCCACCAAAACTCTATGGAATCTTTTCTGTCTACAACAGGAATACCGGGTAAATGTTAAATTGCTAATCGCTTTAAATCTTCATAGTTTTGATGAAAACAATAAGCAAATGTTACATAAAACTCTGCTCGTACTTAATGGCGATGAAAGTGATCCTTCCAATGATTTCATATGGCAAAAAATTAATGAATTACATCAGGAATATTCTCTAGCTTTGGTGAATATAACAGAAATGCAAACATTTCTACTTAATATTTTAATAAATGGCACCAATGAAAAGCAAAAAAGCTTTAAACCTTTACTCGATGATAATGAAATCTCAACACTTCCTCTCGAAGCACACAACAAACCCCAGCAACTGAAATTATTTGCTCAAGCCAAGAGAGTTGTAGAGTTTAAAAAACGCATGATTGATACTTTTGATAAATTACAAACTTTAATGGTGGAGAGTGGCAAACAACAGGAAAAATTACAAATGGAAAATAAAAATTCTGCCCAAAATGATGATTTAATTGTACCGAAACCTTCAAATAACAATAACAATAATAATAATAATAATAATAATAATAATAATAATAATAATAATAATAATACAACACCCAGTTATACAGCCAACAAAGAATCCTTTAATCATACTGTGGCCAATTTAACAGCTGAACCACAATTAAATTCCTCACTTCAAACGAATGAGAATAATAATTCTTATGATTCGGTTTGGTCACAACTTGTCCATACAATCTTACGGAAAACCACAACACAAAAACTGGAATTTGATGTTAATGATCTTTTACAAAAGACACGCAAATCTTTACAAAAATTAACTGCTGACATTCCAGTTCACTATAATGTTTTAACATGTCCAAGGCCAAAATTTATTGAACGTTTTGCTTATCGCTATTATTATCCTTAAGATTTATAAGAAGAAAAGAAACAACATTTTAGTTACAACGAAATAAGAAAAATATATATTTGTATATAAAATTATTATTATTATTATAATTGAAAGGAGTTGTTATTATTCCAGATCTTAAAGGAGGTTTAAACTTAAAGAAAAAAACAAATATTGCAAGTCCTAGTTGTTACTCAAGATTAAAGAATTTTAAGAAGTGATGTTGAAATCTAATCTATTTACAGTTTTAGGTAAATATAATTAATTAATTTAATTTATTATAGTTGTAATCGAACTATTCTTGTAGACCTCTTTAGATTCTGTTCTATGTCTGCGATAGGTGGTGGTCGGCTTTCAACTACGACATTCATAGAATAACTCGTAAGCGTGGAATTTGTGGAGTCTCTGTGAATGTCGTTCAAAGCTACTGAATATGAATCTGGATCAATAGAATCTTTTCTATTCCCATTGCGTTATATTGAAGTTACGATGATGCTTTCGGTGTCATCCAAGAAGCAACTGTTTACTTTACGAAACAAGATAAGGATCGTTGTTGGTGTTGTAACAGGAGCAAAAGAACAAGTTTGTTAGTTATGTAGATAGAGATTATGATGTGCATATATTAGCTTACATATGCACACCTTCTCCCAGATCCTTTCTTTCATCTAGTGCGGGGTTGGAGTTCTGTAAATGAGAGCACAGGAAAGAAGAAGAAGAGAGTTAGTTATGTGGGTTAATGTTTTAGTTCATGCCAAGAATTTGGGCAACATCTATTACATAAGTCATAGACAACAGTTGAGCCTATTTCACCATGTCGATCTTTGTTGTGCCCGAACTGCTGCTATGCCGAGGCAGATAATTCATCTGAGAACGTCCAAGAACAAACTGTTTATTAAGCATTTTATTCTATTCTTAATTGGAAGCATCTTTGTTTCCTCATTTAGTTGGTGTATGAAGGACATTTGAATAAATTTAGGTTTCTTTGTCACTACCCCAAGTAATGCCAGCTAATGTTTTGAGAATCTTATTCCTACTTCGCAATTTTTGCTGCAAAATCCATAATTACTTAACTGCACGTAACTTCACCAACAAACTCAACAGTTACACTGTTCACTACCTGGACAAAAGTGTGAAATGTTGAGGCATCATAGTTGATGGAAACAAATTCCTATTGTTAACTATCCCAAAAATATAAGGAGTTACATTCTTCATCTCTTGCCAGCAGAAGGGTCTGTTGAGACAGAAGTGCACTTCTCGAAAGCAACAGGGGTTCGAATGATTCAAAAGTTAAAAAATCCTTTTTGAACTTTAAAACTTTATAATTTTCGTTTGACATTTTCAGTATTGCAGAACTTTTTCTGTCACCCTGTATTGTGACGTAAATTTATCACATTTATAGCAATTTAATAAGTACAATATTGCTCACGCTTGGCACAATATTGCTAATAAATAAAATATTAAACCCAAAATAAATTAAATGGCCAAATAAAGACAATTTATGTAGTAACAAAAAAATTAAACAAAAAATTATTAGTTTATCCGACTTTGTGGAATTTTAAATACCCTTCAACAATATCAATACAGTTCGGCAGATCTGATTGTACTTTTTGGGGGGATACACTTCCAATTGACTAAGCTATCGAAGGGAAAATTTTATTATAAATTTGCATTGGAATTGGAAAATTAGTTAATCGTTTTCGTTTTATCCTGCGGGCAACACGAATCGTTTTAAAGTCGAAGTGTAGCTGACGTAAATTAGATGAAAACAGATCGGGTAAAAATAGTATGAAAGATAAAAGTTGATCCAAAAATAATATGTGCATAGATTGCTTTAGCTTTTAAGAAAGATTTTGGTTTTGATTAACTAACTTTTAAACGGTTAAAGAGATCTTAATGAAATTTCACATTTAAAGCTGATTTGGAGGAGTTTAAGCCCTTTATAATCAGGAGTGTACTCAAGGTCCCTTTAAATTTGTCCAAAATTCGCCAAAAATTAATTTATGAATTTAGACAAATGAAGTTTTCTATAATGACAGTCCTTGTAAATCTCTTATAGTTTCAGAGATATTCAGATAGAACTTTTCAAAGCAAATACTGTTCTCAAATTTGGTCCCAACAACATTCTCAAGGAACTGCTTTACTGAACAAAACGTAGGATAGATAAAACCAGGGGAGAGTTACAGCCCATGTAAAGCAAATATAATTTTTTGGATATCTAAAGAACTACAACTTCAAATTTAGTACCAAAAGGAAATGTTTTACTGGACAAAACTCATAACGAATGGGACCAGTACAAAGCAAATATTGATTGATCGAATATGTCAAGAACTATAAAAACGTAAGTTCTCAAATTTAATTTCAGCTTCTTGTTTAAGAAAATGGTTTTGCCGGACAAAACGGAGAACGGATACAACCAGGGCGTGAGGTACCCCCCCCCCCATACAAAGCAAATTTAAATTACTAAAACCATATTTTAATCGAATCGATAATAAAACACTAATGTTTGCTTAGGACCAGCAACGACCTAAAATTTTTTATTTAAATTTGAAACTTTGAAAAAAAGATGGCAATTTTTGCGATTTTTTTTTAAAAGAAAACATGACTATTTTTGCGATTTTCTCCAAAAGGTGTTAAAATTTCTTCACTGATGAAACAATTTTTTTGTTCCCAACTTTATAATGTTTACTGTTTTATATAAAAATTCGTGAAAACTTGAATTGGGTTACGCAAATTCGGCAATAAAAAATGCTTCATGCATAAGGTAAACACCCAAAAAGTATTTTCTAGCGGATGCACAGTAATTCGTTTCCATACGAAAATTGACAAAATTACGCATTTATTCTAGAGATCTAAAAACTTGCATACAACTATATAAATGAGAATAATTAAGAAAGAAAAAGACAAATTTTGAAAAGAACCGATTCAAGGATTCAGACACCTCTCATATATCCCGATGTTAAAATCTTAATTATTGTCTAGAATTATATTCGGAAAATTCTGAAATTTTGGAATTCTGAAATTATGATTTTTATATGGTTAATATGTTATATATTTCACTAATATCGGAAGAAAGATAATGGTAACTGTCATTGTAAAATTAGGCAATTTTAATCATTTCCATTTGTTAGCTGTTTTCACTGTTAAATTTGGATAAGTATTAGGGTTTCTCCTTTTCCGGGGTATTTTAGAAAAAAATTAATCATTCCTGGGAATAAATTTGTATATCAAAAAACTTATGTTTTAATAAATGTGATTTTAACAATGGTAGAAACAAGAAGAAATCCGGGATATTTCTGGATTTTATTAACAAAGTACCTCTAATTTGTAGCAGCTATTCCGGAATTGCTTTCTAATATGAGAGCTTTAGCATTATGTTTATTTAGCCGAATTCCATTTGAATGCTAAAATTTAGTTTTATTAGCTTAAATTCTTTTATGGAAAATTGAGAATTGAATAAACCTTCGGCTTATAAGAGCCGATATTCACGAAATTATTTTACTAAAAACAATTCGAAATAAATTGCACCCTAATATTCTATTAATCCGATTTAGAAGAGTTTTGATATGGTGATGTCATACAGTTGAATTCTATCTCAGATATCAGACTATTAGTAGTTTGCTATTGGAGCGATATAACAGATTTAAAATAGAAAACTACATACTTCTTCTCATAAATTACTACTTGAAAATTTCCGCTAGAAATTTCCCGGCATTTTCCTAGGAAAATCGCGGGAACGTTTTCCCGTAAAGAAACTATAATGAAATATATCAAAAGTTAATTAAACATAATTTTTACTTACTAATTCTGTTGATGTTTGTAGTACTGTGAGTATACTTAATAAAATATATGTTTATATACATATATTACACATACGCCCAGATGTTATCTGTTTATGATTTAAGCAATTGTTGCAGATGAAATTATTTCATCATCGTTAGATATATTATCGGATGATATAACGTATTTTTATTATACAAACGTACAGTTTGTGCAAATGATTTCAATTCTGTAGGAGAAAATTTTATGTTTGTAAAAAATCGTTTTTCTCAAATTAAAAAAATGGCAGCTGTTCTCTTTTATTAATCTAAAATTATGTATAATTTCATATAATTTTATTGTGCATTTTTTGTAGAGAAATCTTACATTTAAAAAATCGTTTTTCTCAAATTAAAAAAAAAAAAAAAACTGGCAGCTGTTCTTTTTGGATTATTTATTAGTTTTGGCTTTTTCTACATGGCATTCCAATTACTTTTCCCATTAAAATTTTGATTTTTCAAGTTCTAACTTTCTAATAGAAAGTACTTGTGTGAAAAGTTTATACCTTGACTGAAAATCCAACCTAAACTAGACTTCCTCAAGTAAAATTTAGTTATTTTCCAAACATTTCGATAGACTTATATCCCAGACGGTGGATATGTTACCAAACCCCTCTTAAAAAATAATAATAAAAAAAATTAATTTTTTGTGGGCGCAAAAATAACGCAAATTTGTATCATAATATTGGAATGGGTGTCTGGATGGAGGTTTGGCAAATTGAGTTCATCATAATAATAAATATTTACCTTAACAAGTAAAAATGTTATAGTCGGTCCAGCGCGACTTTGATAATACCCTACACCACATTATTGGTTGTTGTAACTTCTGCGAAAAGTTTAAGAACGACCCTTGTATAATTTACTTTTCTTATTTATGCTTATGAGAATTAATTTTTTGTTTTGAAAAGAAATTTTTTTCTGGAGAATTATATGGCAGTTTGAAAAAATATGGACCGACCCGTGTACAATTTCTCACAGCGGATTTGGCTTATAGTCATCTAAATTTGATTTAATATTTGTACAAAACCCAAGTATATGTGCAAGTCATGAGTTTCAAAGTTATATTTGGAAGGGTGGTTGTTCAGGACCTATGAGAAATAATGGACCGATACTTGTATAATTTGGCACAGTAACACTTATTATTACTAAATTTGGTTAAAATCATTTTATATTTAGAAATTTCGAAGGTCATTTGTATTGGACCTAAATGAAATAATAGACCGATCATAACCAATGTCAAAAGGCATCGTCCTTGGGCCGAAATAAAAATAATACTTTAAAACTGCGACCTGTACTTTGTGAACAAGTTTTACATTAACAACCAGACGGACAGAATGTGTCGAAGGTATGATTAAAGGTGGTGCTAGGACTGATCGTTACAAACATCTGTACCAATGCTTAATACCCCTACCGCCTATGGTGGTGTAGGGTCTGAAAACTATTTGCAAAGTGAAAACCAACAAACAAACTGATAGGAAAATAGCATTTCTATGCGTGATTTATGTAAAACTTATATCGGTAGTGACAATGACAATTGACAAAGGATATGCTCACCCATAACCACCCATAAACAATAAAACCCATACCGCCACCTGTGACACAGAACGATTTTATAGAAATGTGACTAAAAAACAGAAATATAATTATGAGCATCATGAGAATTTTAAATTACAGGTGGCTCTTTATATATATGAAAAAAAAAGGAATTGGAATTGGAAAATTGTTCAAAATATTTTAAATTTGTTTTAAGATTTTTTTTCTAAACTGGAGATTTTAAAGAGTTTTTTAGATCTCTTATTTTTATAATTACAATCTTAAAGTGTTTACTGTATTATTTAGTAAAACTTTTTTAAACCGTAACTAAAAGTTGTAGCGGTTGTATTGTCGTCTTCCTGCAACTATAAGTTTATTTATTTATTTATATTTACATTGCAGTGGTTTTTACGTTTAGTTGCCATTTCATGTTTCCACCAACTGGTTGGCAGTTCCAATTTCAATAAAGTTTTGAATTATTTTGAATTAAAGTCATAATAATGATAATGAGTTCTAATTCAAATACTACACGCTCCAGTGAAATTAAAGTTAAAATTAATAAACATACAAATAAGACAAAAATTGAGGCACCACTGGAATTGACAAAAGTCTTGGATTATCTATTTGAAAAGGAATTGATAAATAAACAAAATAAACATATACATGTAATGGATAGATTTGGACCCTCTAGGGACAGTAAGTATTATGAATATTTCAATATTTGTTTAATTTATTCCAAAAAAAAAAACAAAAAATCTCTTATTATTTCAGCTCACTATTTAACCTCAAAATTTCATGCCCGCCATGAGCAACATAAACCCAATAATTATATGGATTATATTCCTTTTGTTTATGGTTCCTCATATAAACATGACACAGAGGCCAATGTTTATGGTTGGATGCCAAAAATTGTTAATAGAACGGATTTACTTAAGGAATTGAATTTCATTAATGCTCCCAAACAAAGATGTTCTTTAACCGAGTTTGGTGAGAAATTGGACAGTGATAAATGTAATGCTAGACCCGATTTTAATGGTTTGAGATTCTTTTTGCAATAAAGAGGAAATTAAGAAAAATATGGAAGAAGCTTGATGTTTTTAAAAACTTTGTAAAAATAGGAAATGTCATTTCTTTAGGTCAAATCCTACACCTTTTGGGGGCGATTATGAGTGAGCTATGAAAAATTGAAGATCCATCTTCGAAGAAATTGGTTTTATGATTTATTTCTAACATTTTCAAGAGACTGGCATATACTGAGGGATTTATGTCATTTAAAGTGTTTTTTGGAGGTGAAAGTTTTATAAGGATAATAGAAAACTATAGACCGATTATCATAAATTTGGTTCAGGATTTGTTTTGTTTTTATTTAATAAAGTCTGTTTCTCTTGGAAGTGTACTAAGTATCTACACCGACGACTCTAAGAATGGGGACAATGTTGGTGGAGGAATTCAAAATTTAAGTTTTCCAGCTTCCGGATCAATGCAGTATTATCAGGTTGGTATATCGGTTGAATCATCATGAATATATATTCATATTATCATGATTTTACCGAGAGAAAGGACGCAATTCGTACATCGAATCTTGTCCGTGATTTCCGCACATTATTAAATGAGATGGCAGAACATTGCATGGACTAATCAGCGCACCGAGAAGGCTGATGCCCTAGCGAAAAGGGGGTAAACCTTACACAGCTAAGAACACTGATCGTCTGTATGGTTAACCACTCAACGCAACACAGGTGGAGTAATTAACAAACATGTAGGCCTAATGAGGATGGATGGTAAGTTTGAATGGGATCAGGACATTATTCCCACTCAACATCACTTGAACTCTCTTAATAAACACAGTTGCTGCAATATTTGGATGTTGTTGTCTGTACATGTATGAATATTTCTGCAAATGATTTTTGCAGCAGTTGCCGTTATGTTTAGTACCTTTTCTGCTTAAGAGGCTTGCGGATGCAGGTACAAATACCCTACGGCATATGTAGACCGACCTCTATTAAGCAACGACAGAGTCTGCCTGAGAATACTTATAGGATTTCTGACAAGACACTGTCGCATAGGAGGCAGGTCAAGTATTTTCAGGTTGTGTGAGGATGAGGATGAAGTGGTGTCCGTGGAACATCTACTTTGTAGATACCCTCGACTCCAGCTGACGAGGATGAAGTTGAATTTCTGGATGGTCTAAATGAACTTGCAGTCTTTGAACTGCCGATTCTCATTAAACTTGTCTTAAAAGTGGACTGGATATAGGGACAACGGTAGAGGATTTCTAGATACAGCAGAATAACGATTATCTTTCTTTTCTCTACGTTCTTCTTGTTTGAATTACGTCCACTCTTAATTTGCTCTACCACTTTCTTTTACTTCTAGTTTCCTCTTTCTCTTTATTCTCTTTCAGACTTCAATCCTGCTGTAAATTGGAAGAAGGGAGCACAATGTGCTACCATGGTCTCTGGGTGGATTGTTAAATGTACATCACCCTTCCCTACTTACCTACCTCCCATATAAACCGATCTTCATGATGTTTGGCTTTTTACAAAAACAAAAAAAATAGAAAATCGATTTTGGGTTTAAAAGAATATTTTTATATATTTGATATATTTAAAGTGACTTTTTCACCACCTGAGGTGAAAATTGTTTTGGTATATTTTATTTTGCTGTTTTGCAATTTTCGAGTAGAAGATGAACTTTTCTCTGATAAATTGTTTCTAAAAAATGATTATTTTGAAAAATTAATTTTGAGGTTAAGTTTTTCTTATTATAATATCTCTTTTCAATTTTATTTATGTATAAAAATTATTCAAATGTCTTATTTAATATACAGAACTATTTCATTAATAATACAGTAAATAATTGTCCCTTAAAAATTAATCACTTAAATTACTTTTACTTAAGAATACTTTAAAACTCCCCTCCTACTCTCTCAACTTAAATCATAACTCTCAACATCCTTCTTACGTGCCCGGGGACCAAAGAAACTCAATAGTACCGGCAGCAATATCAAACCATGGGCAGCTCCTATCAATACAATACCCAAATACATGCGGAAATAGAAAACTTCAAATACTTGGGAATTTGAGAAGCCCAACACGATAATGCCAGCGAATTTTGTTAAAGTTATGCCAGACAAAACACTGCTACCCGTCAGCGATAGGGCATGATGGGCCCGTTCATCTGGTGAACCCGCAGCATTTTTATATGAACGTATAATGTGAGAAACAAACTCTACACCAATACCCACAGATACCACCAAGTTAACCAGGGAAATGGCATTCAGTGTTATGCCCCAAGCCCACATCATGCCACACATATTGATCAAGATGATTAAAACCATAAATAACAAAAATAAAGCTGATATTATATCTAGACCAGTAATAATAAAGGTGACCAGGAAAATGGCCAGTAAAGATATTCCCAAAGAATAAACGGCATCATTCCAAATGGTCAAATATTGTTCATAAAATATAAAGAAGACACAATAGGGAAATATGGTGGCATCAACATTATTCTCCTTAAACATTTCATTAATGTCTTTCGCTACCCGGCGAGCTTCTCTTAAAGCTGAATAGAACTGAACGGAAGTAGTAGAGGTGGTGGAGTATTGCAGGAAATATGAGTCCATAATGTGACTGGTGCCATTATTGTCTAAAGTATAGACAATAGCCTGAAAAGGGATAAATTTAGAGATACAAATTTTAGAAGGGAATCGAAGAAACTTACATCAGCATATGAAGCACGACCTGCTTTAGCACACTCGGCATCTGGTAAGTCGGATAAGAAATATGGTAAATATTTTCTAAATGTATGTTCTGTGGGCCTTAAACCACCCTCAAGAAATTCTCTGGGGCAAGAGATGCATTCCTCTTTTTTGGAATCTAAATGGAGGAGAAATAAATTTTTTCTTAAATTTAAGAATGATTTTGGTATATAAAAACTTACTGCTGGGACAAAAGGTGCCATCGGTGGCGTTCATCTTACAGCAATCGCCTATACGTAACCAATCAATATAATCATCAATCCAGGATGAAGCAGGACGAGCCAAATATGTGCTGGAAGTGTCAAATAACAAGTTCATATTTAATATAAATTACAAAATTTCAACTCCTCGATTCAATTCAGTTTCTTAACCGACATCATACTTACATTTCTGGGTAACGGGACTGAGTATATAATTGCACCGCTAACGAGTTATTATTACACTCTACACCACCACAAATTAAATTTTGATGCGTCTGATTTGTATAATCCAGACCCGGTTTAAGAACCCAATAAACCGGTGCTCCCATTGATAATAAATCATTCATATAACGGAAATATTTAATAACATGAGAATCTTTGGGCATAGACATTTCCTGATCCAAACCCAATTCCAAATTGGGAGTAACCGTTAACGATAACGAGGTAACCACAAAGAATATAATACAAACTATAATTTTTGTGGGTCTAAAAAGAAGAAAGAAAATGAACGAATTTGAAAAAATACAAAAATTTCCGAAATCCCCAGAAACATACTTGGACAACAGGAAGGGTGAATAGGAATTGGTAAATAATTTTTGCAAAAAACTTATTGAATTATCTGGTTCCGGTTTTTTGCCCATCTTACAGCAACAGAACAAATCCAAACGTCCCGATTCATAACGCCGCTCATCTAAAGCCATCAGAGCTACAAAAGCCGTTATTTGGAATAGGAAATCAAAGAATATGGCTACAGCAGCATACATGGCAAAAGTTTTAACAGCTGGCATATCGGATATGGCACCAATGGCGAAACAAGCAATTTCCGAAGCAGCAGTTTGTAAAATTGAGGGACCCACTTGTCCTATAGCCTCGCCTATAGCATCTGCTACGCTAGCAAACTTTTCGCGCTCCAAGCGATGATATGTGTGAACCATAATAAAAATATTGTCTACACCCACAGCTAAAACCAAAAATGGTATAACTTCTATGGCCAACATGGTAGTGACCACATCCAAATAACCCCAGAATCCCAAACTGCAAGCCACCGATGCTAAGACGATGATTATACCTCCAACCGCCAAAATGATTTTAGATTCCCGCAAGAAACTAGCACAATTGCGTACTTTGCCCAAAGCGATGGCCACATAAACAAACATTACCAGATAACTGATTAACACCGTCGAGAATTCACCTTCTGATAGCTCAACTATGGCATCTTGTATAGAACGCTCCGCAGAATAGGCTATATCTAATTTATCATTTGTAAAGTTTTTCATAAAATCGACAAAACGTTTTTCCCATTCCAAATTTGGTTCCAAGAGATTTTTATCATTATGATTTTTACCCAAAAATGTTATAACCAAACCAGTGGCTAATAAATAATTGGGTTCTTCATTTGGTTTAACTGTGGGCATGCCGCCCACTGCTATAGCTGGTTCAATGGGTCCACCATAGGTACCAAAACAACTTTCGGCCATAGGAACACTAGAAAAAAAAGTAGAAGAGAAGGAAATGAGTTTAAATCTGTTTAATTTAAATGTGGAGAACAAAACTCGTGAAGGCTTTCTATCTTAATGCCCTGAAGATTTTAGGCTTCACAATTATTTATTGTAAAAATTTAGGGTTCTGAAGATTTTATGTTAGAATGTTTAGGGTCCTAAAGTTTATCTATGACACGCGTTAAGGTTCTGAATATTTTCAAAAAAGCTCTGTTGATTTTCTGTTAAAAATCTTAATCTATTAGAATCTATTAAGGGTCTGAAGGATCTAAATATTTTCTGATAAACAATTTAAGATTTTGAAGACTTTCTTTTAGAAAATCTTATGGTTACGAATAACTTCTTTAAAGTCTTGAAGATTTTCTATCCAAGTTTTTAATTGTTTTGAAGATTTTCTATTGTTAAAACTTAATTAAGGACCTTTTTTATTAGAATCTTTACTGGCTTGGAAATTATCCTTTAAAGATTTTAAGTTTTAAAGATTTTTCTATGAAACCCTGAAGGTCCCAAAGGCCCTGATGAATTTCTGTTAAAAACCTTAAGGTCTTAAAGATTTTTTTATTGAAAATTGTGTATGGTCGCGAAGGTCCTGATTTTTTTAAATTGGAAAACTATTGGAACCCTTAAGATCCTCAAGATTTTCATTGGGAAAATCTTATGGTTCTGAAGGCCGTGAAAGTTTTCCGTTAAAGACGATTTTATTGAAGATGTTCTACTGGAAAACATTATATTATCTGTTAGAAAACTTAACATTCTGAACATTTTCCATTATAATATTTGAGGTCTTGACCCTAATGGTCTTGGAAATTTTCTTTTAAGACAAAAAGGACCTGAAATTTTTCTATTAAAAACTTTAACATCTTGAAGATTTTTTTGATAAAGTTATGAGTCTTAAAGATTTTTTTCTGAATATTTCTATTAAAAGCCACAAGGTTCTGAAGAACCTGTAAGGAAACCTTAAGGTTCTGAAGATTTAAATTGTTTATAGTCCTTGCCTTAACGTCCAAAATATTCTCTATTAAAGAAACCTTCTAGTCCTGCGGCCAAAATAATTAAATCTTTTAGGTCCCGATATTTTTTATAAAAAATTCCAGGAAGATTTTCTGTTAAAAATCTTAACCTGTTAACCTGTTGAACGTTCCCAAGATATTCTTAAAATACTCACTGTAAACAATCTTCCAAATGATTTAAATAGTTTATAGTAAAACCATCGATCTCATATTCGGTTTCAAAAAATTCCATATCATTTTGAAAGAAACCATAAACCGATTGTACTAGACAATTTTTGATGGTACCCTTTTGACCAGGATATAAAACCGGAGCATAACATAATTTATCCAGACCAATATCATCTTCTACACCTATAGTCTCAATGGCCTCTTGAAGTTTAAACACTTCCAACAGGAATCTCTTCTCAAAAGCCGGACCAAAGGTTACAATGCCATCTGCCGTGGTGTGATTAAACTAAAAAAATGGAATAATCGAAAAAATTCTCTCAAAATCTGTTGAAATAAATTTAACTTACATATGACTTGTTTGTAGGCTTTATAAACAATTGATTGGTCCTGTAGAAAGGACCAAAATGTAAATCAAAATATTCTTTTTCCACACGAGTTTGACTTTCTTCACCGGCCCATAGTTGTACAGGATCAGTGGTTACTTGCATTTTGGTGATGCCATAACCTAAACCACCAATAACCCAAGAACAAATCGCTAACACTAAAACTGGATTTTTGGCACAAAATATACCCCAACTGCGAAAACCTTTATAGAGTAAACGATCGGCACAGCTAAAACCAGCAAAACAACGGGGTAAATTACATTTTCCCCGCAACTTTTCGAACACCATTAAAGCCACCACAATGGCTACAAATATGGCGATACCATATAAACCCACAAAAGTGAAAATATCTTCATAAGCTATGGGTACTTCGGTTAAAGGACAAGAATCCGCACAATCTATGCAAGCACAAGCATAGGAATTCTCATAAGCTTGAGAACAATTCAAAGGGAATAATGATAATCTTTCCTCACTGGAGGACTCATTTAGATATACATAATTTATGGGAAATGGGACATATTCATTGACCTCTACATCACCCATAAAATTAAACCATTTACGATAATCACACGAACGGGCATTATAAAGACCACAAGCTAAATCCATTGCTGGTCTACCGGTTTGTGAATGTTGTATACCCTTACAGGTATCATAGATTTTTTCCACAAATGAATCTTCAACTCTATAATCAATACTTTCGACATATTCCACATCCCCATAGTTGTTATAATGAGGCGTTAGGAATAGACTATGATTTTTGGCACAAGTCATAGAGCAAATCGTTAAACCCATATTTAAAACACATGTGGGACAACGTGAATAAACACCATCCGCCTGGGAGATACCCTGATCCATGGATATAATCTGGGCCGCATCACAACATAATTCCAAAGGGGCTAAAGGAGAGAATTTTTTTTATTTAATTTACTTTTACAACAATTTTGTTGAAATACCTTGACCATCTTCTCCTTTATATTCTTTATATAAAGTGGGGCATCTTCTTTTAAAAATTTCCTCAGACTCAGCATTATTTAAGGGTAAAGCTTCTCCATCATATGCTTTATTTTTCCAATGTGGTCCTTCTTGATGTGAGTGTCCATACCAAATGCATTTACTTTCCGTTGGTGGCAGGTGACATAATAATAAACTGGATAAACTTATGAATCCGATCACAGTTTTTGTATTTGTGTAATCTGAAACGATAAAAGGATTTTCTTCATTTATTTTTTGTCGTGGCTTAAAATCAGTCAGCGAAATCGTTAACAATTATCAATTTTAAATCAATCATCCATTATACACTACGTCATCATTGGTGGTTGGGGTATTTTGTGATTCTGTTAAGGTTTACAAGCCCCATCTTAATGTATACCGATCGACAATCACTTCCTGAGTCGACCTAACAAAGTCTGGCTGTTTGTCCATTTAACTCTACAGATCGCAATTTGTAAAATTCCACAATGAATATTAATGCAGATTATGTTTTTAGGTCAAGGACAAGCCCTATTGAAATTGATTATAATCGGTCCATTTCCATAAAACTGGAATTTTAAGATCATAAAATCATAGAAATAACAATACTTCATTTAAATATGTCGCTAATAAATCTTGTATTACTTCAAATCCAAATTAAAAAAAGATCGGTCTACAATTGAAAGTGGATCAGTGTGGAAGCTACATTTAAATCTACTTCCGTAATTCATTTTAAAATGCTTAAATCTGAAGAAATGTAAGGTTTCTAATAATATATTTAAGATTTATACAACCAGAAAATACGGTATCAAATTTTTCGTATAATCGTTCCATAATTTCTTAGAGAACTCCTTTAATCCTCAACCGAAAATCACCTCTCATGACTTAAATCTCTCATATATGTGAGAATCATGAAAAGAGTTTGAACAAATATGCTTTTTAAAGCACAAATCCTAAAATGAAAATCTACGTGGGTTTGGTACAAAATTGGATCTGATCTGTTAAAAATTCTGGATCTGGATAAAAAAAATCTGAGAATTCTAAGGATTTTTTATATGAAGCGTTTAACTATTTCTTAAACAACGACTTGTTGTAACTTCTTCAAGGATTTATAGTTGAAATCTTGAGATCCTCAAAATCTAAAAGTCTCTAAAGAACCTTTTCCCTTTTGAATAAAGGATGAGGCAACTAAATCGCCTGCACTAACGCAAGAAAGTGTAAGAAATAATCTCTTGAATCAAGCAAAAACTAGAAACGCAATTTTAGTTTGGACAAGGTTCGAGTTTTTTTTTATTATTACAAAATGTCGTTTAGAATTTAAGTACATCGTTTTTGAACAACTGACGCTACAGAACCTTGTAATAGAATATAAAACGCAACATAAAATTTATGAATATCATGTCCTAATAACGTATGTGTTTGGAGTAATCGCTGATGTTGCTAGAAAATATCTAGATGGCGCAGTTTGGTATGAATAGCCACGAATCGCAACTAAGTAAGTTTCCCTGTTGTAGCAGAGTAAAGTTAAACTCAAAAGCGAAATGTTATCGATTGCTGTGATTTGAAAACAATTTGACGTCTCTTTATTCTCGACGAACAAAAAAGATCTGATGTATTGATAATAATATTTCAGACATATAGTCTGAATAGTCTGAATAATGAACGTATTTGCAGCCTAACAAAATAGAGGTTTAAAGTACAGTTTAAAGTTGAATTTTTATTCTAGACTTGAGGCAAATGAGGGTTAAGATTAAAGGATTTGGAAGCATAATAAGAGAATTATTTCTAAGCGAGACTAGAGATGAGTTTATTTCAAAATAGGGGACGAATTTATAGTATAACAAAAAAAGAGTTTATGTTCCAACTGGAGACAAGGTCAAGCTCAAGAGAGAGAGACCAGATTAAAGTCTAGATTAGAGAAATTAGAAACGAATTGATAGTCTAAACAATATACGAACTAATTCCCTCAAGATGAGATGAGTTCAAATATTGAAGAGTCTGGATCTGAGAAGACTTTGAAAACGAGGTAAGATTAGCTTTTATAGTCTAGAATTGGAATAAGTTTAAAAACTAAATAAGTGGCGAAAACTGATATAAGTCGGTTTCATTTTTTAGATGAGGGATAATCTATACTGAGTGATGGGTCTTAAGTCTATATAAGAGATGTGTATACAATTGATATTAGAAACAAATTTGATGTCTATACAAGCTACAAGTTGTTTCCTCTAAAGAACTAGACTAGACTTGATATAATTTTTAAGTCTAGACAAGATATGACTTTAAAGTCTAAAGAAGGAGATACATTTATTGTTTAGACTTGAGTTCAAAGTCTTGGTTAGAAACGATTTAAAATGTCTATACTGGAGAAGAGTTTAAAGTTTAGTTAAGAGAAGAGCATTTAAACGAGGCCCTGTTTTTGGTTGGGATCCAAAAGCAATATGCAGTTGCTGTAAAGGAAGCTAAACATTTGTTACAACGGTAACTAATAATTCCAAGTAACATCAGAGAATGTTAACAAAAAATTCTGCTTCCAGTCATAGGACTTATTTTGTCCTGATTGGCATCCTGTCGCTATGTTAAACAAGCCTTTGTGTGGTACAAGAAGAGGCAAATCCTCCAAACTGTCCGGATCTAAGGGGAGATATAGGAATCTTGTTAAAACAGAATTGAAGAGCACAATAAAGTTGTCCAAAAGTGTGATAGATTTTAAACGAAGATGGACTGCCTGTTCGAGCAAAGTGACGGAAAGCACAATGAAAATGGAAACGGAAGGGTTTCCGTGAATTTGCAAAATCACTAGTGATAAAAACTATAAAATAAAATAAAAAATAAATAAAAAACTAAAAATGTTAATTTAGTGGTTTCATTTTTCTTCAATCTCACTCCTTAATCTGATTTAACACATTTTAAGACACTTGAAATTGAGAGCTTTCTCAAGTATGATAAAGAACACATTTTTTGGAAAAATGTTTTTTTTGTATAAAAACATAAATTTGAAATTATTGAGGAAACGTTTTTTTTAATAATTTAATTTAAAGGATCATAAATCATGAAGTTTAATCCTTTTTGCAGGACATATTGCTTTATACAAAAATCAAAAAATTTTCACAATTTTTAAGGTTAAACACAATTAAACATAATTATAATTTAAAGAATTTAATATTTTTACTTCCGATTATCCTTGAAAAGGATTAAAGGATTATTTTCATATATAATAAACAGTAGATATTATTGGCATAAAGCCAAGTGTTTTAATTATTCTTTCAGAAAATTTCACTTGATTTAAAAAAATCCTAAGACAATTAAATGTTCATATTATTAATGAAATTTTTATTTAATTTAATTAAAACTTTATTCAAAATCTTTGTCATATTTTATATAATTCGTACCAATCATTTTTATTAATAAAATTTTAAATCAAAATTCTGGTATTTCCAGAATTTCAATTAGTTTGAGGAGGCACTTAATTTATATATCAATATTTTATATATCAATTCTTTTATTCAAATTTTGAACAGGAAACGCGTTTAATGCATCCCACGACTGACCGTTTGAAACTAAATATGAAAATCCAATGTTGTTTAACTTATTACCAGTAATTTTTTGGGGTACCTCTACAGATATCGGTTAACTAGTAATTTGAACTGTTTTTTTTTTTTTGGTTGGATTTTTAAGATAAGATTTCTTTCAATTTGATGATAAGTAGCAACTAAATAAAACACCTGCATTAACTATATAAATAACGTTAATTATATTTTGTATTAATAATTACAATAACCGTCAATTAAGGGCGATTAAATTAAAACCGTATACATTGTAATTTGATCTGGAAATTCAGAAAACCTGGCAAATCTATTCTGCAGAATTTTATTGATCACAGAGATATTTTTACGAAATCCCTGTCCTGACTAAAACACAAACGATTTTGGTTATATCCATCAGGTGTTTGATACTGTTTTTTTACAATCTTGGACCCCAAAGTTTTCTTTATTGTGAGCGAAATTTGAAATTGATAAAAATCGAACACCTGTCCGATTCTTGTTACTTTGTTTTGGATTTAACATTTTTCTTTTATTCTTCAAGTTATTGCCTCCAATATAAAGTGATAGATAAACCTATTAAATGTTTACTGTTAAAATAATCTTTTTGACGTTATTAAAATAAAGTTTATTACCCGGCAAGGTTTGCTGCCTTCAACATAATTGTTGAGGGCAGAAATTGTTATAGGAAAGAGGAATACAATCAGACTGCCAACAGTTCGCAGTTTGTATACCCCCACCATCATTTATGTGTGTAAGAACTTTCTCAAGGATCTGTCTTATTTGACAAAATGTAGTACGAATAGGATCAGAGGGAGTGGGAACCCCCATACAAAGAAATCTAAAAAATCACTTTATCGAGAATTTTCACATTTAGTCTCGATCACTTTTTCAAAGAACTATTTTACAAGACAAATTGTGGGGCGGATAGAATCAGGAGGAGAGGTAGCCCCCATACAAAGCAAATTTCGATCATCGGATATCTAAAGAACTATAATAGCGAGAATTTTCGTATTTGGGACCAACCCCTATATGATGCAAATGTTTTATTTAAAAAAAATGAAGGATGGATAGGATCAGGAGGAGGGGTAACCTCCATATGAATATCGAAAAAACTACCACACCTAGAGAGTTTCAAATTTGGTTCCACAATTTTTTTCACGCAATTGTTTTACCGGACAAAATGAAAGACGGATAGGTTAATGGGGTCGGGTGTCCCTCCTACAAAGAAAATTTCAATTATCAAATATCTAAAGAACAGTAACAGCACTAGTGCTCAAATCCGACCCCCAATCACTTTCTCAAGCATTTGTTTTACTGATCAAAATATAGGACGATTAGAATCAAGGGGGAAGATATTCCCATACAAAGAATATAATAATTATCGAATATCTTAAGAACTGTAAAAGCGGGAGTATTAAAATTGGTTCCATTAATATTCCCAAGGATCTTTTTTATTGGTCAAAATGTAGGGCGGATAGGACTAGGGGGAGAGATCTCTCCATAGAAAGCAAATAGTGATTATTAAATATCTAAAGAATTATAACAGTGAGAATTCTCAAATTTGGTCTTAATTACTTTCCAATGCAAATTTTAAATAAAATTTTCGAACGGACAGGGCCAGGGACATTTGAATAAATGTCCATTGCATAAAATTTGTTTTATAAGCGTTGTGTTTTGTGATATTTCATTCAAGATTTTGGAGTGAGGAGAATGTTAGTGCAGCAAACAGAGGTCGCAGTTTTAGAGATAATTTTGTATAATAAATCCGAAAATTTAAATAACTCTTAAATATGGACCAATTATTTTTCTTATTTTCTCACAGATCTTTTCTAGACAGTTTCTATAAAATTTCCCATTTTCCAAAAAAAAAAAAAAAAAGTTGACTGATGTAAGGCCAGTTCCCCCAACAAACGAAGTTTTTGGTATCTCTGAGACTTTCACTTTTTGGAAGAACGAATTTTTTTCGTTTTCCGGCTGTTTGTCTCTACTCTCTCTCTCTCCATTGCAAACTGTTTCTTTCTCTATGTGATTCTTGTCAGTTATAAACTTTCTTTTTCAATTTGAGGCAAAACAGTGGGCAGCGTTCATTCTACAAATTACGATCAGAAAAACGAAATACGTGACTTTTTTTGAAGAAAGTTGAGTGTTTTTTTATCACTTTCAAACAAGTTTGGCTGTCAGTCACTCAAAGAATTTCTATTAAAAATTGTACAAATATCAATATGTTGAAAAAATCTGGCATCTTTATAAAAATAATTCATAACTCTTTTGGAGAAAGTTGAGAGAGAGAGGTTTCTTTCTTGCTGTGTTGCCACTTCACATATGTAATTACACATATCGTTCATTTGCTGCAAGATCGTCATAACTCAAAATTCACAAGTTTCGTATTAACATCAGTTTTTACTTATTTTTTGTGCTCTTCAATTCTCTTTTCACAAGAGCTCTTAATTTTCCTAAGCTCCGGGCATTTTGGAAATTTTGACTACTTTTGGATCCTAAAATTTTCTTCAACATTCCCTTGAACATCAGCAACATAAAAAATTTGACAAGGAAGTTGCGAAAAAATCTGCCAAAACATACATTTCGTCATCCATTATGAAGCAACAATATTTTATAAAACTTGACATCGATTTCCGTGCAGCGTTCCTGTCAGGAACTTTTTGTGCATTGTATATTTTTTAACCCACATTATCTTTAACTCTTTGTACCAAATAGTTCAAGGAATGAGCTAACCAGTCAGCTTTTCTACCGGATGTGTTGAGAGCTCTTTTGAAAATACTTTCTATTCTTCTACTTGAACCAAGATTTTTATCAACGGGCAAGTTCTTCCTGCAATAACATAACTGTTTGACAAACCCGTTTTCCGAGAAGGGGTATTACAAGAGAGCAATAGCAATATATAGACCGATATTGACTAAATTAATAACATATTTTTAAGATAATTAGAAAATTAATTGTGCAATTTCAATAAAATTGCTTGATATTTAAGAGTTTTATAAGCTATAAAACTTATTCCGGGAAGAGATTCTTATGTGGGAACTAGGTAAAATAATGACCTCACAATAAAGTTTCTTTGGATTTATTATTGTATCAAATTATAGTAAATTTCAGAAAATTATCTTTCATTTGGGGTGTATCAAAATTTTTCATATTTCAGCCTATAACTTCTTTTCTATTGATCCGATTTTATTGATTTTTTAAAGGACGATGAAGTACATATGTATGTATGTCATGGATAAATTATTGTTTAAATACAATTCCTTTTTGTTGAAAAATTAAAAAAAAATGTTCTTTATTGGAATTTTGAGGTTGTCTTGGATATCGGTCTATAAGTTTTTTGCTCATGAACAAATATGGCTGGTTTAAAGTAGAAAATTTCTTAGGACAATAATAAATTATTTGATCAAACTTCATTGAATTTGAACAATTATTCTAGGCGTGAGAGTGTTTCTAACGGAAAAATAGACATAACTAAATCGACTAAATTTTTGATATGATGCAATTGTTTCTAGGCGTTACTCGCGAAATGACAAAGTTATCATCATTTGTGGTGGTGGGTATAAAAACATGTGTAACGGAGTCCTCTTGCGAAATTTCACGGTGGTAACACTGTTTTCTTTTAAACATGTATAATCAAAAATGGTATTTATTTGAGAATTGAAAAAATAAAAATGATAATCTAAATTTCTAAAATCTGGCATCTCTTTCAATTAAACTCTCTTACTCTCTTAATTTCTTAAGTGGTTGTCACTTAACTAGTGTTGTGTTTGTGAGAGCTTAAAGTACAAAATTTTACCCCTTTTTTAAAAAACAACAACAATGTTAGCTCATCCGTTTTAGTAAAGGGAAAAACTATAAAAAAAGTATTAAAATAATTTCCGTTTTCCGTTTAACAAAAATTTGCAAAACATTTTTTTAAGAGAGAGCGAGAGAGAAGGAATTATTTATATAAAGTTTATAAAGAGAGTGTAATTGGAGAGAGAGAGACGTAGAAAAGAGCGTTTGAATGACCCCAGTTTAAGCAGCCCACAACAGATTTTAATTGCAGTCTTGTGGGGACTAAAAAACCAACACTAATGTTATTGTTGTTGGTATTGATGTTGTTGGTGTTGCTGTTATTATTATTGGTGGTGCTCTCACGTATATACATATCTATGCAAACTTTTTCTTTACTTAAAAATCATTCAGTCAGTCAGTATTTTCTCAGCATTTGACAATTTCACAAATTGTGCGGACAAAACAATAAAAAAGCGTTTATTTTTTTAATGTAGTTGTTGTTGTGCTTGTTAAATTTCTGCTTTTTTTGTAGTTGAAAACAAGAAGAAAAAAACAAAATTTTTTGAAATTTATTATTTAAAGTTGAAATGAATTTTTGAATTTAAAGAAAATAAAGATAAAAACGAAGAAAACACTTTTTCTTAAATAAACTAATTGTAGATACATAAATGGACTTAAATTATATACAATTAAATATATATATGTGAAGAAAGATATTTGTTTAATAAAAAATAGAATTAAAACGTCAAACCTTAAAACAAAAGAAGGCGAAAAGTGAAAAATAGAGGCGAATTTATAAAAAAAAGAAGTCAACAACGCACAATTTAAAACCGAAAGCATTTTGTTATTGTTTTTATTTTACACCTAAAAGTTGTTGGGTGGGTAAATTGTCCAAAATCAAATACGACCAACAAACAAATAAGTATTTATACCCTACACCACCATAGGTGGCTGGCACATAATTGGTTTGTGCTAAAGTTTGTGACGCTTAGAAAAAATGTTGCTAACACCACTTTTAAGTATTTCGCTCGGCTCAGGGTCGATCTAATGATGACCTTACGTCCGTCCGTTCGTCTGGGCGGCTGTTTAGCTGTCCATGTAAACCTTGTGTACGAAATTCAGGATGCAGTTTTAAGGATATATGAAATGAAATTATTTTGGCCCAAAGATGCTGCCTATTGAAATTAATGATGGTGGGCCCATTTTAACAGCTTATCCTCATACAAATGTTTCTCCTGGAATGGGGTTGTAAGATCATAAAAGTGTCTAATTATAAAGTGATTTTAATGAAATTGAGCACAAATATATCGTCTAGTAATCTTAAAGATGTGTCAAATTATACGGGGATCGGATCGGTCCATTATTTCTCAAGGGTCCCTTGCAATCATTCTTCAAAAAATCTCTTTGAAGGGCTAAAATCTTACATATACATTGGTATTATGTTAAAAGTTAGTTAAATTACGTAGAAATCGATGTTCGAAATTTTACGAGGGTCGACACATAATTTCTCCTAGCTCCCATATAATGCCCCCGAAATATTCGTTTAAAACGCATAAATCGCACATAATAATATACTGAACTCTATAGCATAAATTGGAAAAGAAATTATACGAGGGTTGTTCATTAAATAATCCTTTTAAAACACGAAAATCGCACATAATAAAATACTGAACTCTTTAGCATAAATTAGAAAAAAATATATACGAGGGTCGTTCAATAAATTTTCGCAACTATCATTTATAATCAACAATGTAGTGTATCTAAGTGTTCCTGTTTTAAATGTAAGAAAAACTTTTATACATTCTAAACGTTTGTGCGTATTTGTGGTGGAGGGTATTGAAGATTCGGCACAGCCGAACAGAGTATTCGTACTTGTTTTTTTATTTACACTGACGTCTAATAAATTGTGGTTTTTGTAGTTAAAACGTGTTTTTTTCTCTTAATTAATTGTTTGCTTTTTTGCAAAACCTTCTCGTCTAATCGCCCATAAAAAAAGAAAACAAACCATTCAACATACAACATTTTCCTTATACAAACACACACACACACCAACGAAAACGCACACACAGGTTTTGCAACATAAATCCATTTAATCGGAAAATTTGTTTTATACCACACAACACACAAGTTAGTGACTTGAGTGAATTAGTGTGTAAGAGAGTGTAACCACGGGCAGTCATTAAATATTGAAATTTTTTCCTTAAATTAAAAAAATAAAAAAACAACAATAAAATTAACTAAATTAAATTTCTGTTGAAAAAGATGCAAAGTTATGCTGATGCACGCTTTCGAAGCTATGGCTTTGATAATGATATGGAAATAGATCCTGAAACAGATTCGCTTCATCATCATCAAAATGTTGCTGCTGCTGTCAAATCGAAATCAGGTAAGTTTTTCATTTTACTTTATTTATTCTCTCTTTTGTTTTTGTTATTGTCATGGTTGTTGTTGTTGTTTTCTTCTACAAAGTTCCATTCATTTTATTCATTCAGTTTAGTTCTCTTTGTATGAAATTTGTTTTTGTTTTTATTATTATTGTTGTAGCTTTTGTTCTTGGCCATCTTGTTGTTGTTGTAGTTTAGTTACTTTATTTGTATTTGTTTTTTATCCGCATACGCAAAGAAATGTTGCCAGATGATTTTTTGAGGATTAAATGAAAACAAAAAAAAAAACATAAACAAAAGAAATGAGATACAAAAAAGGTAGGAATGTTACCTTGTTTTCGGGTTAAGGGGGGTTTAATGAGAGATGGTTTTAATCGCAGATTAGTTTCGTTTTTTTAATAACTCTTTAAAATATTTTCAAAAGAGAAAAATTTTTCATGGAATGAAAAATATTTTAACATCAAACATAAGTAGTGAGATCGAAAAACTCTTAACATACATATATGTTTTAAAGAATAAACCACTAAATTAACATTTTTAATTTTTATTTTATTCAAATTGTCGCTTTGCTCGTACAGGTAGTCGAACACCATTTTAAGTCTATCTTTCAATTATCTTTTAATAACATCCCAATATCTCTCAAATGGACTTAACTTCGGGCAGTTTGCAGGATTTGCCTCACTTGGTACAAATACCACATTATTTTTTTGTACCACTTCTTTACCAAGTCAGGTAAAAAATGGGCACATTATAGAGTTTTATGAATGGAAGCAGTATTTTTGGTAAACATTCCTTAATGTAAATTTTGGTGTTAATAGAGCCTGAGACTTTTTTGTCGCAACTGTATATTGCTCGCCATATCAAGAACTCTTTCAGCATCAGCAACATAAAATTTTTGACCAGGAAGTTCTGAAAAATCTGCCAGAACATATAGTTCATCATCTATTTTGCAGCATAAATATTTTTTAAATGGACTTCTTCTGCGCTCTGCTTTTATCCTCTAAATTTTTAGCAGCGTTCCTGTCAAGAACTTTTTGAGCCTTGTGTGTTTGTAAAACTGAATTAGATTTAATTTTTCATGCCAAATTGTTCGTGCTCTGAGCTAAAAGGGCTGCTTTCCTACCGGATGTGTTGGGAGCTCTTATAAAAATGTTTTCTTCTTTTTGACTTTAGAAACATCATGTGAACCACTCCTTTAATCTGAACCAGGTTTACTGACAACGAACAAGTTCTCCCTGTACCGTTTAATAGCAATGGAAATATTTTGAATGATTGGCCAATTCTTTTAGGGATCAAATTGGGTTTTGTTGAAAATAATTAATGATTTTAGTACGTATTTTTTCAAAAGTTTTCATTAAAAACTTGTGTTAATATTTTTTCGATCTCAGTCCTTATTCCAGCAAAATAATGCTGCGGTACATGTTTCAAAGCAGTCTAAATTATGGTGTAATGAATGCAGCATATCTATGTTGAACTTGCCGGTCTTAAACCCATTGGAGATATTGTGGAAATGCATGACCCATAAAGTTTATTCAAATAATGACCAAAATTTTTTTTAATTAGTGGAATCAATTTCAGACCGCAAATTTGGCACAATCAAAACAATTCAAAATGAACGGTCCGCTACGGTTCTCAAATAGATCCACTTCTATTCTATCTCGCTAAAATACATAGATATCCAAAAATTATAGTATTTTTTGGCACAATTAAGCAAAGGTTTTGACGCAAATAATAAATCGAACTAATTCCTGATATCCTGTTTTGAAGGGAATCATGGTAAATAAATGGTAGTCAGACGGGGTACGTCTTGGTCTTTAATCGAATAAGCCAAATCATTCCATCCATTGTTATTTGTAGATTGAAGCGATCATTTAATTTAACAAAATCAGATTAGAGCTTAATTCAGTTACAATAGTAAAAATTCCTTGTGTAAGATCCATCTTTTAAGGTGACGATGAGTTGCAAAGAATTTAAGAATATATATGCATCCGTATTTCGATGCTCTTTTCATAGCTCTGTTAAGGAACAATGACACTGTTCCCTAACAGAACAGCCCAATCTTGGCTGTTCAAACACCATACATTGTTTTTTGGTGACAATATACCCTGAAAGACAATACAATTCTTTTTCGATATAGTCTGATAACACACATTTATGCATTCAAACAATGTATCGCCACTAGATGTAGTCTAAAGGATCAGTGAAGTCTAATAAAGCAAAGTGTTAAAAACCAATACGTTTGATCAGTTGATTACCACATGTAGTATCGTGGGAAGACAGAAGACAATTTATTAATTAGAAGTTTTGTAAATTGAATCCCTCGAGAAACAGCATAAGTCCTAGAATTATAACAAGTAATTCCTAGCAATATGTATGTATGTATGTATGTATGTATGTATGTATGTATGTTTTCAGTATTTCAAATTTAAGTTCTTTTCTTAAATTCTCATACTGTAAATAATATTTTGGCATCATATCAAATGTCTCAATATTTGCAACTTAAGAAACTTATATTTTTTTCATTTTATTCCCTAAATCCTGCAGTATAACCAACGATGAACTCATGTCTGCGTTCTAATTTCTAATTGTTATCGATTATTTACACATTTTTTTTCCGTTCGTGTCTGAATGTTGCCAAATATTAGTTTTTCTTTATGCACTGAGTTTTATTCTAATACTTTATTCATGTTTTGTTGCTTTTTTTTCAATGTTTTTTTTTATATAGAATTAGGACATTTCCACTTTTTATGGTGGCGAAATGAGGCGAAAAGAAATTATTGTGGATACAGAAAAACAAAAACTTATTAATAAATAATATTTGAAAACTAGTAGACCCGGCAAACTACGTTTTGCCAAAGAAGAAAAAAATTAGGGCGTTACAAACATAAGTGTGGTACACGATTTCAATAGATTATTAAAATGTATATGAGGTATCTCTCCCCCTGGTCTTATCCATTGTACGTTTAGTCTGGTAAAACAGATTCCTGAGAAAATGATTATGGCCAAATTTGAGAACTCTCGCGGTTATAATTATTTAGATATGGGCGATATCCCTCCCCCTGGTATTATCCGTTCTACGTTTTGTCCAAACTGTTTTATTGGACAAAACTTAGGACGGGAAAGACTAGAGGTTGGGACCAAATTAGGTAAACCTCGCTGTTATAGTTTTTTTAGATGTTCGATAATCAATATGGGCGATACTCCTTCATTAGTTACATTTTTGTCTATAACCATTTTTCTACTGAACCGATTTTCATAGTTTTTGGAATGGTAATGATGTACATACAATTTAATATTATGGTTAATCCGTTCATATATAATTGAAAAATTTTCGGTTGTATATAGAGGTTGCCCCACATATCGGTCTATTTCTTTTAATATACTAAACCGATTTCTCTGGTTTTAGAAAGGAATCTTCTCAGCACTATTAAAGATACTCAGGTCAAATTTCATTGAGTTATGTCAATTATTGTAGATACGAGCGTGACAACAACAGATTTGAAGCAAGAATATAAATACATTATGGGGTCTTGGATGATATCTTCTTAGCACTACACACTGGATGACAAAGTAAATATTTACTCTCTTCAACAATTGGGGTTCTGGGGAGTACAAAAAAATACAATTTTGATTTTTTTTCAAAATTCTTCCATTATACTACTTTCTGTCACTTTGCTGGACAGACTAATATCTCTCCACTGGCCTTAGTTCTGGGTAGTTTGGAGGATTTGACCCTTTTGGTACAAATACAACATTATTGTTCTTGTATCACTCAAGGGTTAGTTAACCATAATAACATGATACCATTCAGGCAGAAAATTATTGGATTCATTATGAATCCATTCTTATGAATCGAAGGAAGCATTCCTTGGCTTCTCTTAACCCAACTGCATATTGGTTTCGATATCAGGAACCATTTGGGAAATTTTGACTGCTTTTGGCTGCTAAACTTTTATTCAACATTCCCTCGAGCATTAGAAAGAATATTTTTCCTTAGAAAACTTAACTTCAACTTACGTGCTCTGATTTTGTTCTCATTCAGGAACTTTCTGAGCCTTGTATGTTTTTAAACCTCCTTTAGCTTTAACTATTCGTACCAAATAGTCCAATTACTGAGCTAATAGGGCTGCTTTTCAACCGGATGTGTTTGTAACTCTTTTTGGCTTTAGAAACTTAATATAGACTATGGCTTCTACCTGTATCAGACTTTTGAATGTTTGGCCAACTTTTTGTAGGACCGATTTGTTAAAGGAAAATTTTTTCAAATTTTTTTTTCGATCTCATCCTTTATTTGTGGCAAATTTCAAAAATATTTCTTTCAAATTACAACCCTCATGACACAATGATTTTGGGGTGTGTCAAAATTTTGCATATGTCATCCTATTAAATATTTTCTACACATCTGATTTTATTGATCTTTGATACGATATGGAATTCTGTTTAAATCCAAATAGTTTTCATTAAAATTTTAGAAAACTTATTATTCTGAATTTTGAGAATGTCTCCGATAAGGATACATAATCATCTTAACCGACACTGAGAAAGTTTGCAACAGTTGGACATTGTTTAATTGGATCAGTTTTTCATTTGATATATATAAGAATATATACTTTGTGGGGTCTTAAATGCTTCCTTCTTGGCGATCACAACTTATTCACTTAAGTAGAAAAATAAATTGTCTACTTAAGTGAATCAAATTGAATCATGAAAATCATGAAATTTCCCAAATGGAAAATGACATTCAGAATTCTTAAATTTAACACTTAAATGACTGAAATTTGTTCAAAATTAAAAATCTATTTCATATTTCGCCATTTTACTAAATTCAATTAAAAAAAAACTTTGTAAAAATTCGCAAACGTCATTTTTCCTAGAAAAAGAACAATAAAATGTTATTGACTACATACACATGTTAATGACATTTATATACATACATGTTTATAATAATAAATATATATAAAATATGTACATTATATATATATGTTCTTTTAACTTTTCTTTTTGTATCTATTTGTTGACACACGAAGGAAGAAAATGATTCACAGAACAACGCAAATTTCATTTCATTATTAAAATGTTGGGTTTTTTGTTTGTTTCTCCGATTATCTGTCTGCCTCTTTGTTAGAAATTCTAAATAATTAATTAAAGTAATTAACTTCAATATTTAATTTTTATGTCAATATGTCATATTATTTTAATGATATCGAATATCCAACCCTGATGTTTACTTAACGTTTTGAATACAAAGAAAATTTTTGCCGGTTAAATTGGAATTTTATTTTATTTTTTTATTCAACACCCGCTTTTTTATATATAATAAACATGTAAGAATGTATAGTCGGTCAAGCTCGACTATCTAATACCCTACACCACATTGTTGGTAAAAAATAGTGGTTACGAAAAATTAATGAACGACCCTCGTATAATTTAAATTTATATTCTTAAGTTTATTATTAACACACTTAGATTTTTGTTAAATTTTTGCGTTTTAAAATAAATTTTTTCTTTGGTGGAAGGAGGGGGGAGGTTTGTACAAGAAATTATGAACTGATTTTTCATTATATTTATCTTTACTAGACCAAATATTATTAAAACACCAACGTATATGAGGGATATAAAATTTGGTAAGGGGTTTGTATGGGACCTATGAGAAAAAATTAACCGACCCTCGCATATTTTGACACATTGTTTTAGAATACAATTTCCTTTAAATTGCTTGCATTTAAGACTTTTATGACCTTTAAACCCCATTACTGGAAGAACATTTGAGTGGGAGGTACTTGAAATATTGGACCGAACACGGCCAATTTCAATAAGCTTCAGCCAAAATAATTAAATGTAAGAAATTTCATCGCTATATTACAAAAATTGCTATGGTTCACAACGTTTACATGGACAGAAAAATGTGCGCATAAAAATTATGAAATGTTTTCATGAAAACCCAACTTGGACCTACAAAAAATTGGTCAATCATTTAAAGGTCTGCCGTTAAACTGTTTCCAATGATCTTGAGAACTTGTTCGTTGATTGAAAAGCCGATTCATGTAAAAGGAATCTTCCACATAATGTTTCTAAACCAACAAAAATTGAAAGCATTGTCAAAAGAGTTCCCAACACATTCGGTAGCTCATTCTTCGGAAAGTAAAAGCTTATGCAGGTTTAAAAACATAGAAGTCTCAAAAAGTTCTTGAAAGAAATGCAGGTAAAAATTAAGAGGCCAAAAACCGAGTACGGACATTGAAGTCAAGTTTTATATAAAAATATTCTTACATAATGGATGACGAAACGTATGTTCTGGCAGATTTTTGGCAATTTCCTGATCATAATTTTTATGGTGCTGATCCTCGAGAGAATGCTGATGGAAAGTTTGGGACCCAAAAGCAGTCAAATTTTCAAAAAAAAAAAAAAAAAAATTTTAGAAATATGAGGTTGTGGAAAAAGAAGCCAATAATTTTTTACAGCGGACAGAAAATTAAATCAAGAAATCTTTACAAAAAAGGCTGCTTCCATTCATAAGACTTCTGAATGTGTTTAATTATTTTTTGACTGACTTGGCATCCTGTTAATATGGTAAACAAGCCTTGAGTGGTACAAGAACAATAATGTGGTATTTGGCACTAAAATTGAGGAAAAATCCTCTAATTGTCGGGAGCTAAAAAAATGATTGAAGAGAACAAAAAAATGTGGCCGATTTTTAAAGCAGATCGACCGCATGTTCAAGCAAAGTGACTGAAAATACTACAAAAACCCTATGCAGGTTAAGAATTTTTCGATCTCACTCCCTACATCTATATAAAATTTTAAATGTGAAAATTTCCAAGTTAAGATTTTGTTTTTCTATCTGAGAGAAAATATTAAAGTGAGAATTTGTGAGAAAATATTTCTTAAAGAGAAAATATTTAGGAAAAATTTTGAGAAAAAAATCAAACCGAATAACTTTTAAGGGAAAAATACTTGACTTGACTTGATTTCTCAGAGAAAATATTCAAATGGCACAAGAACAATAATGTTATATTTATACCATGAGAGCAAATTCTCCAAATTGCCCGAAGTAGATATATTGGGCCCTTGTTAAAAGAGAATTGAAGAGCCAGCAAAAATGTAGCCGATTTTAAAGGGAGGTGGACGACAACTTCGAGCAAAGTACGTTAATGAAAGGTTTCCCGAAAAAGATTCAAAATTTAATATAAAAAATAAAACGTTAATATGTATTTTAAGAATTTTTCAATCCCACTCCTTAGTCTAAATTAAAAATTCAATTAATTCTCTCTCATAAATAACATATATTTTTTTGAATAATTTTGAAATAATTTTATATCCCGATTAGACGATCGATAAGCTTCAACGAAATTGGGTTAAATTCTTTTTGTTAAATAATTTTATTTTCACCGCCATTTTTTTTATTAAAAAAATAATAACAAGCAAAATAATTTCTATTTCTATTGTTAATATTTGTTGTTCTAAATTTATATTTAAATTATAATTTATTTTATTTCACGTTTACGTATTTTCTCTATTGTCGTTTTTATCAAATACGAGTGTCGGGGAATTGTAGAATTAGAAGTGAACACAAAAAAAAGAGTACTGAAAAGTTTTTATTTTTATTTGTGCAATATAAATTTGTTTTTGTTTTTGTTATTTGAATTTTGCGATTATTTTCTCTTTAGTTTCACCGTAAATATAACGTTTGGTGTTATTGATTCGTCAAAGTGATTGGCAACACTTTTAAAATAATAAACTATACAAAATTCCGATAGGACCAGGAGGACGGCTACTTCCAATACAAAACAAAAAAACAGTTTTACTACAAAATTTAGGACAGTTAGGATCAAAGGAAGGGGAAGCCGCCATGAAATGCAAACATTAACAATTTTTTATCTGTGGAATTCTTAAAACAAAAATTAAAAAATTTAGTTCCAATCGCTTTCTTAAAGAATTGTTGTAGTGAAAAAATATTGGACAGGACCGTGGTTCTGTTCATACAACTTTTCCAGCTAAAATTCATAAATTTAGTTCCAATAATTTCGTTGGAAAACAGTTTCACGTGAGAAAATTAATGGATTCAAATTTAATTTATTCTCTGAAAGAAATTTTTTAAACAATTTTCTATAAAAAGAAATTTTGTGAAAATTTTCTCTAAAAAGAAAATTTTGTGAAAATTTTCTCTAAAAGGAAAATTATGTGAAAATTTTCTCTAAAAAGAAATTTTGTGAAAATTTTCTCTAAAATTTTGTGAAAATTTTCTCTAAAAAGAAAATTTTGTGAAAATTTACTCTAAAAAAAAAAACAAAAAATTCTCTGAAAAGAAATTTTTTATAAAATTTTCTCTTAAAAGAATTTTTTTTTAAAATTTCTCTAAAAAGAAATTTTTGTAAAAATTTCTCTAAAAATATATTTTTGTAAAAATTTCTGTAAAAAGAAATTTTTGTAAAAAGAAAATTTTTATAAAATTTTCTCTAAAAAAATTATAAAATTTACTCTAAAAACAAAATAAAAAATCTCTGAAAAGAATTTTTTTATAAAAATTTATCTAAAAAGAAAATTTTCTCTAAAAAAAATTATAAAATTTACTCTAAAAACAAAGTTCTCTGAAAAGAAATTTTTTATAAAAATTTCTCTGAAAAGAAATTTATTATAAAAATTTTTCTAAAAAGAAATTTTTTATAAAAATTTCTCTGAAAAGAAAAAGATTTTTTTTTTAATTTCTATAAAAAGAAAATTTTTATAAAAATTTCCATAAAAAAAATTTTTATAAAAATCTTCTAAACAGAAGAATATTTTTATAATATTTAAAAAAAAAAAAACAAAAAATTTTTATATAAAATATTTCGAAAATTTCTCTTAAAAGAAAATTTTTATAAAAATAGAATATTTTAGTGAAATTTTCTCTAAAATTTTTTGAAAATTTTCTCTAAAAAGAAAATTTTGTGAAAATTTCTCTAAATAAAAAATTCTTTAAAAAGAAAATTTTTATAAAATTTTCTTTAAAAAAAAATTATAAAATTTACTCTAAAAAAATAAAACAATTCTCTGAAAAGAAATTTTTTATAAAATTTTCTCTAAAAAGAAAATTTTGTGAAAATTTCTCTAAAAAGAAATTTTTGTGAAAATTTCTCAAAAAAGAAATTTTTATGAAAATTTCTCAAAAAAGAAATTTTTGTGAAAATTTATGTAAAAAGAAATTTTTGTGAAAATTTCTGTAAAAGAAAATTATAAAATTTACTCTAAAAACAAAATAAAAAATTCTCTGAAAATAATTTTTTTATAAAAATTTCTGTAAAAAGAAAATTTTCTCTAAAAAAAAAAAATATAAAATTTACTCTAAAAACAAAATTTAAAAAATTCTCTGAAAAAAATAAAAAAACACTGTGAAAAGAATTTTTATAAAAATTTTCTAAAAAAAGAATATTTTTATAAAAAAAAATATTTCGAAAATTCCCTTAAAAGAAATTTTTTATAAAATTATCTCTAAATAGGAAATTTCTATAAAATAGAATATTTTAATGAAATTTTCTCTAAAAACTTTTATTAAATTTTCTCTAAAAAGAAATTTTTTATAAAAGTTTTTAAAAATTTTCTTTAAAAAGTAACTTTTTTAAAAAAATTTTTTATAAAAATTTAAGAAAATTTTAAAAAAATTTTCTCTGAAAAGAAATTTTTATAAAACAAAATTTTCTCTGAAAATAAATTGTTTATTTATATCTGGAAAATTGTTCCTTTAAGGAAAATCATTTAGTGTATCCCATAATTCGTTATTACCTTAAAGTTCAACACTTTTGTTTTTGTTTTTTTTATAATTTTTATTTTTGCTATTTGTTTTTGTTGTTAGTACAGTTAAGCTAAACAAAAATCAAGTTCATTATTCTCAGTGGCAGCATTATTTTGATTTTCTACTAAAATTTCAGTTCTACTTCGTGAACCAGATAAATAAGATTGACAACGATAAAATAAATTATTTCAACCAAAAAGAAAATTCTTAAAAAAAAACAACAACAACAAAAAAATTAAAAATATTTTAACAAATTATAACAATTTATTGCACAAAATAAAAAATTGCAAAATTTGCATTTAACAAAAAAGTTCCTCAAAATTAATCAAAAAAAAAGAAAAAGAAAAAAATTGCAATTGCGAAAAATCAAAGAAAAAAGTGCTACAAATTTAAATATTTTAAATAAAAATTATACAAAAATTTACGACAAAAATTAATAAATTAAGTATGAATAAAAAAATTTAAGTGAATTTATAGTGAATTTATAGAAAAAAAGCAAAAAAAAGAGTGTTTTTTTTCGTTTATTATGCAATAATTTTGATTAAAAGTGAAAAAAAATTGCAGTGAAAAGTAGAAAATGTGTAGTTGTTGTTTTTGGTGCCGCTAAATAAAAACAACAACAATTTTTTATAAAAAAAATATGCAGTAAAATTACAAACATGATGATAATGATGATGACAGCTGATTTATGTTTAATTTTTTGCTTTTTAAGCGTTCACTTATGTCCGTCCTTCCGTCTCACAGTGTGTCGAAATCGATTTGTGGCGAAAAAAAATTCTGTAACTTTTGAACCGTTAGAGATATCGTAATAAAATTTCTCAAAATTAAAGCTGAGATGTTCTCAAGTTGATTTGAAGAAGCATAGACCCTTATTTTATCAGGAGCGCCGTTGGTGTCCCTCCATAACATACCCACCTTGGATATGTTATTTTTGAAAAAATCGCCAAAATTTCGTTAATGAATTGAGGCAAAAAGAAATTTTTGTATATAAATAGTCCTGGTATATCTCTATATCAAATAGGGTTACACGTGTAAATTATCTTTTATAGTTTCAGAGATATTCAAGCCGAAAAAATTTACCTGTTTTACTGTTTTTTGGTCATTTTTAGTCTTATTAAGTAAATGGGCTTAATTAGGCCCTAAATTTTTATAGAAATATCCAGTAGATTCCCTACAAATTTCTGAAAGTATCACTACAATAACCCTAGAAATATTTGAATCCGTTAAAAAGTTATATTAAACTCAAATTGAAATTTTCAATCAAATATTTTTACAAAATTTGGTCTTATTATTTTACTAATAAGACCATTTTTTATTCTGAACTTAACATCTATTTTATTGTTTTTTAAAAGAAATCTTAATGGGAATGTGTTTTAAAAAAAATATCGAACAAACTTGGGGCAAAGCTCCTCCCGCAAACTCTATCCAAATTTGGTATTTTTTTTAAGAATTTAAAATCTTTTGTTCAGTTCTCAAAGCGCAAAGCTGGAATCATCTTTAAATAATCCTTAACATATAGCTTTACATGTGAGGTAAACACAAGAATAAAATTTTTTGCGGGACGGCCCTTATAATCCCAGGGCGATCATTTTAGTGAAAATAAAAAATGTTAAACATGTTTTTTCGGGATTGGGATTTTGGGTATTTCCGTAGAAAAAAATGGGAATCTTTTTAATGCCCTGATTCACTGACAAATTCTTATATATCATACTGAAATTTCAAATGAATTTCGGTATTTGTTTCAGTTTTAATGAAATTTTAATATTAATTTTATTTAAAAAAATCAGTAAAAAGTCGAAATTTTAAGTTTTTCTAAATTTATGGGCATTAAAAAACAGTTCACTTACTTTTTCTTTAAAAATTGTGAATCTTGAAGTTCTAACGTTTATATAGATACCAAATATTTGTGTGAAATGTTATTATCTTGTTTGGAAATCCAACCTAAACTACGTCTCCGTTAGTAAAATTTAGCTATTTTCCATACATTTCTACGGCTACAAGGAGTAAGATCAAAAAATTCTCAACATACATATAGTACATAGTGCTTTTGTCACTTTGCTCGAACAGGTGTTCCTCCATTCTCTTTCAACAAGAGTCCAATATCACTCCACTATTCTTAGATCCGGGCAGTTTGGAGGATTTGCTTCTCTCACATTATTGTTTTTGTAACATTTGTTTTAGTGACAGGATGTCAAGTCAGGCCAAAAATAAGTGGATTCATTATGAAGTCTTATAAATGGAAGCAGCCTTTTTTCATAAAACATTCCGTAATGAACATTTCGATATTTATAGAGCCCGTTGTAGCAAGTGATTGACTTTCGTTAGAAAATTTTTAATGCTTTTGGGTCCTAAAACTTTTCTTCAACATTCTCTCGAGCATCAGCAGCATAGAATTTGTGACCAGGAAGTTAAGAAAAATCTGTCAGAACATACATTTCGTCATCCATTATGCAGCAAAATATTTTTTTTAGAAAACTCGACTTCATGTCAGGAACTTTTTGAGCCCACGACCACATAGGAGCTTTAACTCCTACAAATTAAGCAGAAAACTCCTTAACTTCATGTGAAATTTTATTGAGATATCTCTGATGGTTCACAAATTATAGAATTGTTTCCAAAAAAAAAAAAAAATTAAACGATATCGGACACACTGTGCCCTGTCTGATGCGTATTTTTCAAAAATGAAATAAATATAATCAATTTTCAGGTCTTTTAAAAGTCTATTTCTTAAATTTATTAAAATTTCCTAAAGTTGATTGTCCAAATAATATAAAAAATAAATAATAATTGAAAAACAACAACAACAATGTTGTTAATTATTTTTAATAATAAAAAATTAACTTAATAAAAATAAAATGCGCTGCAGGAAAAAATTCTACTAAAAATGATTCATTTGATCTGAAATACAAAGAAAATAAATCTCTAGACAGAGAAACATACGAACCGACCAACAGTCACTGCGACTGACAGATAAAAATTTGTATAAATTATTTATAAAAATGTTTACATTCGAAATTTGTTGTTGTGTTGTTTTTTTTTCTTATGACGTCGTCAAATTGTTTCGGTTGGCAGCGTAATCTTTTTTCATTACTTGAAATTGTCATTTATCTGCAAATTTTTTATACCCTCCGCCACCACAAGTGGTAAATTAACTTTGTCATTCCGTGGGTAACGCTGAGAAGGAATCATATCAGAACCGATAATGTATATATTTTCTTGCATCAAATCAATATGTTAGTCGATTTAGTTATGTTCGTCTGTCTGTCTATCCGTCTGTGTGTTGTTGGCACGCTCACATCTACAGTAATTAAAAGAGTTCAATAAAGTTTGGCCCGAGTATTTTTTAAGTCCTGAGAAGTTTCCTATATAACATCAACAGAATCGGTTTAATATTTTAAAAGATATAGGCTGATATTTCAGGCAACCTCTAAGTTCAATAATTAATTAAGAGTTAAATTATAAATCGACAAATGTACTTCATTATCCAAATCGGTTCAGTTAAAAAAAGTTATAGCCAATTAAATGTTCCTCTGTTATATTTAAGAAAACTTTTATTGATTGTATATAACTGTGAATGTATACGTGAGTGTGTATGTAAGAAACATAACGTATTTACTTCAAACACATTTGTGGTAGAGGGTATTGAAGATTCGGCATAGTTGAACATTTCATTCTTACTTTATCTTTTTTGTATTATTTTTTTTAAGTTAATTAATTAGTATCTTTTTCTCTCTACATAGTTACATATACGTACATATTTCTCATAAAATAGAATACAAATTCAAAAAAAATAGCTAAATTTTTTACAAACACACAAACAATTTGTAAGAATTTCTTATAAAAATGCAAAAAATGTTTAATCAAGACAATTTACTTTCGGTAATTATTTATTTGCTCTACCACCCCCCCTCCCAAAAAGATAAAAAAGGTAAAATCTCGATATTTAAAAGAACAAAAAATGTCTTTATCTTATTTTTTATATAATTTTGTTTGATAAAATTTAATAAAAATTATCTTTTAGACAAAATTATTGAAAATTTTCCGTAAAAAGAAAATTTATTGAAAATTTTCTGTAAAAAGATAATTTATTGAAAATTTTCAGTAAAAAAAATTTATTGAAAATTTTCTGTAAAAAGAAAATTTATTGAAAATTTTCTGTTAAAAGAAAATTTAATCAAAATTTTTTCTCAGAAAAAATTTAACCAAAATTTCCTCTAAAAAGAAAATTTAATCAAAATTTCCTCTAAGAAGAAAATTTAAACAAAATTTTTTCTGAAGAGAAGAAAATTTTGATTTAATTTTCTATAAAGAAAATTTGATCAAAATGTATATAAAAAAATCTTTCTCTATGCGAACATTAAAGAAACATGTTCTAAAACAAGAAATTTAACGAAAAATTTTCAGGAAAAGTTTCTCTAAAACAAAATTTAACAGACAATTTTTTTCTTAGAGAAAAGAAAAATTTTAACAAAAATTCCTCTTTAAAAACATTTATCAAAAGAAAATTTCAAAAAAACAATTCCCTTTCAAAAAAATGAATAAAAGTTTTCTCTTTAAAGAAACATTTATCAACAATTTTCTCTCAAAGAAAATTTTTGTTGAAATTTCAAATTAGAAAAAAATTTTAAATAAAAATTGCGATTTAGACAAAATTTTTATAGAAATTTTGATGTAGAGAGAATTTTCGATGAAAACAAGTTTTCGAAAAATTTACATCAAAATTTTGTTTCAGAAAATTTTTCGATAAATTTCTCGTTGAGAGAAAATTTTCGTTAAGAGAAAATTTTCGTTAAGAGAAAATTTTTCGTTAAGAGAAAATTTTCGTTAAGAGAAAATTTTCGTTAAGAGAAAATTTTCGTTAAGAGAAATTTTCGTTAAGAGAAAACTTTCGTTAGAGAAAACTTTCGTTTCGAGAAAACTTTCGTTTAGAGAAAACTTTCGTTTAGAGAAAACTTTCATTAAGAGAAAACTTTCGTTTAGAGAAAACTTTCGTTTAGAGAAAATTTTCGATAAAACTTTCCGTTAAGAGAAAATTTTCGATAAAATTTTCGTTAAGAGAAAATTTTCGATAAAATTTTCGTTAAGAGAAAATTTTCGATAAAATTTTCGTTAAGAGAAAATTTTCGATAAAATTTTCGTTAAGAGAAAATTTTCGATAAAATTTTCGTTAAGAGAAAATTTTCGATAAAATTTTCGTTAAGAGAAAATTTTCGATAAAATTTTCGTTAAGAGAAATTTTCGATAAAATCTTCGTTAAGAGAAAATTTTCGATAAAATTTTCGTTAAGAGAAAATTTTCGATAAAATCTTCGTTAAGAGAAAATTTTCGATAAAATCTTCGTTAAGAGAAAATTTTCGATAAAATTTTCGTTAAGAGAAAATTTTCGATAAAATTTTCGTTAAGAGAAAATTTTCGATAAAATAAATTTTCGTTAAGAGAAAAATTTTCGTTAGGAATGGGAGAAATTTTCGATAAGAAAAATTTTCGATAAAATTTTTTTGTTAAGAAAAAATTTTCGATAAAATTTTTTGTTAAGAGAAATTTTCGATAAAATTTTTGTTAAGAGAAAATTTTCGATAAAATTTTTGTTAAGAGAAATTTTCGATAAAATTTTTTGTTAAGAGAAAATTTTTCGATTAAAATTTTTGTTAAGAGAAAATTTTCATAGAGAAATTTTCGATAAAATTTCGTTAAAAAAAATTCACAGAGATTTTTTTATAAAATTTTGGAACAATTTGTTTTTTATTAAAAATGTTTAATGAAATTTTTACAAAATCAATTAAATTTATTATTTATTCACGTTATCATATTTAGAATTTAGTTAGTTTAGTTAGTAATTAAATTAGATTCTAGAATATTAAACTTTCAGTTGTGAAAAAAAGTGATAAACAAACTGATAAGATTGTGAATATTAAATCACATATTAAAGTGAATAATTTATTACAATTTTCAAACGATATTTGACAAGTAAATTGTAAATATTTACGATTCTGATTTTGATTATGATTTTATTGCTGCCAACCAATTTGATATCTAAATAAAAATGTCTGCTTTCATCTTTAAATAAAATTCTCTCCACTTAATTTCAAAATTAATTTTTTCTTAAAAAGTTGATGAACAAATAAATAAATAAAAACCCACTCAAAGCGAATTATTCACTTGAGAACTGTCACAACAAATTTTCAAAATTACAACTGTCATTTTAGCGTTCGGTTGGTTTGTATGTTTTCCATTTTGAGTGAAATGCAATTTGGGTCGAATAAACAAAATTGATGATCTTTTTTTAATAAGTAAATTTTCTGCTCTACAACGCATTTTTTTCATGACGTAAATTATAAATAAAAATTTGGCAAAAATTTTCAATATTTTGTTTTATTTTTCTGAAAATTTGTGAAAATTTATGCTTTTTTTATTTTCGGACTTTTATTAGCTTTAAACAAGAAGAAGAAGAAAATATTTTAAAATTTATTAAAAGATTTTGAAAACCAAAAATTATCATCATGAGTGCTCGTGGCTTTTTAATTGCCAACGATTCCATAGAATCTATGGATATACAAATCGTTGAGGCTTTTAATCCCAGATCACCGAAAACACCTCCCTTACATTTGGATTTAACTAATGGTAAGATAAGAATCTGTTATTGTATATTTATTGGGTACAAAAGTTAATAATGAGCATTAGGACAACTGTGACTGACAGATGTTTAACCTCTAAAATACCATATTATTATTGTTGACACAAATCATATGTCATTATAATTCAATATTCGAAAGACACCAAATTGTCACTGTCCGAATTTCGGGCCGAATGTGAATTTGTAACTAGTTTTTGTATGTCGAAAAAAAAATAACTGAGTTTTTATAAAAAATGGGTGTATTTGATAATCTCCAGTCCAAAAAGTTATATGCCAAGTCCACCTAACCAGCCGAATCTACGACGAAGCCGAAAATAATTGCTCCAAAAGTTATACTGTTTTATTTTTGGTGGGTTCTTCGGAATGTTTTGTATTTAAGCGAACAATCACAAACAAACAATAAATTCGTTTGAAGGGAAAACAACCGAAATATTCGGCTAAACTCGAGGATATAATCTTCCATGATAGCAATATGGAACACATTACAGAACTAGTAATAATATGGATAAATAACCAAAAACCATGGCGCTAGGTACTGTTCATATTGATATCTGGTCGCACAAAGAAACTATTCCCAACAACTTTATTCGTTTAATAGGTACTCAAAAAACAGTTAAAATATTCGGCCAGACACGGCTCCATAATTCATACTAACGGTAATGTTTAGAATCATTTTTGCAGCGTATTGGTACTAGTGATCAGCAATGAATACATTATAATGATCTCAAGCACAATGCGTTTCGTACAGAACCCATAAAATCAATCAGCAGAAGCCGAATATTAATAAAACTCAGGTCAATATTGTGTATTTGGCAGAATCAGGAGGGTGTTCTGTATTGATGATCTGGTCTGTATGATCTGTATTGATGCTAAATGTTAAAATCTGATCAGACTATCACAGAGGACGTGTATCAGAATTGTGTAATATTCGGCCAAAAATGAGACCATAACCTTACATCATGCCAATCTTTGGCGACAAAAACAAGACCGAAATTGTATATCCATGTTGCCAAGTTAAATATTCGACTGCTCCGAATTTATCAGCTCTTCAAATAGGTTTGGACAATCACATGACACCTGTACAAAAACAATTTATTTGAATAGATCAGTCAACCAAAGAGTGTCAGATTATTCGGCCAATATTCCTCCACATGTTGCCGGACTGGCTAGAATCATTTTTAATTTTATTATTAGTTGTATCATGGATGTATTTAAACTACTCTGAAGCCCAAAATTTCATAGGCCAATTTCGGCTAACCAGCCAAATCAATTGCGAAAGCCGAATTTCCATGAGGCCAGATGACATAATCTTCCATCATCACAATGCTTGGCCACATGTTGCCCGAATGATCAGAGTCATTTAGCGTTGTATTGTTAACATTAAAAGCTAAAAGTTATAATGAAAGATCGGCCAAACAGCCAAATAAAATCAATGTTTAAGCCGATATAATGCTCTGCATTTTGTGGGACCAGTAGAGTGTTTGGTATTAACAGTCGGTTACATGGCCATAATACTACTTATGTAAACGTTTGACCACATATTAATGGAGTGGTAAAGAATAGTAGAGGAAATATAGTCTGAGTCCTGACTGTTTTAGGTGTCAAGAGCTGTTATCAGATATTGTCCTGATTCATTTAAAAACCAGAGCAAATCTTTCGAAGTGTTTTTAAAGCAAATTCGTCCACATGTTGCCGTTTTTTACACCCAATATATTTTTATAAACAAAAACACTATAATCCCTTTTCAAAACCCCATTCCCTTAGTAACAAATTCTATTACATTGACAACACCTCCGATAACCTTTAATAAAAATTGATTTATATTTTATTGATAATTTTGTTCCATTTGTAAACATTTTTTTTTTTGCTGATCTGACATTTCCGACAGTCATTATTAATAAATATTTCTCGATATTCATTTAAACAATATTTATTGTTTGGGATTTTCTAGTCTAGAGTGAAAATAATATAAATTCTAGTAACATTTTTTTATATTTAACTTTAAACATCGTTTAATTAAGTGATAGAAATTATTAAAGGAAAATTTCATTCCGACCGATGGATTTTAATAAATTAGAGCAACAACAACAAGATAAATTATTTCAACAGAAATTTGGTTCCATAACAGTGATGAGTTATTGTAGTAGTGGTATTTCTAATAAATCACTCAATTTTGAAGATCTCGAATTGGAGTTAATTTATTATTATTTTTAATGTTTTGTTTTTTTTTTTTTGTTTTTCTTTTTAGGAAGTGAATCTCCATTGGGTAATGTGGCGGGATCACATCCTAAAACACCTGGAGTTTTAGATGAAAATTCTTCGGATGATGTTTTACCTAATGAAATATCAGCACCCTATGAAGTGCCTCAATTTCCAATTGAACAAATCGAAAAGAAATTGCAAATACAAAGACAACTTAATGTACGGTGAGTGAATATGAAAATTTTATAAGAATTTGGTACAAGAGATCGAAAGAAATTTTGCCTCCAAAGGGTTTTGTTAAGGTCTATTGCTTTAGTCCTATTTGTCCTTAATATTCATCTCTCTTATTCCCAAAAAATACTATATGACCAATTCCTAAAAAATTATTGATCGCTTTAGTGAGAAACATGTTCTGGTTTCTTTAGCAGCAATTATAGATTGAACCGACCTCGCTGGTTTTAAAAAGTCATTTGTAGCGAAAAATTAAAGTCTTTTAAATTTCATCTGATCGTAGCTAAAAAATTTCATATGGTCCTAGAATATATACCCTTTAAAAACGAGTACAACTATATAAAGTTTCTGAAAAGAAACAATTTAAATCTTAATAAAGTCTCTGAAGAAATCATTATTGAAACTGTGCAAACCTTCCATATAGAATCTTAAGATGTGACCCCTTGAGCTTATCTGACAATGTCATATCCGATCCATATAAATAAAAAAGTAAAAATCTTAGTTAAGTGGTTCCGTTTTAATTTACATAAATGTATGTTAAAATTTTTCGATTTCACTCCTTAATAAAAAGTACTAAGCGGGCATCCGCGTAAATTAATTGAAAGATGTACAACCGAAATAGTGCGAAAGTTAGCTTTCTACAGCTATAAAGGAAGACTTTAATAAGGAAGTACGAGCTAAACTGTTCAGAGTTGCTGGTTACAATTCAAGAATAAATAGAAGGAAACCAGAAGAGAATGTGTTAAAAGCAAAGTTATTTGAAAATGAGCCATGTAGCTTCTGAAATCAGGTGATCTTCTCAAAATAGAATAAATGTAATTTTTCTTCAACTGATGGACTTTCTGGAGTATTGAAAAAGCCTTGAAGGAATATATGGTGCGGAGAAGTAATGATGTGAGCTTGGATGTCCGCTGCGGGGATTTGAGAACTTATCTTCAATTATGGAATAATGAATAAAGGGGAAATGATGAAAACAGTTGAATTTAACACAGATTTCAGATAATGATCCGAAACATTCAGCTCACGATGTAAAGATGTGGCTTGCTATATTCCCCGTAGCCTCCAGACGTAAATCGAAACATATCAAGCAAAAGTGATTTGAAAGAAAATAAGTTTGACGGCAGACCTTTGAATGATTTGCCAACCTTTTGTAGGACCAAGTTGAGTTTCGTTGAAAGTATGTTTATCTAGTATCCCTTTTTTCTGGTCACTCATTTAAACCAGATTATCCATAAAAATTGTATGTTAAGAACTATCCGCTCTTACTCCTTATATTACTATAATTTCTCCTAAAAACCCTTTAAATTAAATGTTTCTTTTTTTCTTAATCAATGAAAAGAAATCCACTTAAACATTCGCCAAACATTTTTGTTTGTGGCCAAAATTAATGATTCCCAAAAACAACAAATTTATTTCAAATTGAATTCTTATTACCAACAAATGTTTAAATCCAATTTATTGAATTTTATGTGGGTACTTTTAATGCGCTACCTCCTTTTGCTCCTCTTCAGCAAGCCAACAGCAACAACTTCATCATCATCATTATTACATCAATTATTCGCAACATTAGGCTGCCTGCGACACGGCATAAAAATGTGTTGTACACTTATTTATCTATGTTTTTTTTAATTTATTTTTTTAATATTTTACATACCCTACACCACCACAATTGGTGAAGTGAGTATATTAACATTATTATTCCGTGTGTAATGCTAAGAAGGAATCGTTTTAGACCCCATTTTTGCATTAAATTTAAAACTGCTTCTGCTTCCGTCTCTCTCTTCTCTCTCTGTTGTTGTCACACTCACATTCACAATAATTAACAGAGCTGAATGGAATTTTGTCCAGAGTATTTGTTATAGTCCTGAGAAGTTTCCTATTTAAAACCAGTAAAATGGGTTCAGTGTATTAAAAGATATAGAACGATATCTGAGACAACTTTTCAGTTCAAGCATTAGATTGCACATAAGAAATCGACAAATTAGAATGAAATTTTGCCATAACATTAAATTATATGAACTTCATTATCATTTCAAAAATTATAATAAAATCGGTTCAGTAAAAATAAAAGTTATAGTCAAAACTATAAACGATTTTGTGGCTTAGAAAACTTTTCTATATAAAACGTTAATGAGTGTAGGTGTGCTTGTGTATGTACGTATATACTTCACAGGCATTTGAGGCGAAGGGTATTAAAGATTCGCCATGACCGAATATGGCATTCTTTTCTTGTAGTTTTTTTATTTTGCAAAAGGTTGATTATGGTTTTGTTTGTTTGTTTGTTGGTTCATTTCAGTTTCAGTTTCGGTTTCGATACCACCAAATAACACCCTTTTTTTAATACAATTAGTTATTCATTCAGTTCAGTATTAATTTTGCATTCAAGCGGTTTGTTAGTTACACAAATTTCTATTTTCATTCATTTATTTTCTATTTAACTCTTCTTGTATAAAAATATTTACGTGCTTAAATACACTGAAAATAATTAAAAAAAAATATTTATTTAAAAATATCTTAAGAAAGAAGAACAAGAATAACAAAACTATTTAAAATAAAAAAAATTTCTTATAAACAGAAAACGAATTTAGCGCCTTTTTTTTTGGTTCAAAATGTTTAAATTTTCAATATTCGATTGCCAAAAATTCTATAATTTCTTTTATTAATGACCATAATTTGTGAATAATTATGTTTTGTAAATACAATTAATTTCAAGGTGTTTTTCACATTATTTTTCAACACATGTCGTGACAAAAACTATAATTCAAATTAATTTATTTCAAAAAAAATGTTTGGTAAAATAAAACAAAATAATTGAAATCAAAAAATCTTTAAAATAATTAAATGATTTTTAATTAAAACAACAACAAAAAAATTTAGTTTGAAAGTGTTCAATTTACAAATCGATGTGAAATTGGTGAAAAGAAAATAACAACGGAAGTTGGAAAAAATCTGAAAAATGTTACATTAACATTAACACCAACGCTACCATTAACACTAACACTACCATTAACACTAACATTAACATTGACATTGATTTCTGTGTTGGAAAAAACATAACACGTGAAATTTAAATACCTTTTAATTATATGATTTAATTCTTTGTTAAGCAAATTTCAAAGAAAACAAGACAAAAAAGAACAAATTGGAAAATTATAATCGGCTAAGACGAAAGTGTTATACCCTTCCTGTATAACACTTAACGCAAGAAACATTCATACTGTCTCATTCCCCAAAAGATGGCAATTTTATTCAAAGTTATTTCCAGACATGAAAAATAAATTTAAAAAATCTGCTCCGATTTGAGGTAAACTGCCTTCACTCCTGGCCCTGGTCTAACATGAAACGTTTTCCAATAAGTTCATTTTGCAAAAATCTAAACTAATGGCAGTCGGAAATGTTAAACCAAAACTTTCCATTCACTGTCTTTCAGATGATTTATGATGAGTGTTTTTGAATATTCGGATCCCTTTTTGTTGTTTACTCTCTTCTCTAAACAAAGCATATGAATTCCCCGCCAAAATAACTCCGGTTTTGGACGATAAAGGAATGTATTAAACCAATTTTTGATAATCTGCTCTAAAAAAAGAAAATTGCAGTAAAAACGTTATAAATTCATGGAAATAAATGATTATCGGAAGAGTGATTAATGTCTGAGTTATGCCAAAACTTTCTATTCGCAGCCTTCGCGTCCAGTCATTCAAATAAAGTATATGAATTTTGTTCTAAAAAACTGCTAGATTTTCAGATAAGAATTGAAAGTTTTTTTTCCTTAGAAGTGATTAACGATAATCGAAAAAAATGTTGGTCAGAATGTTTAAGATCTAAACAGATAAAGATCTAAAGTGAACCGTTAACTTCCTCGGCTTCATGTCGCAAGAGTTGTTATGGTTTCTCAATGATTGTGATTGTTCACTTTTTACGAAGTGTGAGGATTTCCACCAAACAAACAAACAACTGAAGTGAAGTGTATTTCAACAATGACATTCTGCATCGATCAAAACAAGTGGAAGCCAGAAAGAGTCCATAAGAGGGGTAAGCCAAACTTCCCATCTTCTGTTTTACAAATAATTTTTATCCGGTTTTATAAAATGTAACCAATCGTGCGTTTCATATTATGGAAGTTGATGGCATTGTAACTTCTACTTTACCGTTGTTTGCACACTTCAAAGGAAATAATTGTCTTCAAAATATGGCAGCTCTGGCGAAAACGTGAATAACATGTATATGCGGAAAACTCTCCTTATAAACTATGCCCAAATAGATGTCGCGTACAATAATATCGACATTTACAATATCGTGGCTCTCTGACATTAAGCATTATCCCACTTAGTGCACCATGAACACTTATTCCATATGGGTCTTGAAATTAATAGCCAGGTTGATTGCTGCACTCAACTTAATCACCTTTCGAACTTTTATGTCCTCTGATTACTAATTAGCTCAACCTTAATTTCATAACCTGCAAATTCCAGGAATTTGCCATTCCTTAATGAACCTTGTTGCATCAATGATCATCTGTAACTTAAGATCTGCTAAAAGTTGGGCGCACCAAATTTTCTCATCCACTGATTTCCAAATTCTTTATTACCGATCTTGTAACATTTGATAAAGCATTGTTAATATGTGAGATTACGACCTCAGATCTGTCCGTTTTTTTGTTGATTGATCTCTTTATATTAATCAACTGCCTTTAGAGTACGATGGCCTGATATGTTCACATCAACTTATTATAACAAAACAGACCTCTGATTCCATCAAATACAGAGAATTATCTCGTCATCATGAGTATTCGGCTTCGGTGTTGCTTTGGCAGATATGACTCTAAGCATGCAAAATTACTTTTTCCAAACCTAATTTCCGACATGCTAAATCGCTGATCAAAGATTCTTGGCTACAATGGACGCAATTTTATTTTAGGACAATGATTTTTTATGTGACTGCTTGTGCTTGATGACACTGTTCATCGCTTAATGCTTTTAATTTCCCATCTTCGAATGGCCAATCTTTTCTATAGCTCTGGTCTCGAAATCACCACTTTTTGAAACGCGCAATAAGCCATTCATGAGTTATTTCATTTTGTTCGATCGTATTCAAAAGCTTCTCCTAACATTCGACAGCCCTTTTCTTTAAATGGAAGAAAATAATCAGACTTTTTCGAAAACCGTTTGACTTTATTATCCATAATATCACACTTGTTATGAGAATAAAGGTTTCATGTATGGAACGATGCTATTAGTTTTGGCCTTATCGAAAATTATGGACGTCTGGCAGATTTTCTTATATGTCGACTTTTAAAAGATTCAGTTTTTATTATTCATTAGAATCCAGAAATATATATCTTTTTTTTGGGGGGAGGGGGTGGTGTCTTAAATAATTACCTCCTGGTGTTACATATGGAATGATAAACTTAAAATATTCCCTCATTCCTCAACTTGTGGTGAATATGTAATAAGAATATAATAAAAACATTTAAAGCTCTTTTAGTGCTGTCAACTTTTTGATAATGTTGTCAAGATGACACACAACTTGCATGACGTTCAACAGTTGATTTAAGATTATTTATTTGAATTTCTATAATTTTTTTGAATGGGAAACATTTACAATAAATTATTATTTATTTTTAATTCGTGACAAAATTCTTAAAAGATTTCAATTAGTCTGTTACACAGTTCTTATCAAATGGATTAATTAAACGTTTTAGATGAACTTAGTTTAATACTTGAAACGTCAGCTTGTCAACACTGGCGTTGATGCAACATTTTTTAACCAGACCGGTAATGGAATTTTGGCGCCTTTTGCGGAGTATTTGGTAGTTTTTGAATTAATCGGAAATTATTGCCACTTGTCTATAGAACCGCTGAGAATGCGTAGATTCACAGTTTTGCGAATCTCCTGCCTCCATGTCATTTTCTGTTCTTTACATTTTCCATTCTGTTGCATTACCTTTCTGAATTCATCATTGCAATTGAACACCATTTTCGTCTTTATGATTCTGATGTTAAGATTTGTTACTCTGTTCCATCCCAAACCATATGATCAGAGGAAAGGTAACTTGTATTGTTGTTTGTAACTTTCCTATTGAACTCCAAACAAAAAATAATTTTAAACAATAGTTTTCGCTCGATGGGAAAATTTTGTAGAGGTCTAGTAAGCTGAAAAGGTTTAAATATTTGATATAATGTCAAGCGCATGTTCCGATGTTATTTTTTACGAGAAAGACCCGATCAATCGGGCAAATCGGTGTCAAAACTGACTATTCATGACGCCAAGTTTGAAATCGGGTCAGATAATCACAGGCGCAAAATCTCTCATGTGAAGCCTACTCAACTGAAGGTCAAGCCATTATTTTATTTTGAGTGCATTGGAACCGGTTCAGATGACTTCAGCTCATCCAACGAGCCAAATCAATGCCAAAGCTAAATATCTAAGCTTTGGCATAAGCTGTTGAAATTGAGTCAGACGACAACGCTCAAGTAAATCTCTGTATTTGAAGGCATCAGATGTGTGTTTAATAAAAAGCTTTTGGAAGTCAGACAAATACAAGGAACCTGTAATAATCTGTATTTGGTGGAATCAGAAGGGTGTTTTATATTATGAAAATTTGGAATCGACTCAGATGACTTCAGCCCCTTTAAATAGTCTATAATTTATTGCATTTTCGGATCTTGAGCTAAAGAAATTGAATCAGACAATAAAGCTCATGAAAAATTCTGCATGTGAAGGGATCAGATGGATTTTTTTTATTATAAGATGTAGGAATTGAGTCAGAGGAATACAAGGAATTTGTAATGCTCCGAATTAGGTTTAATTAAAGGGTCGTTATGTATTATAACCAAAAATCCAATATGCCAAGCTAATTATTCGCATTTGACAGGACCAGATGGTTGTCAAATGTGAAAAAATCTATATTTTTATTACAAGTTATTGGAATTGGATCAGAAGTAAAACACTGCATTTGAAGGGATGTCATAGGTTAAAATGGGTGTTTTGTATTATAAGCTATTGAAAATGAGCCAGCCGTTAACTGGGATACCGAATTAGAATACCAACCAAAAAATCCGAATATCATGACTCAAAAATAATGATCTGTATCTGAACGATTTAGAGGTTATTTTGTATTATAATTTGCTAATATTGGGTTAGTAAACCCACGAGAGCAGTTTACACAAGCCAACATTGAATGAAATCGACTAGAATTTACTGCCAGACAGACAAGAGACCATAACCTTCCATTATTTCAATCTCTTGTTTCAAGTCCAGCTAAAAAATATTGGAAAAGTTCACGAAGTTTTGGATAAATAGTCTTATTGTTAAAATGTTGTTCCCTCCGACTTCTATTTGTTTTGATCATTGGAGATCACCTTCTTTGCAATGGGCTTCACTTTAGATTAGTTTCAGTTGATCAGCAATTTCACTTGTTTGACGCAAAATCAATATGCTATCAGAAAATCGGTATACCCGATATGTTTGCAGCATGTTCTGCATAGCTGAGAGTTGGTCTTTGTTCGAATAAATCATTATAGTTCGATGATATTCGATGAAACATTGACAATATTTGCGCGTAATATTTACCTTCGTAACTCTTCGTTATCTGCAGCAGAAACCTCTTTCCTTCGTCTCGAAATCACCTTGCGACATTATTCTTCTCTTCTTTATTTATTTCCGTTTAGAGAAATTTCAATGTGAAAAAAAACACTTTACGCACAATAATAAATAAAAATCCCTTAAAATGGAATAATGACGTCTTCACTTCTTGTTTCTCTACTTTCGCTCTCGCTTTGATAGACCTCGTGTTTACGTTATTTAAACATAAACAATGTTTTGACAATGACATAACATTTGTAGGGATATAACGAATAGATAAAATGCTACTAATTAGATTAAAATAAATTGGTACCTTTTGTTATTTCTTATTCTTTTATTTTTCGACTCACTGACTGACTGACTGACAGTCTGACAGTCTGACAAACGGGAATCATAAAAATTTAGATTTCTGAAAGCGGTTTTGTTTTCTGTTTCTTTTATTTGAAAATTCACGCAATTCGTCAATCAATGAAAAGTTTTTTTGAAGAATAAAAACGAAAAACAAGTAAAAATGCTCTATTCGTCTCTGCCGAATCTTCAATACCCTCCACCACAAGTACTTGTGAAGTCAATACGTTAAATTTCATACATACACACTCACAAACGTATACAGTTTATAAACGTGATTCTTAAATATAAAACTTAATGAGTCAAAAAATTAGTTAGATTTTTGGCTATAACTTGATTTTCTACTGAACCGATTTTGATAATTTTTAGCGATGGTTATGAAGTACATGTAGCTAAATGCTATGACAAAATTTAATTCTAATTTGTAGATTTTAAAATGACAATTTTACCCAAGTCCTTCTCCTAAACTAAGAGGTTGTCTCAGATATCGTTCTATATCTCTAATATACTGAACCGATTTTGCTGGTTTTATATAGGAAACTTCTTAGGGCTATAGCAAATGCTCAGGCCAAATTTCATTGATCTCTGTCAGTTATTGAGGATGTGAGTGTGTTAAAAACAGACAGATGTACAGAAGGAATATTTAAAAATTAGTGGATCTGAGATGATTCCCTCTCAGTGTTACACACGGAATGATAAAGTTAATAATACCCTCTTTGCTATAATGTGGTGGTGGAGGGTTAAAAAATATTTCAATAATTATTTTTATTTTCAATATTAAACACTATTTAGTGGTGAAATTCCTTTACTCACCTTATCGATTACCTCTCTGATTCTACACTGAAGCAAAAAAGGTAGTAAATATAACGAATAAAGGGTGTAGAATTAAGGAAAAGTAGGTTAAATATCAGCCAACGTAAATTCTTCAAATTGACGAAAAATCGTCAATATGACTTTTTGAATTCGTTGATAAAAATGTTGTTAATTTGAATAAAATTTATTCAAATTGACAAAAATTAATTCGTAATATTGATGAATATTAATCAATTTAAAACCCATATTTAAGTTATATTTATGAAATTTTCGTAGAATTGAGGAATGAATCACGTTAAATTGTTGCAATAAATTAATACATAAAGTATTAAGGACCAGGGGAAAGAGTACTTCCCATACAAAGCAAATATTGATTATAGAATTTCTAAAGAACTGTAACAGTACCAATGGATTCCTTGAGGAAGTGTTTCACTGGACAAAATGTAAGACAAATAGGATCAGGGAAGAAGTAGCCCCTGATTCTAAATATCTGTTTTCTGTTTTTCATTAATTTTTTAAACGAAATTTGATTCAATTTGAAGAAAAATTTTGTTAATTAGAATAAAAGTCTGCTTATTTAACACCCTTTTTTGTTAAAATTTTACGAAAATTTTTCGTTAATATTATCGACCGCATTTGGTTCAGTGTACCTTTATTGCCTAACTATAATTCGCTTTATCTCTCTTTCTCTCTCTCTCCCTTTTTCTCTCTTTGTTTTGTTATGACTTGAAAGGACTTTGCGAAATAGTTTAAACCCAGACAAATTGTCATTTCTATTTATTTCTTTTATTTTATTTTTTATTTTTTTATTTCATTTTTTATTTTCTTTTATGATAAAATTGAAAATTGCGTGCCATTTTGAAAGGAAATTTTTTTCTTCATTTTGTAATTTCATATTTTTTTTTCCATTTTAGTTTTTTCTTATCGTTTAAATTCGAAGGTACAAATTTCATAGAAAAAAATGTAGATTTCTTGTTGTTGTTGTTATAGTTGTTTTTGTGATGTTCTCTTGATGACCACAATTAAATATTTATTTGCGTTTATTTTCCATTCAATACTTTTGAGTATAAATTTAAATTGTGTTGAAGAAAAACTGACAACTAAATAAATTTTATTTCGATTTGAAAAAGAAATTTTCAAACACTTTTGGATATTTAAAAAGTAAACGCCAAAGGTGAAATGTCCTTCGCAAACGATTTGTATCATTTTTTAAAACCAGCATTGATAAAGGGTAAGAATTAAATTAAGAAGAAGAAGAAGAAAAAAATCGAAAAATAAAGTGAAAAATTAAAGAAATAAAAATTTGAGGAAAATTTATTGTTTTTGTAACAAAATTTTATTCAAAATATTAAAATAACATCTTTACGAAATTCAAAATTCCTTTAAAGATAACTACAAATGAACTGAAACTGAACTAGAACTGAACTAAAACTGAACTAGAAGTGAACTAAAACTGAACTGGAACTGAACTGGAACTGAACTAGAACTGAACTAAAACTGAACTAGAACTGAACTAGAACTGAACTAAAACTGAACTAGAAGTGAACTAAAACTGAACTAGAACTGAACTGGAACTGAACTAGAACTGAACTAGAACTGAACTAGAAGTGAACTAGAACTAAACTAAAACTGAACTAGAAGTGAACTAAAACTGAACTGAACTAGAACTGAACTAGAAGTGAACTAGAACTGAACTAAAACTGAACTAGAACTGAACTAAAACTGAACTGGGGCTGAACTAGAACTGAACTATAATCTCAACTAGAATCGAAACTAAAATCTGAACTAGAATCCGACATAGACTCTGAACTGAAATCTGAACTAGGGTCTGAACTTTAACAGAACTAGAATTGAACAGAAAATCTTTGAATCTTTGAAACTTTTTTTGTATAGAAAATTCCGTTTGAAAAAAATCATTGACAAAAATTTCAATTCGAAGATAACAAGTTCAAAACAGGTGTTTAACACTGATGTTATAGAAAAATGGATAATTTTGAAGCAAAGAATCTCCTCCCAAACAAAACAAAATTTGGTATATAAAAAATGTTTTAAACCACAAAATGTCTCTGAGAAATTTCTTTATATTTTTTAAAAACTAATTTCAATAGAAGAATTTTTGAAATATTTTTTCTATAAAATAAAATCCTTGAAATTATTATTATTATTTTTTAATTTTGAAATAAATGCTTAATATATATTTTTTTAATATTGAAAAATATTATTTTCTCTTTTAATTTTAGGGCCATGACCGATAAACAATCTGTACAAGGTGATGTAACCGATGATCCAGCTATACATTTGGTAGAGCATGAATTAATACCAAATTTTCAACGTGTCTCCATCTCGGGAGAAGATACTAGTGGTGTGCCACTAGAGGATCTGGAACGGGCTTCCACTCTTTTAATTCAAGCATTAGAAATGCGTTCACGTTATATGTCAATTTCGGAACAATCGTTTCCCACCACAACATTACGTTTTTTGAAAACTGTACACGAAAGTGATCGTTATAATAAGATCCAATATGAAGATCGTAAATCTATAGCGGGTAAGTTTTTCTTTCAGTTTATTATTTTAATGATTTTTTTTTTAATTTTTATTAAATTTAATAATTTTTTCTATGAACACTTTTTCCAAAAAAAAATCTTAAATGGTTTTTATTGTACAGCAATTTCCTTAAATGTTGTGATAAATATGTTAAAAAAAATATTTTTTCTTAAATTTATTTCTTAAAAAAAATTTTCTTAAAAACTCTAAATTTTATCATTATTTATTGCCAGTTTTTTTTAATAATAATTTTATTTTTATTATTTTTTAGTTTTCTTTTTTTAATTTTTTTTAAATCTTCTTTTTATGTTTTACTTGTAAAAAAATCTTGTTTTCATTCATTATTCTTTTATAGAATTAATCCGCAAGATCAGTCTACCAATGATCCATTTACCACCCAGAGGTATTAAATGATCTCTCTCTTTCTCTTTTTTCTTTTAATCTCTCTCTCTCGTTTGAAAAACAAAAATATTTAAATTCTTATCAATTGTTTATTTTTGTTTCTGTTCTGTTTTGTTTTTGTTGTTAAATTTATGAGTTTTTTTCTCTAAATTATTTAAAGCATTTTTAATTTAATTTAATTTAATTTAATTTAATTAAAAAAATCTATTTTGTTTTAAAATAAATAAAAGTATGTTCACATTGTAATTTATGGTCAGTCAAGACTTACAATATAGTTCCCTACACCATAAGAAATATATGTCAAGATATCGCGTATTGTGATTCGACCACAACCACGACGAAATTAAAGTTAAGAATGTGATGTGTTCTAGTTAAGATTTTATTATTAATTCCAGTTCAGATTCTAGTCCAGATATAATCCGGATTCTAATTCTGTTACAGTTCAATTACAGTTCAGTTCAAATTTAGTTCTAGTTCAGCTCTGGTTCAGTTCTAGTTTAATTCTAGTTCAGTACTAGTTCATTTCAGTTCTAGTTCAGTTCTAGTTCTGTTATTGTTCAGTTCTAGTTCAGCTCTGGTTCAGTTCTAGTTCTGTTCTTGTTCAGTTCTAGTTCAGTTCTAGCTCAGTTCTAGTTTAATTCTAGTTCAGTGTTAGTTCTGTTATTGTTCAGTTCTAGTTCAGCTCTGTTTCAGTTCTAGTTCTTTTCCTGTTCAGTTCTAGTTCTGTATTGTTCAGTTCTAGTTCAGCTCTGGTTCAGTTCTAGTTCAGTTCTAGTTCTGTAATTGTTCAGTTCTAGTTCAGCTCTGGTTCACTTCTAGTTCTGTTCTTGTTCAGTTCTAGTTCTGTTCTTGTTCAGTTCTAGTTCAGTTCTATCTCAGTTCTAGTTTAATTCTAGTTCAGTGTTAGTTCTGTTATTGTTCAGTTCTAGTTCAGCTCTGTTTCAGTTCTAGTTCTTTTCCTGTTCAGTTCTAGTTCAGTTCTAGTTCTGTATTGTTCAGTTCTAGTTCAGCTCTGGTTCAGTTCTAGTTCAGTTCTAGTTCTGTTATTGTTCAGTTCTAGTTCAGCTCTGGTTCAGTTCTAGTTCTGTTCTTGTTCAGTTCTAGTTCAGTTCTAGCTCAGTTCTAGTTTAATTCTAGTTCAGTTCTAGTTCTGTTATTGTTCAGTTCTAGTTCTGTTCTTGTTCAGTTCTAGTTCAGTTCTATCTCAGTTCTAGTTTAATTCTAGTTCAGTGTTAGTTCTGTTATTGTTCAGTTCTAGTTCAGCTCTGTTTCAGTTCTAGTTCTTTTCCTGTTCAGTTCTAGTTCAGTTCTAGTTCTGTATTGTTCAGTTCTAGTTCAGCTCTGGTTCTGTTCTAGTTCTGTTCTTGTTCAGTTCTAAGATGGACGGACCGACTCCTTTAAATCGATTCAAACACGATTCAGTCCATTTGAGGTTGGGAATTGAACTTCGAAAAATTTAATAAATTTTTTAACAATTGACAACTTTTTGTTTAACAAAGTCCATCAATTGCTCAAATTTTTCAGTGTGAACGTACTTTTTATTTAATTATTTATTTATTATTTAATTTTATAATTTGTTTTTCGTTTTCCATTTTTATTTTTCGTTCGTTTAAATTTTAATCTCTTTTGATTATAATTTCGCTTAAGTTTGAATTTTTTTTTTTTTTTCTTTTAATTATGTTCTTCTGTTTTTTGCTTGCTTTCGTTTTTTTTGTTATTGATCGCTTTATTTTGTTAATTTTCTTTCTTATTTCTCTGTTTTGTGATTTGAAATCTAACAAATAAGTGCGTGAAGGAAAATACTTTATGTTTCGTACATACACACTCACACATACACTCACAGACGTTTATAGTGGAAAAAAGTTTTCCTTAAATAAAACACAGGAACACTAAAGGGGTCATGAAATTTGTTATGTATTTGACTATAACTTGTTTTCTACTGAACCGATTTTGATAATTGGAATGTTTGGAATGTTAATGAAGTAAATATAACATTATATTATGCCAAAATCGTATTCTAATTTGTCCATTTCAAATTGAAAGTTTTGCGAAAATTCTTCGCTGGAACTTAAAGGTTGCCTCAGATATCGGTCTATATAGTTTTGGTACACTGATAACAAATACTTATGCAAAATTTCATTCAACAAAAGACACTTCACCACTTGTGGTGGTGGACGAATCAAACATACAAAGACAAAAAACATTCATTTTTAGCTGAAAACATTTCTTGAAATTTTGAAAAATGCCTCCTCCATGTCTAGAGAAAATGATTTGTTGCTTTTTTTCATAAATATTCTGGCACCGCACAAATCGATATGAACTGTATTTGAGTTTGAATGAATAAAAATAAGAGAACAGGAAGTTTTTAAAAAATAAGTTAATTTTGAAATAGAAATATTGAAATCAGTATCTTAAAAATACAAAAGAACCTTTCCGAGCACTTTTTTCCATCGATTTTTTTCAAATCGATTTTTTGTAGAAAAATTTTGAAATTGAATTTTTTTTGGAAAAAATTGTCTTTTCTAAACAGAGTTTTTTTTTGGAAAACAATGTGACATTTTATTTTTTTATAAAAGTGACTCCCCTTCTGGTTTAGTTGTAGTAAAGCTTTAGATCTAATTCAGATTTTAGTCCAGATTCTATTTTAGATTGTAGTTCTGTTTCTAAATCAGTTTCAGTTGAAATTCAAATTTAGATTCTATTTAAAATTCTTGTTCAGTTTCTTCTTTAAATTCTAATTCAGAATGTAATTCGATTCTAATTCTGATTGTTGTTTAGATTCCGTTCAAATTCTAGTTCAGATTCCCGCTTAGATTCTATTTCATATTCTAGTTTAGATTCAAGTTCATTCATAGTTCAGCTTCTAATTTAGATTCAAGTTCTGATTCTAGTTCAGTTCTAGTTAAATTTTAGTTCAGTTGTAGTTTAGATTCTATTTCAGATTATTAATCAGTTTCTTGTTTAAATTCTACTTCAGATTCTAATTCAGAATGTAATTCGATTCTAATTCAGATTGTAGTTCAGATTTCGTTCAAATTCTAGTTCCCGCTTAGATTCTAGTTCATTTTTATTTTAAAATTTAGCTCAGCTTCTAGTTTAGATTCTAGTTCAGTTTCCATTTCAGGTTCTATTTCAGATTCCATTTTAGATTCTTGTTCAGACGTAGTTTAGATTCTAATTCAGATTCTAGTTCAGGTCAGATTTTGGTTCTGTTTATAGTTTAGATTGTAGTTCAACTTCCATTTCAGATTCTTATTCAGGTTCAAATAAAGATTCCAGTTCACTTATCATTTAGTTCTAATTCATTTCTAGTTCGTTTCTAAATCTGATTCTGATTCAATTGTGGTTCAGATTCTAGTTTAGATTCCAATTCAGTTCTAGTTTAGTTCAAATTCAGATTCTAGTTTAGATTTCAGTTCAGATTTTAGTTCGACTTCTTTCATTTCAGATTCTTATTCAGGTTCTCATAAAGATTCTAGTTCCCTAATCATTTAGTTCCAATTTTTTTCCAGTTCGTTTGTAAATCAGATTTTAGTTCAGTTGTAGTTCAGTTTCTAGCTCTGTTTCTAGTCTATAGATCCTAGTTCAGAATCTTGTTTATATCCTGGTTCAGTTTCTATTTCAGATTCTACTTCCGATTTTAATTTCTATTCCAGTTCAGTCCACTCAAATTCCAATTACAAAACATTTGGGAAAATTTTACACATCAAAAGAAATTATTTGTTTGTGTATTTGATTTCAGAAAGTTGTTGCGTTTCATTAGTTTTAATAATTTTATATTGAATTTTTACAAGAACACAAATAAAACACCTTAAACAGCAAATTTAGTTACTCATATAATTAGCTTACAGTAGTGTCTACAAAAATAGCGTTTGAGATTGAAAATTTAAATTTTCAAAAAGTTAATATTTTTTTTTAATTTAAATATTTAGCCGCAATTAAAATAATCACAATTTTCTAATTTCCACACAGATTTCCACTCATACATATATAAAGCAGATGTGGGCATAGTGAAACTAACAAAATTAAAAATTCATATTCAAATTCATCAAATTGTTTCTAAAATTTGGAAAATTAAATAATAAAACTTCGTTAATAATTTTTAGAAAAATGTGCATCAGTGTTTTTCTCTGGAGGAAATCAAATTCGCTCCATTTAACGCGGCGAATTGGTTCCAAAACCGTTTATTTATTTAACGTTAGAGCCACTGGATATTTTAAATGAAATTCTCAATTGTTAAGGAAGAGGACAAGGTCTTTAGTGGTTTCAGAGGTCCGTGGGAGGATTTTGAAAGTTGGTTAATTGTTTTTAAATCTTGAGAACTTCATCAAGGATTAAATTAAAAATTGAAAATCGTTCTTAAAATTCATTAAAAATATGTTTCATATGGAATGTCTCTTATAGTTTAAGAGATATTTAGACCAAATCCACTATTTCTTTAGGACTGTAGTTTTTTCTTCTTAATTCTTAACGTTATTGTATGTAAAGCATATTTAAGGGGGGGGACCAAGGCAAAAACTTTATACGATAGTCCTGCCAGAGTTGTGTTTATTTAAATAAAGCTTTTCTTAAGTTTTTTTTCGAACAGGTAGCCCATCTCCGTTTAAAATCTACAACATTTTTGAACACATTTTATGTGCTCTACAACTCTCTTTTAACAAGTCCAACATTCCAGTTTGGAGGATTTGGCTCTCTTGGTACAAATACCACATTATTGTTATTGTACCACTCAAGGGTAAGGATATCAAGTAGACTCCTTATAAAGTCTTACGAAAGGAAGCAAGAATGTTTTGGAAAATTTGTATTGTTTTTTGCGTCCAAAACTTTTCTTAAATTTTTGACCAAAAAGTTGTGAAACAATCGCCACAACGTACATTTCGTCATTCATTATGCAGCAAGAATATTTTTTTTGAAAACTTGACTTCCATTTCCGTGCTCTGTTTTTGGCCACTAAATTTTTTACCAGTGTTCCTGGTAGTAACTTTTTGAGTCTTGTGTGATTTTAACTTTCGTACCCAGTAGATCCAGCACTGAGCTAATAGGGCTGCTTTCCTACCGGATGCGTTGGGAGCCCTCTTAAAAATGGCTTTATATTTTGTTGACTCTAGAAACATTATGTGCATCAATCCTTCTAGCTTCACCAGATTTTCTATCAACGGACAAGTTCTTCCGGTCGTGTTTAACAACATTGGAAACAGTTATAACTGGAACTTGTTTCCGCTCCAGAAAAATTTGCTGAGCTCATTTTGAAAAAGATATAAATTTCCTAAAAAATTGTGAACATTCCTGAAAAATGTCTATGTGAGATTTCATTTAAAGACATCTAATAATTCCAAAGTTACAAAATTATTTTCAAGGAAGGCGTTTTGGAACCGCTGTGCACTTCCCGAAATCATCTTTTATATAATTTTTGTAATTAATACCAAAATAATTTATCTATGTCCACATCCATCTACTTTTTCATTCATCTCATTGAAATGCAATTTAAAATTTTTAAATATTTCTACTCCCGCACCCGCTCAGAACCACAAAAAAAAAAACAAAATTTAAAAATAAAATCTTGCACATGATTTTCCAAATAAAATGGTTTTGTTATTGAATAATTTAAATATTATTTTTTTTATTTATTGTTATTATTTTTATTATTTTTTAAATAATTTAATTTGTACTAAAAACTATGTCTTGTTAAGTTTTTATTATGTTAAGTAATTTTTCTATTTTTAACAATAAAAAAAATTATAAATTATTTAATTATTTTATTTTTTTCTGTTTTTCACATGCGATGATGATGATGACTCTTTGAAAAAAATATTAATTCTTTTTCAAAACTAAAAAATCAACCAACCATCAACAAATATTTAAAACTATTGCAAAAAACCATTGCACTTTAATTTTGCACCCCACTGTAAACCACTTTACCATAACTGTAATTTTTGTCTTAACACCAACAACATGAAAAAACGCTCTTTTACTCTCTTATTTGGCATTTTTTTTTAAATTTTTTTGCCAATAAACAACAACAAAACACTTGCAAAAATTCAAAATACACTTCGTAATGTTATTTCAATAACGTTCAATGATCACATTTAGATCATCCCATACACCCACCTACGGAGACAAACGATCCCTGGGATATTGAATTTCCTGCCGATAAAACATCATATCGCATTAGGGCTGTGGATGGTGTATTCAATGTATTCCAAAATGAGGTAAATTTAAGAATTTAATAGTTTTTTTAATAGAATTAATTAAAATTTTCTTTTTCTTTTCTTATTTAGCAATCGGAGGAACCTTTGATTCAAAATTATCCGAAACTAAAGGATTTCTGTAATGACATGCAAATTATGTGCAATATGATTGCCGATGGACCACTGTAAGTTGTTTATAAATTTTCATAATTTTAATGTCCTCAATAAAGTCCTATTTTTTTTTTGAATCGATCATGATTGGCGGTTCTTAAAAAGAAAGTCATATTTAATTTTATGCCCAAAATCTTTCGGCCAAACTTTTTTATAATAATTTCTTAAGTATGAATATATCAAATTTCCTAGAGATGTTGTTGAAAATCTTGGCAAAGCTATAGTGAAGGGCATATTATTCCCTTCGCTTTAAATGTATTTAAATTTTCCTTTTTTATTTGTCTTTATTTTCCATTTATTTTCTAGAAAATCTTTCTGTTATCGTCGTTTATGTTATTTATCTTCGAAATTCCAATTGCATGTTCTACTTAATGAATTGCGAGAATTGGCGTCACAAAAGGCAGTGCCACATCGTGATTTTTATAATATAAGGTAAGTCGAATTGAACTTAAAATTCAATATAAGAATTTGTATTGTTGACCTTTAACCTTAAAAAAAATCTCATGATATAGAAATTCACCCAGATTTTAAATTATATTCCACAGTGTGTCCAAATAGATGATTTTAAATAATTCTGTAACTAGTGAATGGTAGATGATTGGAGGAGTACAGAGCCCTTACTCGTCAGGAACGTAATTGGTGACCTTCCAAAGTAGATCACCTTCGACATGTTGATTTTTTTTTTTAATTCCCCTAAACTTCATTTCTGAATTGAGACAAAAGAAAAGAAATATTGTATTAAGTTAGTCCTTGTAAATGGTGTAGGTTTACGTTATCTCTTAGAGTTTTAGAGATTTTCAAGTAATTTATTAATCCATCTATATATAAAATAGGCTCTAAAACGGCTGGGCCAATTTTGATAAAATTTTCAAAGAAAGATCCCAATATACACGAAAGTAACAAAGGTTTTAAAAAATTCAATTTCGCCATGGGCCAAGGGAGGGTTACCCCCTATACAAAGTAAATAATGAGTTTCGAATATCTAAAGAATTGTAACAACGAGAGTTTTCAACTTTTTGCCCAACTTATTTCTCAACTTATTTCTCAAGAACTGTTTCACTGGATAAAATGCAAGACGGATAAGATCAGGGAGGGATATCGCCTATATAAAGCAAATATTGATTATCGAATATCTAAAGAACTATAACAGCGAGAGTTCTTAAATTTGCCCCTAATTACTTTCTCAAGGTTTTGTTTTATCAGATAATAAGACGGATAAGACCAGGGGAAAGGGTACTCCCCAAATTTAAATTTCTTATAATCTTTTTATGATAATACTTTACACAAATGTTTGCTTAAGGTCAGTAATGCCCATAAAATTTGTATGGCTCTACGAAGTTTGCGGGGTTGTTTTTATACCCTCCACCACCACAAGTGGTAATGATGGTGTACTTTGCCATTTCGGGTGTAACGTCAAGAAGGAACGTCAAGAAGGAACGTCAAGAAGGAATCAACTTAGACGAACACTCTCACATCCACTATAATGAACTGATTCTAATGAAATTTGGCCTGGATATTTGTTATAGTCCTCTTCAGTTTGCTATTTAAAATCGGCTATATCAGCCATGTAGGAAAAATGTTATGAACCGATATCTGAGTCAACCACAAAATTCAGAATAAAAACTTTTTTAATTTGCAGTGATAACTGATTGGATTTCAACAGAATTTTTCCCTAAAGCACAGCTACGTGTAATTCTTAATCGTAAGGCAGATCATTTAAAACTGCTTATCGGGGAAGAATATAAAAACTTTTGATACACTTCAAAATCAGTGTGTCATTCAGGGGATAATTTTAAAGAAATTTTTCTGAAATACATTTACTTTGATACAATAATAAACCCCAAAACATTAGATTGTGCTGGGGCCATGTAAGATTCCTTCTCGAAATAGGATTTTATTGTTCTATTGCTCAATTATTATTCTAACTGTTCAAAACACACATAACTAAATTAGCAAATTATGGATCTTAATGTTCTCATAGACACCAAATACTTGTATAAAATGATTATACGTTGGCTGAAAATCCAACCTAAAAAAAGGCTTCCTCTAGTCAAATTTAGTAATTTTCAACTCTTTTCTACGGTTTGTACTCAACTAAAACAACTCGAAGGTCGCACAAGCTCTTACCATCTGAAATTTCATTGAGATATCAAAAGTTATAGAATCTTTTCAAATAAAAATCGATTTGGACCAGTGATGCCCACCAACACTAATATACATTTGTCTTTGAGTGAGTGAAGCAGCATTAAACTATTTTGAATGCTGCTCTGCTCAAATTGTGAGAGAGCAGATTCGATTTCTTGGACACTGCGTATTCCAAGAAATGTTAAGAGCAAATGATAAGAAATAAACTTTTTTTTAATTAATAAAATCTAAAATCTCAATTATTTTCTTCTCCTGCTTTACAGAAAAGTCGATACCCACATTCATGCCGCCTCATGTATGAATCAAAAACACCTCCTACGTTTTATTAAGAAAACACTCAAAAATAGTGCCAATGAAGTGGTTACCGTTACCAAGGGTCAAGAGATGACCCTGTCACAAGTATTTCAATCGATGAATTTAACAACGTACGATCTGACAGTTGATATGCTGGATGTACATGCTGATCGTAACACGTTCCATCGTTTTGATAAATTCAATGCAAAATATAATCCCATTGGTGAATCTCGTCTAAGAGAAGTTTTCTTGAAAACGGATAACTTTTTAAATGGCAAATATTTTGCACAAATAATTAAGGTAAATCTGATGAAAAAGTTCTGATGAAAATTCTCTGATGAAAATAACTTTTTTATTTTGTTTGTAGGAAGTTGCCTTTGATTTGGAAGAATCTAAATATCAGAATGCCGAATTACGTTTATCGATCTATGGCAAGTCGAGGGATGAATGGAAGAAACTAGCTAAATGGGCCATTGATTATAATGTTTATTCCACAAATATACGCTGGCTTATACAAATTCCCAGACTTTAGTAAGTTTTTTCTTTTTTTTTTAATGAAATTTTGGAAAATGTATAATAAAAAATATTTTCCCCACCAGCGATATCTTCAAATCGAATAAACTAATGACCTCATTCCAAGACATATTGGACAATATATTTTTACCTCTATTTGAGGCCACCAAAGAGCCAAGTAAACATCCAGAATTACATCGTTTCCTACACTATGTTATAGGTTTTGATTCGGTAGATGATGAATCTAAACCTGAGAATCCCTTATTTGATGGTGATATAACCACACCTCCTAAGTGGACCGATGATGAGAATCCTCCCTATGCTTACTATATATACTATATGTATGCCAATATGACGGTTCTAAATCAGTTTAGAAAGTGAGTTCAAATTTAAAATTCAAATTTAGAATTTTTTTCTCAAAAAAAACTTTTTTATCTACCAGAGAACGCGGCCTAAATACTTTTGTTTTACGTCCCCATTGTGGTGAGGCGGGTCCAGTGCAACATTTAGTTTGTGGTTATCTAATGGCTGAGAATATATCTCATGGTTTGCTATTGCGTAAAGTACCAGTTCTTCAGTATTTATATTATTTAACACAAATTGGTATTGCCATGTCGCCACTCTCCAATAATTCACTATTTCTTAATTATCATCGTAATCCTTTGCCCGAATATTTGGCACGTGGTCTTATTGTTTCCTTATCCACGGATGATCCTTTACAATTTCACTTCACCAAGGAACCTTTAATGGAAGAATACAGTATTGCCGCTCAGGTGTGGAAATTAAGTTCTTGCGATATGTGTGAATTGGCTCGCAATAGTGTCTTAATGAGTGGTTTTCCACACAAGGTAAGCAAAATTTTATATTATTAATCCTAAACTGTAACTTAAAATTCAAATGCGATTTTTTTTGCTTCTTTTAGATGAAACAACATTGGCTGGGACCAAATTATACCCGTGAAGGTGTTGCCGGCAATGATATCACTCGTACCAATGTACCCGACATACGTGTTGCTTATCGCTCAGAAACTCTTCTCGATGAACTGTCAAATATTTTTAAAGTTCACAAGCATCCCCTATCGGATGTAGCAGAAGAAGCTTCTTAAGCCTACAGGAAAATGATAAATGATGGTTGGTGGAAAACTGATTTAGAGTCGAAAATGGAATGTTTTCTATTAAATTAAGTGCGAATTTATTTGTGTAATTGCTTTTTGTATAAGTTATTCTACAAAACTAAAATGTTTGATGTTAACATGAAAAAAATATAAACAAATTAATAATTAAAATTAAAAAAAAATTATATACAAAATTAATATTTTTTAAAATTCATAATAAAATGTTAAAAAAAACTACATAAATTAACAATTAAAATAATGTGTTTTTTTGTTTTGGGAAGCACTGTTTTCTGCATACTCATTTCTATCAGATTAACTATATTTTCATATGTTTGACGTTAATCATAATAACTGACACGTTTTCAAAAGTAATTTTACCAGTAAAAAATCAAATAATACTTGTGTCAAAAGTTTTTATGAAAAACTTAAAAATCTCACTCCTTATGGCATTTTATTAGCTTTATCTTGTAAATGAACCAGTTTTCAATATATTCGAAAATTCGAAATTAATTTCGAAAATTTTCGAATTTCATTTTTTAATAAACTTCAATTTGTTTTACGTTTTTAATTACAAATAAATAGGCAAACTTGAAAATTTGTAACGATTATACTTTTAATACAAAATACAAATGAAATTAAATTCAACTAGAAGTGCCGGCAAACTTTTAGGCGCGGCTCTAAACAAACATTAACATTATATTATCATGCGATTTTATTAGATTATTAGTAATTTAAATTTGCTTGGTATGGGGGATACCTCTTCCTCTGGTTCTATCTGTTCAACGTTTTGTCCAGTAGAACAATTCCTTGAGAAAGTAATCAAATTTTAGAACTCCCGCTATTATGGTTCTTTAGATATTCGATAATCAATTTTTGTTTTGTTTAGGGTTTACTCCTCCCCCTAATCTTAACCGTTCTACCAGTAAAACAGTTCCTTGAGGAAGTAGTTGGTTTCAAATTTGAACTCCCACTGTTATAGTTCGACAGGTATTCCTATGGTCGGTATTTTTCCCCTGATCTTATCAGTCCTACGTTTTATTCAATAAAACAGTTCCTATAGAATGTTGTTGGGAACAAATTTGAGATGTTCTTTAGATATTCGAAAATTTCATCATATATTCCTTTTATTCGATATTAATAATATTTTGAATCTAATTCTTATATCTTACAAAAATACTTTTCAAAAACTTATCCCCCCCCCCTGCAGTTGAAATAAATAAATTTCTCAAAACAAATTTTTTGAATATTTTTTTTATGTTACAATAAATACAACATTTATTTTATGATTTTTTTTCTTATTTTTTGTTTTCTATTAAAAAATGGAAACTATAAAATAAATATACATATATGCCCGGTTAAACATTATGTACAGATTTTCAAAAGAAGGGACAAATTCAACTAAAAATCTTAAATAAAACATAAAATATCAGGAGAATATATCACGAATAAAAATAATAATAATGTTATGCCTAATAATCTGTGCCGCAATTCCATAACATAAAATTGTTGTTAAGTAACAAAAATTCGTTAGTTAACGAATTTTGTCGGTAACTAGTATTTTGTAAATTAATATTTTCTATTTTTTTCATTAAAAGTAACTTTAGTTAACGATATTATTCGGTAAGCAAACAACAAATAACAATTTGTCATAAAATCCTAACGATAATAATAATAAAGTTGTTATATTTCTTCAAATCTCTAGTAATAATATTGTTGTAGGACTTAGGTATTCTAATAAAAGAAAAGCGCTTAATTCGGTCACAACAGTAAAGAATTCCAAAAAATGTAAGAAAATGCAGCAAATACATTACATTAAGTACAAAAGTACATTAAGTACAAAAGTTAAAGAGTAATTGGCGAATATATCTGTATCCGGATTTCTATGCTTTTGTCATAGCTTTTCCTAAGCTAAATTTTATCTATTCCACATAAGGTAATACCATACATCGTTTTTTTGGTGACAATTAACCCTGACAGACAATAATACTATTTTTGGATACAGACCGATAACAAATTCTAGTGCATTCAAACTCTTTATCGCCACTAGATGTATTCTGAGGGGTCAGTGAAGACTTAAAATAAAGAGCTAGTAAAAGCACAAAAATGACTCTATTGAAGAGATTATAGAAGAGACAACTGGTTAACACCAAGAACAAGTTCACGTGGAAGTTATTAGTCAGAAGTAGTGTCTCACATTAGACTGTTGGATAACTAGATGGGGTTGTCATTGAAATTGCTAATAAATAAATTAGATTTTTTTCGGATTGAATCAATTATAATATGTAAATGTTTGGTGGGCTTATTTTCCTGCACTGCTACGATTGCATAATTGCCATAGAAGTCACTTTCTTATAGTGAGCATTGTGAGGATGTATATGACCGTGAAAAAGGTGAGCCATAATGATGCTTTCATTCATTAATTTCATAAAATATGACTGGAATAAATATTGAATATTTATTTAATTTGAAAATAATTTTATTTTAAATATTGACGTTTTCATGTTTCTACCGATATTCGTCGTTAAAATTCATAACAAAGAAAAATATTGTTAATTTATATTAGAGAATATCAAAATCGTTAAAACAAACGACATGTTTCATTACTTAACGATATCCGAATACGGAATTGCGATACTGATTGAATATGAAAATAGAATAATTTTTCGATATTTTAAAAAAATTTTATAACTTATAAATTAATGAAAGAATATCAATCAATATTTATAATTAATGTTACGCCCCCTTAAAGGTATAATGAACTTAAATTTAAATTTAAATTAATGTAAATAAACATTATTAAAAATATAAAATTTTTAAAATAATAATAAAATGAATAAATTTCTTTGAACATTATTTTAATTCATTCCATAAAAAAAGTAATCGGCCGTTCTTTTTTGTCCTTCTTATTCTTCTTTAATATGTTTATAAAATAAAATTCTAAAAAAATTACTTGGTGTTTACTCCAAAAAAGTCTTTTGTTGTGTTTTGAACCACGTTTTTGTTCTTATTTTGTCGATAAATCTAAAAAGGTGAATTCATGCCCAATTTTGTACCAAAATCTAAACGGGCTCTTCGTTGATAGCGTGTATTAACTCTGTTTGGATAAAAGGAAGTGTTTCAGCTTGGAAATCTTAAAAATTTAATAGTTTTTAAAAACTTACTTTATTTCCTGCCATTTGCATGTCTCGGAAACAACTAAACTTATTAAACAGCCCACAAAAAGGAACACAATTGCTGGCCAGGCATCATCCCATTGATCTGGAACATCATCGTTAATTAAAATCTCAACCGTACAGATGAGCGAATGAAAGAGTAATATACAGAAACAAGTAAAAGCCCAAATGCGATTACGAAAAGGATTCTTTTGCCACAACGAATGATCACGATGGACAAAGGAAGCCGAAACAGTAACTTAAAAAAAGAGGAGCATAAACATATTTTGATTTCAAATGGAAAGCGAAAAATCTTACCAAAATGCAATAAAATTCCTAATGAAGAAAAAATGCGCGCTATCTTTAAGTTGATATGTTTTTCATCATCTTCAACATCCATTATTTTTATAGGATGATCCATAAATGCACAATAAGATAAAATCTATAGAAGAAAAACCTTTACAATTTCTTTCTTCTCTTTCAAGAAATTACAAAACTCACCATGACTAAAATTGGCGTTAGAAATTTGCATCCATAACACCAGAGCACAAAACCAAATACCCTTGAATCATATTCAGTTTGTTTTTTACCGGTGGCCCGATTCATTATTTTCGGATCCAGATCTATGTGGGCCAATGCCAGGGATATCAAAGGCACTGGTATGCACATTAAATAAATCACCATGAGTGGTGTTAGTAGAGGTTTCAGTGATAAACAGGCACTCAAAATATTAATTAGCGATAGAGTTCCGCCACAACAGGCCCAAAATTGTATGCAGTTCCATAGACCCGATGAAAAACGTCTTGACAATTCTATTATGGCCACCAGCGATAAGGGATCTTCTCGCTTTACCGATATAGAACAAGGCAGAGAGTTTAAAATGCGACTTAAGTAAATGGGTGATACTGTATTGCCGGGGCATTGCATAGGTCTAGCATTGCCACTGGTGGCACCATATTGTCTTGTTTCTAGCAGTTCTTCGGCTGCAAATAATTCCTGTACATCATTATTTGCCGTGTTGCGTTTTAATCTTAATTTATTGTTGACTATATTAGCTTCGGTATAGGCTTCGATATCTTGACAAACTTGCGGATATAAAGGCTCTACAGCAATGCCGCAATCGGCTTGTAAAAATATCTCTGCATTTGAATTACTCGCTGATGAACCCAAACATACTACGATTTCTCCATAGGACTGCATTATTTCCAACATTTGCCGTGTGGCCTCAGCTGAGCAATCGGTAAAGAGAGAAACTTGTAAAGGTACATTGTCTACCTTTTCCAAATGTGGTCTTATATTCTCTATGCCGCGTGGCAATTTAGCTCTATTTGACATATCAAAATGTACGGGTGCACTTTGCTCTGTACTTTCCGTTAAAATGCTAATCGAACGACAGTTTTCATCTAAAGCTGAATCTTGTGATTGACGTCTACGATTGGCTTTTAAGGATTCATTTAGGGATTCTCTGGAACCCGCGAGACTGGCATTCGAACAGATTTCATGGCTATCGGCCAATTGCATCAAATGATTTGAAATGGCTCCGGGAGCGGAAGAACTCAATGTCTTGGAAGACTCTAGATTAGAAGGTGGTGGCAATAGATAATTCAAATCGGAAGAATCATCATCATCATGAGGGGCTACATTACCTAAAATTTGGATTTCAAGGGAATTATCATTATCATGAGTGTCTGATGTAGCTGAAGTTGTTGTGGTGGTAGTTATAATGGCAGTAGTGGCAGTGGTATTGGTGGAACACGTTGGTGGTCGAGGTGGTGGTGGTATGAATTTAATCTCATCATGATTTATAACTGAAGATGAACGTTTGTTAATGTTAGCGCTAGTAGTAGTAGTAGTAGAAGTAGTAGCAGTAGTTATACAAGTAGTAGTAGTAGTAGTAGTACAATTAATGGCGGTGATTATGGTTTTATTAGCATGAGAAGTCGTGGTTATGGTAGGGGGATTGGTGGAGGTAGTAGTACTAGTAGTGGTGATGGTGTTCGTGGTGGTAGTAGTCATATTATTTACGTTGTAAGAGTAATCAAGTTTACCAGTAGTTTTTGGCGATTGTACAACGCCTGCATTCGCGTTCTTTTCATCCGTTTCACTTAATAAGGATATGTGACAATTCCAACCGGATTCCAGACCCATTTTCTCAGAGAAAACACGGGACCGCAATTCGTTTTCTTTGCTGAAATGGACAAAACGTATACAGGCCCTTTCAAGACGTTCCACAAGTTGTACTATGTCTGTCTGAGCCTGATACTGCATTGTCACCATACCAATAAACACCTGATGGCATTGCATCTCAAAACAACCCTCAACATCGGTTATATCATCCTCTTTGCTCTCCGAAAATAACAAAGAGTCCGTACTTATACTGTGACTCAATTTACCATGGCCACACTCAAAGTCACAATGCATTTTATCCACATGTTGCATACGCATTTTCGATTCTGGTGGCAATTCCAAATAGGCAATATTACCAGCATTCTTAGTGGGTCCGCCACTTAAGGCACCATTTATACCATGTCTCAAAGGTCGATAAGCAAATGCTGTACAATATGCTGTCAAAGCACTGCGTTGATAAAAATCTAAAGCTCTTTTACGATCTTGCGGCGATAAAGGTCTCAAGTCCTCACCATCCCAGAAATCATCACAACAATCTAATATAATATCCGCAGTTCCTTGGGTAAATAGTGATAAATATCCACCAGGATTTTCACGCATTACCACCGACAACGAATGTGGAAAAGGAACTTTAACTTTTGACGATAATTGCAGTTGGCGAGCAAAACGTATATCTCTACGTACCACATCGGGTTGCTAAAAGCGATTAATAAAAATTATCATCAAACCTTACAAACTGTTCAAACCATAAATGATTAATAAAGCAAATTGACGGTAGAATCATTTAATTATATGTAATTTGGAAATCTCTTACCAAATGTCTGTAAGTAGCCAATTGACCCTCCAAAGTAAAACGATCTGTGGCATGATCTGTAAAACCAATCTGTTTTGCCAACTCACATAAACAGCGTCTATTTAATAAGTGTGATATTTGTTGATCAATTTAAAAAGAGGATTCATTAATTTCAACGAATTGAAAAAGTTAAACAAATAAAATTGTATTCATACTCGAAATTCATCATCAAAGAAAAGCAAAATGCAATAGGGTTTTTTTACAAAAACAAATAATAACTCAAAAATTTTAAGAAAAAGGATAAAAGAAAATGGATAAAAATAAATAAAAGAAGATAAAAGGAACTAATTAGATTATAACATGTAAAAGTTATGATCAAAATTAAAAAGAAATTATAAATTTAAAAGAACACACAAATGTTATATAGAGTGATACATGTTAAGAAGACATCTACGATAATAATGAAATTCTAAAGAGATGTTATGAACTTAAACAGCTCCAAATATAAGATATTTTCGAAAAAAAAAAAACATTTCTTTCAAATATATAAATTTTGCAATAACTTTTTCAATATTTTTGCTTCAAGATATCACCACTGATTACACTCTACATATATTAAGTGAGATCGAAAAATTCTTAACTCAAGTATTTCATTAAAACTTCTTTTCATCAAGTTGCTTTTGCAAAACATGTCAGAAATATTTTGTCAATCGGCGAACTAAAATTATTTAATATTTTCAACAAAACCTAACTTGAGCCTAAAAAAGTAGGTTAAGCATTCAAAGATCTACCAACAAACTGTTTCTAAAGTTTTTAAACAGTACTGAGAGAAAAGCTGGTTCGGGTAGAAGAAATGGTTCACATAATATTTCAATAGTTCAAAAAAGAAAACAATTTCAAAAGAACTTCCAACACAGCTTAGTACTCGGACTATTTGGTATGAATGGTAATGCAGTTTTAAAAGCTTATTTGGCTCAAAAAGTTTCTGACAGAAACGGTGCTAAAAAATTTAGGCACGAAAATTAAAATCAAATTATTATTGCTGCACAATGAATGACGAAACTTATGTTCTGTCAGATTTTTCGCAATTTCTTAAACAAAAATTTTATGTAGCTGATGCTCGGGGGAAGCAGTCAAATTTTTACAAAAAATTCTTGGTATGACAAGCAATATGCAGCTGCAGCAAAATAATGTCAATCAAATGTTATATCGATCTCTATAAATACCGAAATATATATAAATTTTGAACCCTTAAGTGGTATAATAATTTGATATTTGTATCTTTAGAGGCAAATCCTCTCAACTGCCAGGAGCTAAGGCCAGTGGAGAGATATTGGGCTCCAATACTTGGTGTCCAAAATTATTGTAGATTTTGAACGTTAATAGAAGGATTTAAAAGAAAAATATTCAAAAATTCATCACCAGCGATAAATTCTTCAAATTAAATTTAAAACTGCAAATTTAGTGGTTTCATTTTTATTATTATTTATGTATGTTAAGAATTTTTCGATCGCATTGCTTAGGAAAAAAAAGAAAAGTAACTTTTATTAAAAAAATAAAAAAAATTGAATAAAATACCAATTGAGCTGTGAGTTTATAATGTGAATGTATAATATATGTGTGTGATTGTATGTATGTTAATTAAGAAGAAGAAGAAGCCTCGGTGTCTTCTGTGCATAAGAATTTTAATAGTTGCATGAGGTGTAACTGCTTAAAAAAACATTTGAAATATTCTTACAAAATTAATTTTTTTTTAATAAAATCCACATGAAATTTCTAAAAGAAAATTTACTTTTTAATTAAAATGAGAAGAAAATGTGTGTTTGAATAAAAAATAACAATTAAATATTGCAAATTCGATTTATAAATTTTGGACAAAATTTTTAGAATTTAGATTTTTTAGATTTTTTTCTTAAAAATCTGGAGTAAAATTCAATTGTTATATTTTATCCAGGCGCACAATATTAAACAATTTAAATATTATTTTTTAAATTCAGATAAAATTAAAAAATTATAAATAATTTTTTGAAAAGTTTTAGAATCAAGTGAAATTTAAAAAAAATATATTTAAAAAAAGTATTTAAATTTTAAAGTAAATTTTGAGATATATTGCTCTAAATCTAATTTCGATAAATCTTACTATAAAAAGGAAAATGTATTATAATTTGTAAAAAAAAATACATTAAAATTAAGAAAAAAATTGGAAAATATTGATGAACAATTTAATACATAAAAATTTTTCCTATAAAAATAAAGTTGTGCTATAATACAAACTTTAATTAGATTCGTTTTATAGTGTGAATTTTATAGTGTGAATTTGAAAACATTGTTATATAAGAATTAATTAATAAAATAAATATTTTAGCAAATCATTAAAAATATTGAAAAACAATCTTAAAAATACAAATTTTGTAAAAAATTTGAACAAAAATTAAATTTCGAAATTAAATTATTTTTCAATAAAAAAAATATACTCAAAAATGCCAGAAATATTTTCTATTAAGCAAAATTTTCTATTAAGGAAAAATTAAAAAAAAAATTCTATAAAAGAAAAATTTTCAAAGAAAAATTTGTAAAAAAAATCTATAAAAAGAAAAATTAGCAAAAAAATTTCTATTAAAAGGAAAAAATTCCAAAAATTTGTCTATAAAAAGGAAAATTGGAAAAACAATTTTTAATAAAAATGAAAAACCATGTAAAAGCAAGTATTTCAAAAATTTTTTATAAAAATATTTTTTCTTTTTAAAAACAAGTACTTTTTTTCAAAAATTTCCTATTAAAAGTAAATTTTTCAAAAATTTCCTATTAAAAGTAAATTTTTCAAAAATTTCCTATTAAAAGTAAATTTTTCAAAAATTTCCTTCGAAAAGTAAATTTTTCAAAAATTTCCTTCGAAAAGTAAATTTTTCAAAAATTTCCTTCGAAAAGTAAATTTTTCAAAAATTTCCTTCGAAAAGTAAATTTTTCAAAAATTTCCTTCGAAAAGTAAATTTTTCAAAAATTTCCTTCGAAAAGTAAATTTTTCAAAAATTTCCTTCGAAAAGTAAATTTTTCAAAAATTTCCTTCGAAAAGTAAATTTTTCAAAAATTTCCTTCGAAAAGTAAATTTTTCAAAAATTTCCTTCGAAAAGTAAATTTTTCAAAAATTTTCTTCGAAAAGTTAATTTTTCAAAAATTTCCTTCGAAAAGTAAATTTTTCAAAAATTTCCTTCGAAAAGTAAATTTTTCAAAAATTTCCTTCGAAAAGTAAATTTTTCAAAAATTTCCTATTAAAAGTAAATTTTTCAAAAATTTCCTATTAAAAGTAAATTTTTCAAAAATTTCCTATTAAAAGTAAATTTTTCAAAAATTTCCTATTAAAAGTAAATTTTTCAAAAATTTCCTATTAAAAGTAAATTTTTCAAAAATTTCCTATTAAAAGTAAATTTTTCAAAAATTTCCTATTAAAAGTAAATTTTTCAAAAATTTCCTATTAAAAGTAAATTTTTCAAAAATTTCCTATTAAAAGTAAATTTTTCAAAAATTTCCTATTAAAAGTAAATTTTTCAAAAATTTCCTATTAAAAGTAAATTTTTCAAAAATTTCCTATTAAAAGTAAATTTTTCAAAAATTTCCTATTAAAAGTAAATTTTTCAAAAATTTCCTGTTAAAAGTAAATTTTTCAAAAATTTCCTATTAAAAGTAAATTTTTTAAAAATTTCCTATTAAAAGTAAATTTTTCAAAAATTTCCTTCGAAAAGTAAATTTCTCAAAAATTTTCTTCGAAAAGTTATTTTTTCAAAAATTTCCTTCGAAAAGTAAATTTTTCAAAAATTTCCTTCGAAAAGTAAATTTTTCAAAAATTTCCTTCGAAAAGTAAATTTTTCAAAAATTTCCTTCGAAAAGTAAATTTTTCAAAAATTTTCTTCGAAAAGTTAATTTTTCAAAAATTTTCTTCGAAAAGTTAATTTTTCAAAAATTTCCTTCGAAAAGTACATTTTTCAAAAATTTCCTTCGAAAAGTAAATTTTTCAAAAATTTCCTATTAAAAGTAAATTTTTCAAAATTTTTCTTATAAAAATTGAATTTTTCAAAAATTTTCTATAAAAATTTAATTCTACAAATATTCTATAAAATAAATTTTTCATAAATTTCCTATAAAATTTCCTCATAAAATAAAAATTTTGGAAATTTTCCGATAAAACGAAATTTTGAATGAAATTCCTATTAAACGAAAATTAAAAAAATGTTATAAAGTCAATGTAGAAAACATTTCCTATAAAAATCATATTTTCTTATTTTTCAAAAAATTTCTATTAAAATAAAATTTTTTATATTCCAAAGCATTTTTTTTAATTTCTTATAAAAAGCATGAAATTTCCTATTAAAAAGTAATTAAAAAATCCGACAAAAATTGAATTATGTGAAAAATTTCCTGTAAAAAAGTTAATGTTTCAAAAATGTATATACAAAATTGCTTTTTAAAAAAATGTCTATAAAAATACTTAAAAAATGTAAATTTTGATTTCGAATAAAATATAAATTTTGGGAAAATTTGCTGTAGAAAAAAATTAAGAACAAAAAATTAAAATTTAAATAAAATTTCCATAAATTGAATATAAAAAAATTCTCAAAAATAAATTTTGAAAATAAATTTAAACTTAAATTTTTCCCATAAAATAAAATAATTTTTTTAAGACAATTTAAATATTAAAAAAGGAAAAATGTTCTGTAATTTATATAAATTTGAAATGTTATTAAAATTAGAGTATCAATGTGTTTTATTTTCGATGTTCAGCTGGAAAAAATTGTTATTGATTTGTATTATTAAAAATTTAGAAATAATAATTTGAAAATTGGAAAATTACAGTCTCTTGGAAAGAAAATAATTTAATTCAAAATACACAAAGATGTAAAGATAAAATAAAAATAAAATTTTCAAATTTTAATTAAAATAATGAAAATTTCTCTTGAAGGTTAAGCAGAAGCATTTAATTCTAATAGAAGAAATTCGAACTTTCACCAAAAAGTGTGGAGGAAATTAATTAAATAAAATTTTAAATTTCAATCAATCAAGAAGAACTGTAATTACCAACAAAAACCAAAAAGTCGGAATTAAAAAAAATCATTTAAGGATTTGTCGAAAATATAATTAAATAGAGAATAAAAGAAAAGAATTTGGAAAATAATGAACTCAAAATGAAAATAAAACAACGTACCCATGCAAAAAGCTTTTCATACTGGACTCTACGATCTCATACCGATTTGTAACTGGTACCAAATCCTTATCCAACATAGCAACTGCTGTAACATGGCCACAAAACTGAGCATAATGGTCATGAGTTAAAGGAGAGCACGTATTTAAAAGTATGGCAAGACCTTAAATGACCACAATTTATTAAGGGAAATATTACCTTTTTATATATAATTAAACTTACCTAAAGGCTTTAGAGACTTAATATGATTTTTCCATTCCTGATCATCGAACTCCAAACGAAAGGGACAATGCTGATCGTGTGTTAAATCCAAAACTTCTGCTACTATACCATTACCTTTCTGTACCGTATGATCGGGTATATCACTTTCTGAATTCATAGAAGATTGACAACTTTTCTCTTCAAAATTATTGTCGTCGGTATCGTGTAAAAAGAAAACTTTCTCAGCTGTTGGATTAGGCCACGACAATATACCCTTTTTGTCTACACAACATAAGGCAGTTATAGAACCCAAAACTTGTACAACATTTGCAGAACGTGGCAATAATTCACTGTTACCCTGCCATAATTGTAGCCAATTACGAAACACCTTCGAACGATGTAAAGCTATATTTTCATAATCAAACGACGGTGTATCAAGATCCTCTTCAAATGATTTCTCTGAATCCTTGCCGAAGACAATCTGAGGCGTACGCAAGAAACATTGTAGACGTGAGATGCCCCAAAGATTCATGGAAATCCACATGAGGGGAAATACTAAGGGTAATAATGGAATTACAGCCGAGGCAGGGGATTCTATAAGCATATCCATCCATTCGTAGTGGCCATCTGATGAGGTAGACAAACCGAAACCATGTAGATGTAAGATGCCAGCGAAGAGCGTAATAACAAGAGCACAAATGAAACCCCATTGTTGAATGTATTTGGTGACCAACTGAAAGGGAGCAAAAAAATTATTTACATTTTCTCAAAAATAGATTTTTTTTAAATCTTCAAAAATTTACTTTTTATAGGAAATTTTTTAAAAATTTACTGTTTATAAGAAATTTTCCTTTTTATAGGAAATTTTTTAAAAATTTACTTTTTATAGGAAATTTTTGAAGAACTTACTTTTTATAGGAAATTTTTGAAGAATTTACTTTTTATAGGAAATTTTTATAAAATTTATTTTTCATAGGAATTTTTTATAAAAAATATTTTTCATAAGAAATTTTTGAAAATTTTACTTTTTATAGGAAATTTTTGAAAAATTTACTTTTCATAGGAAACTTTTGAAAATTTACTTTTCATAGGAAATTTTTGAAAAATTTACTTTTCATAGGAAATTTTTGAAAAATTTACTTTTCATAGGAAATTTTTGAAAAATTTACTTTTCATAGGAAATTTTTGAAAAATTTACTTTTTATAGAAAATTTTGAAAAATTTACTTTTTATAGAAAATTTTTGAAAAATTTACTTTTTATAGAAAATTTTTTTATTTATAGAAACTTTCGAAATGTCAACTTTGGGACATTTTTCTTTAGTTTCTTTCGATCAATATGAAATCCAAAAACCTTACCAAATATCTCTGCTGATTATATATCGTTGGTGGCCGCTTCAATGAATTTTCCAATATTAATTTTAAATTCGCTAAATACGGTGTATTTTCTAAACAACAAATCAAATCCGGCAATGGACAACGTGCTACTGGTTTTACCGGTGGCTCTGTTATCTGTGCAACACCATATATTTCATGGCATTAAACGTTTTCTTGCCATTAACCTCTGCACAAGGTCCGGGCGTTATATGACCCGGTCGCAATACAATATAATCACCCTTGACCAACAAAGCCCAAGGTAAATTTACAATAACACCATCACGATATGTCCATTGCAAAGAAACACAGGAGATAAGGGACAACAAATATAGGGATAATTATGCGGGCTGCCCATTCTGAACATAATTCCCTCTGCCAACGTATCATAAGGGCACGACATACGTATATCATGGCCGTATAACAATGAATAAATCCAACGATAAGATAGCAGCTAAACATAATGCGGCGAGATACGAACAAGAGATAAGTAAAGCAATTGTTGTCAGCAATGAGGTGGCAATCGATGACCAACCCAAGGGACTATCATAACGTTTAACAAAGGCTGAGCGTACTTGACGGTAGCAACTGAAATAGATGAGAAGATTAAGTTAATAATTTAAATAAACTTGGTATTTGTGCTAAATAATACCTTTCTTCCTTCCATTTCAGTTCATAGCCCTTGAGCATTTTTTCAATTTCCTCATGCAGCCGCCCCAGTGCTACTTTCGTAGACAAACCATACTGTTGCCCCTTATTTTCAGCAAACTGCTGTTCTGTCTGGCAATAAGATTTATATGCTTCATGGTCTTGCTTCTTGCCCTTAATGCCATCCTCATCCTCTTCAAATGAACCACCAGACGACAGTGTAGGTCCAATGTTTTTATTGCTATACATGGCGTTTTGGCAACTATTGTTTACACTTTATTTTGACATTTGTTTTATTTTTTGTTTTTATTTTTAATTCTATTAAAGTACAAATTTTATCAATTTAATTACATTTAATAGAATTTGTTCTTCGTTTAAATGTAATTATTTATACAAAAACTGAAGAAAACACAATTCCTTTCTCTCAATTAGAACTGTCAAATTCTAAACAGCTGAGAGAAAAAACAGAGTTGCCAATTGGTAGGTAATAGTGTTTTAGCGTTTTTTTATATTGAGAGTTTTTCTTAGATATTTAACCCTTAAAAACTGGTTAAAAATTGTGGTTATAAATTGTTTTAAAACAAGGCGAATTGAAAATATTGAATTCAGCGATAAAACTTACATTAAAAACTAAACTTTGAAGTAAAAATACAAAATTATGTTTTTAAATAATAAATAAATTATTTAGTCACAAATAAAATTACTATTGAAATGTAATTAAATTTATCTAAGAGCACCATTTTAATTACCTTTGGTTTTCTTATGCCCTTAAAAACTTTATTTTTTTAAGGCGAATTGATTTTATTTAAGGCAGAATTTTAATACATTATATCACTAGATCATTAGAAAATTATGGATCCTCTTATTTGTTGTTGTTGTACAGTTCGTCTATATCTGGTTATTCATTCTTAGAGAAAAAACTTCTGATTCATACTGTTGTCGCCATATTGTAACGAGTGTAACGGATATCCAACTGTGGTGGAAACATTTTTTTGTTATTTATGCTGAATTGAGCAAGACATAAATAAACAAAATTTATGTGAAGTTCTTTGATGAGATCCATCAGTTCATCAAAGAATCGCTTGACTTTTATCATAGCTCTCCAATCTCTCCAGGCCTTGTGACGTGATATGTACCACCAAGGTCAAACAAAAGTCATTAGTTCTCATCACACCGTTCATCTCATGCATTATTCACCCAAGTTTTGAGCTTTCTTACTTTTGCCCCTAAGAAAAATCCTGTAGGCGGTCTTTAAACCTCATATCATAATATGTGCCCTAGTCAGGAGTGCAGCCTAACTATCGACATAGATTGTAACACTTTAGTATTTTTGAATGTGTTTCCTGATTAGCTCAGTCGTCCTAAAGACTTCTTAAATATTCGCCTGATATTTGTGTCATTTATAAAGCTCATCTTCCTGACAAATCCACGCCGAAATTGATTAGGCTTTAAATTTTGGTACTTAATGGCATAAATAATTAAAAAAAGTACCTTTTTATAAAACTCACCCATAAATTAAAATTAGAGTTCCAATTTTTAAACTCTGACTCAACACAACACACACACACACATTATGTCTCACCGAAAACGAAAGAATAATAATAATAATAATTGTCATATTATTCAAATATAGCGATATTATAATTTCATTCATTCATTCATCTTATTTTAGCTTTAAATAGCATTTCCAAAAAGCAAAAGTATTCGAAATTAATTATGCTCAAAATTCAATACACGTTTTATTTATTGTTATTCTTATTGTTATTGTATATTATTAATAATTTTTTTTTCGAATAAAAAAAACTTAAAAAATGTAAACAAAAATTTTTGTTTCAGTTCAAAACTTGTTATCGAAACGAATTCATAAATAAAATGTGATTAACCAGAAACATTCGTAAATACGACTCCAAAGAGAAGTTTATTAATTTTTTTCTGAATCTTTTTAAATAAATTAATTAAAATTAATTAAAAATTAATTAAAAAATTAATAAAATATAATAATAAAATTCAATAAAAGTTTTCAAATTAAACGAATTTAAAAAAACACGTGAATTAAAAAATTAAAAATTAAATATAAAATTTTGAAATCAAAATGGCCGAAAATCAAAATTATACCAACGACTTAAATGAAGTCCCAGTTTTAGTTGAAATACTTCATAATGTACCACATTTTAATACATCATTCCACAAAATAAATAATTCTTTTCGTCCAAATGATGAAAACTATAGAGAGGTAAAGTTATCGATAACATTTTTAAAGTGAGATCGAAAAAATCTTAATAAATTATTACGATAGTGAAATTTGTACTTTTCTGTTACGCAGTGATCTTAGAAGAAGAAAATATCGGTTAATTTTTGGATTAATTATGTCTGTGGGAAATGATTTCTTTATATTCAAAATATTGGACACTGATGCTGAATCGTGTTTTTGAAAATAAATCTCTGAATTTTAAATGGCTGAATGGATTTGTGTCAAATTTAACATAATGAGAGCTGAGGAGTATAGCATTATTTGGGTCCATAGTTGCCGCATAAATTTGTGCAAAAATCATCAGATTTGATGAAAAAATCGTCAAATCGTAGTTGTCTTTCCAAAAAGCTATGCATCTTTGTTAAAGATGCTCTTTGTGAGGGAACGATACAATTCAAAAGGTCTTCATTTACTTCAGTCTTTAAGATCAAGATTAAGATTAAGTTATTTTCCTAAAATATATTATTTTTAATGTGTTAAACATTCTTTGAATCGGATGCTGCAACATTTTGTTTGCTTCTTGAAGTACCCGCAGGATAGCGATGTGTAAGAGTTATATGTAATTGAAACGATTTTATTGATTTTATACCAAAGTCATTATTATATGGACCTTGGAGGGAAGAAATCTTCAATTTAGACCAAGTTTTGCTGATAACGTTTTGGGCTCATAATATCAAAATAACGATAAATCGAACTTGTCTGTTGATTGAAAACTTGGTTCATGTAGAAACAATGGTTCACATAATGTTTTAAAAGTCCAAAAAAATGAGGCATTTTCAAAAGAGCTCCCAATAAATCCGGTAGGAATGAGTTAAAGCTAAAGCAGGTTTAAAAACATACAAAGCTCAAATAGTTCCTGACAGGAACGCTGAACGAAACGTATGTACTGGCAGACTTTTCGGAACTTCAAAAATGTTATGTTGCTGATGCTCGAGGGAATGTTTAAGAAAAGTATCGAAATTTTCATGCCTTCGTTCATAAGACTTCGTAATGTGTCTATTTTTTTTTTGGCTTGATTTTATACAAGAGTCATTATTATATGGACTTTGGGTAATTGTTATTGAATGGAGTTTATTAAAGGCGGACAGAAAATTTTAATTTAGTTCAAGTTTTGGTGGTGGATTATATAAAAACTTGAAAATAATCGTCAAATTAGGGGCATAAATCGTCAAAATAACGATAATCGTTGAATCTGGTAACCGTGCTTGGACCTCATAGAGCCTTTAAGGGCTGAATTATGGGAGTTTAAATGGGATACTTCGGAGATTCGTTTTTTAACAATTCAAAAAACCAATTTATTTTGGAGTGATTAAATGCAAATCACGGTTACCAGATTCAACGATTATCGTTGAATATTTTTTACTTTCAAATACTTGCAAGACCTTGAGTCAGTTTTTATACTCTACACCACTATTACATTATTAAATGGGCCCCATACAAATGCCTCCCAAAAATGGGTCTTTTAGCCTTTAAAATAAATTTTGTAATATTCTTAAAAAAATTTCCAATTTTATGATGTCCATTCCATTATTACCCATAGCTTCCATACGACCTTCACTTTCAAATGTTACTTTAAAGTGCATAAATTTGATTAATACTTTGATATTGTTTCGATTCCATATAATATCCGTAGATACTATATATAACCAACAATGTGGTGAAGGGTAGTTTAAAGTCGAACTTGACCGACTATAACTTCTTTATATTCAATTTTTTTCATTTATTTAAAAAGCAAAATTTTTTATCAAATAAAAAAGATTGAGGTCAATATATCCGCCCAGTCAAAAAATAAAAGAATTTTAATATGAAAATTCCGAAAATGATATATTTTTGAAGTATTTACATCTAAAATGTATTTTTTTAAATTTATATTTTTCTGAAAGCGTTCTTAACGTAGAAAGTTCTTATCTAAATTTTGTGATCAAGAAGCTAATAGAACTATCTTCAGATCCTGTCGAATTTGAGCCACTTTAAAATTTTGACTTTAGTTCCAAAGCTTGAATTTAGAATAAAATGTGGTTTTGGAAAACTCAATGTATTTTTAATTATCCGGTAATGGATTTTCCACACCTACAAAAAATGTGGACTATAGAGACCAATTTTTTTAATTTTCCTCACACTTTCGAAATACAAATCAACTTTTACGCATTTTACTCTTTAAACACTTGAGTATCAAAAGATCGACATTTCTGGAAGAATTTAGAATGACTCTCTTCTACTATTATAAATTTTTATTTCATGAAAATCTATTTAGCCGATTAAAAGTTACAGACTTATTTCCAAAAAGATCGATTTAACACCAATGTCTATTGCCACTTCTTTCTGGTACCATATAGATTCTGCTTCATAAGATCGATTTCAAATAACCTGTTGAACCCTCGTAATAATCACAATAAATGATAATTTAAAAGATTAAAGCCTGTACAATCCGAAGGTTGAGCCAAAACTCCATATTCACTGCTTTTAATGTTATTTCTTACCGATATTTTGCTATATGTCTCCGGGTGTTGAACTCTTGATTATAATCTGTCATAAAATAGTGAACAAAATATTGATCACTTTTAACGGTTGCTCTCTTCAAAACCATCTTCTCACTGAGACAAATTCGAGTCATTCCTTGGCGTCACTCAATATTTCCGAGGTATTTTTTTTAACTAATTCAGAGTTTTATAAGTTCTTAGATTCTTAAATAACTGTAAAATTGTTTTTCACACTCGAGGTAGTTTTTAATTAGTTTGGAGAAGCATAAGTTCTTGTAAAGTCCAAGGATCTAGGGTTGGACCTCCAAAAAATATTTAAAGAAATTTTAAATGATGATGATTTACAAATGAGTTGGAGTAGGAAAAGTTATAACCGAGTTCAGAAGACAAGAGCAGGACCCCATTTTAAAGCTAATATTTAGGAGTTGATAATAATAATAATAATAATAATAATAATAATAATAATAATAATAATAATAATAATAAAATAATAATAATAATAATATAATACTAATAATATAATACTAATAATAATAATAATAATAATAATAATAATAATAATAATAATAATAATAATAATAATAATATATAATACTAATACTAATAATAATAATATATAATAATACTATTAATAATAATATAATAATAATAATAATATATAATAGTAATACTAATAATAATATAATAATAATAAAAACAATAATAATAAATAATAATAATAATTATTATATATAATAATAATAATAATAATAATAACAATAATAATAAAATATATTAATCATAAATAATAATAAATAATAATAATAATAATAATAATAATAATAATAATAATAATAATAACAATAATAATACTAATAATAATACAATATAATATAATATAATATAATATAATATAATATAATATAATATAATATAATATAATATAATATA